>CAUYUJ010022417.1:68829-123871 GCA_963575745.1 Prorocentrum cordatum
TATGAAGACTGCTGAGAACTGAGCTCCTCGCTCGACTCGTTTGCGCCGAAACTGGCGATGGAACATGATGGCGCCGCGGCCCGGTGCTTGTTCAGCGCGGGGACCTCGGGAACGACCTCAGGAGGTTGACCAGGCCATGGCCTTTAGCGGGCCGGAGTTGGTGACAATGATGCCTGGGGAGCAGGTAAAAATCATGTCGCCGCAGGCGCGGGTAATGATGACATGCCCGCGGGCGCGGGCAACGACGATGTCCCCGCTGCTGTAGGCGCTGACGATGCCCCTGTGGCTGCGGGCAACGATGTCCGGGGGCCTGGCGGGGCCCCAATTGCGGGGGTCTCATCTGGGAGCTCTTGGGGGGCATCGGCAGGAGCACCTGGGCGTTCGCTGTCAATCGGCTGCTTGTTCTCGCATTTTCCCTCCTGCACCGGAGCAGTCTCGGGCGTCGGGGGCGCGCGCCCCCAGCTGAGGATGGCCACGAAGCGGCAAGTCGGCATGCGATGCAAGTGGCTGCGCAGGGTGGCCGCTCGGAAGGGCGAGCAGCCGCGCTCGGCGCCCGAGCTTCTCGAAGTAAGCAGCGCGCGCCGCGCAGTCGATCGCGGCTCCCGGGCGGCTCGAGACACCACCCCAACTCAGCAGCGGAGCGTCGGCGCCCAGGATGTCGGTCTCGAGCTCGCCCTCCGCGCCGGCTATCTCCAGCGGAAAGGTGGCCTTGCCGTTGCAGGTCTCGGAGTTGACGTCGCCGAAGATTTAAGGTTGACTTCTGGCCGACGATAATATTGACGTTCCTGCCTGTCTGCTCATAGACGGTGCCTGGCAGCTTCTCGGCGGCCTATATGCCCGCGATGCTGGAGGCAGCGCCGATGTCCAGAATGCCGGAGCCCTCGGAGCCAGACTGCTTCACGCCCGTGCGCATCCACTCTTCGCCCTGCTCCAAGGTCGCCCAGACGGGCGAGGTCACCAGACGATCAGAACGCGGATCCCGGTCGAGGTATCGTAGATCGCCTCGTCGCGCCCGGTCAGATGGGCCCCCATCTCCGCGCCTCGCTGAGCGCTGAAGAAGTCGAAGCTCGAGAAAGCCTTCTTCGGTCGATCTCGACCCCCTCGGCTGCCGGCGGATGAAACTCGGTCTCGGTGGTCTTTCGTATTACCTCCACATTTCAAGCGCAGGCCCTTCTATGCGGGACGCGAGCGGTCACTACTCTTGGAACTCGGTCGATCACGTCGCTGTCCGTCGACGCGCCCTCGCCCCGTGGAAAACCAAGAGCCTCGGGATGCCATTCGAGGTCCATGGGGCTTCTCGTCGCGCGGGCTGCGCATCCACTGGGAAGGAATTCCTCGCCGTCTTCACTCGACGAAGCAGGTCCCGAGCCTGCTCGAAGCTGCGCTGCTGAGCTGCGAAGGCGGTCTCGGCCTCCTCTATCGCTGGAGCAACGTAGAGGGGCTCCTCGGGATCTTTGGATCTTCCTCCGGCTGGGTATCGTAGGACGCGTTCGAATCGTCGTAGTAGCCATAGCCATGCTGAACTTCATCTTCGTCATCTTCCTGATCCCCGCCGGCCCGGACCCTGCCACGATCCGGGCGGCAGTGATCTTTGCCCTGGTTATTGTCGCGATTCGTCGAGTCGCCATCTGGCCAGGATACACGAAACTGCTCCGATGCTCTCGCAGTCGAGGTTACCCTCCACAACACTGATCACTGCTGCACGCTCGGTCGGGGACAGTCTGGATCTTTGCAGCAGTAAACACCCACGGAGCTGGTCGATGGGGAACCGCCCGGTTAAAATCGGTTCCGAAATCGGCATGCTCCAGAATTTCCTGGAGCCCCGTCCTGATGAAGCTCCAGAGCTTGAGGTTCAGCTCTCTCGCTTTGTCGGCAGGAGTCCTCGGGGCCCTCGAGCAAGATCTCATGGAGGAATCAATGCATCTCTGTGTAGACGTCGTTCCAATCCGTCGCCCGTTTGGCGAGACGCTGATGTCTCTGCTTCTCGAAATATTCGGTGGCAAATCCGTTGACCAAGTCGTGATAGGTTTCGTAATCGCGGCGGACAAAGGACGGCATAACAAGAGTCGCGTCGTAGATCGAATACCAATCTGGCCAAATACTTCCCAGCGTCCTGGATGGGCTGCGCTCCGAGCATTGCGCGGACGTGTCTGGGCAACTCAATGGCGCCATCGTCCTTCTAGATGCGGTCCCAATCAACGTGCATGGCGGCCTGTCTAGCTCGTCGCCCGAGTCGTCTCCAGAGTCTGTGGCCGAACACATTTCGTTTGTCACGCCTGGTCCCGCGGATAGAGGCCTTGGCGTCTCGCTCGTAATCGTTCACCTTGGTGAAGTCTCCGTTCCACTCCAATACAATGTCATCTCCAATGCTGCGTTTCGCCATTGTGTCGTAGCACGCTGTGCTCCGTGAGTATGTTGCCCATGGAGCTTCACAGCTCCGCAACCATGCAATGGCGCTGCTAGAACCACTGCCCTGAGATGAATCCCTGGATATTGGTCTCTCTCTTCTCTCTCTCTCTCTCGCCTCTCGAGGTTTCGATAACACTGATGTTGGTGTCGGGGATGTACGGGCAATGGGAAGCACGAGGCTGCTCGCGCGATGGTGATGAAAAGGGGCTGTTACGGTTGCGGGCCAGCTCGCAATCCTGCGCGTCACAGGCGCGCACCATGAATCCAGCGACACTCTGTCGCTGCAAAGGCTTGAACCAAGGCGGTTTCAAAAGAAACGTCCTGGGGACACTTGAAACATTTATAGAATGAGCCATCTGGGGCCCGAGGGCTCTACGAGGGTTCTCGGGGAAACCATCAAGCATGCCTAAACTACACACGGAATTCGAAACACGATGCGCCGTGAAACGCGGATATATGTAAACCGGGGTCCCTTGTGAGCGCAGACATGTATGCAGGTGTAAGCTCACACTCGGCATCTAGAGGCCATCTGTTGTGTAGTAAGGAGGCTCTAGTCAGGCAGGCTCTGGGCTGTACGTTGCACAGCGAGGCCCCCGAAACAATTCCCGACGGAACCAAACGGGCCAGGAGCCCACCAAGACGGCCCCAAATGGCTCTAAGATGGCCCAAGACGGCTCCCAAGAGGCCTCCAAAACGGCCCACGAGGCTCTCCAGGAAGGCCCGAAGATGCCAAATGCATCGATTTCCCTCCGGTTTTCGGGAGATATGTTTGCTTCGGTCGGCCTTCCGACGGCCCGAGACGGCCCAAGAGCCCCGAAAGATCGCCCAAGAGGCCTCCAGGACGGCCCCAGAACAGCCCAAGAAGCCTCCAAGACGGCCCCAAGAGGGCCGCAGAAGGCCCAAAAGGCCTCCAAGACGCCCAAGATGGCCTCAAAGACGTCCCTCGAGTCAAGTCGGCCCAGAAAAGCCCCAAAGACGGCTTCCGACGGCGTCGGACGTGCCAGGAATGCCCTGAGACCCCGAGAAGCCCCCAAAGGCCCTCAAAATGCACAACGAGGCCCCCCAAGATGCCTCCAAGAGGCTCTCAGGAAACTCCCAGGAGGAGGCGCCAAGAGGCGCCTCCAGAGGCTCCCAAGATGCTTCCTCCTCCTCCTCCTGCTCCTCCTCCTCCTCCTCCTCCTCCTCCTCCCCTCCTCCTCCTTCTATTCTTCCTCCTCCTCCTCCTCCTCCTCCTCCTCCTCCTCCTTCTATCCTCCTCCTTCTGCTCCTCCTCCTCCTCCTTCTCCTCCTCCTCCTGATCTTCCCCGCCGTCCTCCCCGACGTGTTCCCCGAAGGGTTCCCACAACTGTTGGGGGAACAAATGGCCTGGTGTGTTGGCAGAGCACTGGCCACAACGCTCAGACGCATGGGCGATTCCAAGCCGCCTGCTCCCCCAAGCGTTCCCCGAAGGCTTTCCCTACCGACTCGGGGAACAATTGGCCCGATAGCTTGGCCAAGCTCTAGCCCAGCTGTCGGCCACATCAGCGCTTCCACAAGGGCAGGGCGCGGCGGCGATTCGCCGTGCGCGTCGTCGATAACGCCAACGTCTCAATACGCGCTGATGGTTCCAATCCGCCCCCGCATGATGTTCGCAGATGCGCCGAGACAGCGCCGAGACGCACCGACGCGACCCTGATCTACCCCATTAGGATAGAGAGGGGGCCGGCGGCAGGGGGCGAAGCCCTTACGAATAAGACATGAGCCGTGCAATCAGCCATGAGGCTGCATATCCAAGCTCAATTCCGTGGGGGTGGACCACTTCGACCTCGCAATATTTAGAATCGTGTGACATCATGCCGGGGAATCCAGAGACTATGCCCTGCCCAACAATTTGCAGAGTGTAGAAGTTCAACTTGAGGATGATCAATACAACCAGGGCGTAAAACTTCTGCTTCAGAAAACCCATATTGCCAGCAGTCTCATCTGCTGGCGCCTCTTCCAACCGCTTCTGCCGATCGTACAAAGGAGATGCAACGTCGGTCGTGCACCAAACGAACTGGACATATGTTGCAGAAAGGCAAACGACAGAATAGGCAGACCACGCGGCAGGATTGCATGCCACGGGCCAATCCAAGCATGCACGAACCCACTTAAGAATCGGACGGAACAGCTCGAACGCTGGGGATACGATGCTCATGACCGCGAAATCGCCCTTCATGCCCTGCATGACCGCATACACTGGCGGAGAATCACTTGAGTCGCGCTGGGAGGGAAGCAGATCAAATCCACTCTCGATCAGCATTGCGTCCACCAAGAACTGGACGTAGACTCCAACACTTATCACGGTGGCAATTACAAGAAGAGCCACTGTCCGATAAGTCCACTTGACGAATGGGTGCCTCAAGAACTGCCACAGCTTCCCCTCGTACTTCACGGCAGGAACTTGACCTCCTGAGACTCTTGTTTCATTCGTAGCTCGCTCTGCGACGGACTCCATCAGTGTGAGGAGCATGAAGAATAGCGACATCATCAACAAACCGAACAGATAGCGTTGGGTCACGCATCTCTCACACGCCTCCACTCACACACCCGCAAACAAGATAAGTAATGAAATCAGCTATGTGAATGATACAGATGTCGCCCACCGGACAGAGGGATGGGCAGGTAAATCCAACAGTAATCAAACAACTGTATACTATGGACACACACACACACTAACAACTCAACACACGACCGAACCATATATCACTCACAACTATCCTCTAAACCACTCTATTACGGTAATGTCGATTGCGATAAGGGAGTGAAGATCATAAGATAGGTTTTTAAATAATTTGGGGGAATATATGATGTTTATCGTGATAGTGAGAGACGCGATAACGGAGAACGAGGTGCGTTCTAAATTGTCTTACGGGAATACACACACACACACACACACCACACAGCGTAGAGCGAGTAGAGCTGTAGACTAGATACAGAGGATTCAAAGGGCGAATATGAGCACGCAAGGTCATAGGAATCCGACGTGCGGCAAATCTTCCACCCTGTAGATTCGACGCCGTCGTCAGAGCTCCACAGGATCGCCCCGGGTGCCACGACGTCCTGCGGGCCCCGCGAGAAGTGGCCCGAATAGCGCTTCCCGTTCACGGTGAGGACGTCGTAGTTCCTCTCGCTGCGGAAGCGGATGGCGCTGACGCTCTCCTGCGCCCACGGGTTCACGGAGATCTCGCAGCTCTGCTGGCCACCGTACCTCGGCTACACGCAGGAGAGCGACCCTGGGCAAGAGTGACCTGTGGTGCGCGGCCCAGTGTGGGGGGCCCTTCGGGGACACCGCCGGGCGCGCAGGCCGCTGCTGTCGCATCGTGCTTGGCGATCGGGGTGCCCCACTGGGCCCGCACCAGAGGTCACTCCAGCGAAGGGTCACTCTGACACGTCGTTCATTTCTCATAGTGCTCGTTTCTGCTTGTGCTCGTGTCTCTGCTTGTTCCTGGCCCCCTGGTGGCCAGGAAGAGGCCCAGGACAGAGGCATCAGACATGAGAGGATCCAGGCCTCCTAAGATACCCCCGAGAGGCCTCCCGAAGAAGCAGACGTGAGCAACGTGTGCGCGTGCAGCCGCGCACCGTCCCGGGTAGTTCGGGCTCTGCACGCAGGCCCCGACCTGCTCGCACGGCCCCCGCACCGCCGCGACCCACGAGGCGGCGGCCGCCGGGCCGCGGAGGAGGGCGGCCGCCGCCCAGGCCCAGGGGCGGCACGGCCACGGCGCGGCCCGCCGCATCACGGCGGGGGGGCGGCGGGCCAAAGGGCTGGAGCCGGGCGCCCTTTCGGTCTGCACTTCTGGGGTGCTCTTCTGGTTCGTCGCGCTGCCCTGTTCGTGTGCAGCATCTGCTGTGCTCGTCTCGCTGCCCCCTGCCCTTGCCGCCGCGGCCCTCTTGTTTCAAGTGTTCTTGGGCGCTTGTCCTACAGCAGCGCCGCTCTGTGCCCATTTTTCGGGTGGCTGTCATTGCCCTCGCTGCTGCGCGCATCTGATTTCACTTCTGGCCGCTTCTGCGCACTGCGGCTCTTTCAACATGTTCGCCTGTATTGGGCAGTCTTGGGTATAGCCACTACGTGTTTAGAAAGGGTTGGGTACGTTCCTGGGTAATTTCACGGAGGTTCGTCGCTTGGGAGGCCTTGGGGCGCGTGGCAGCAGCGCCAGGGTGTCTGGAACGTACGCGATCCTCGAGCGGGAGCTTGGGATGACGGGTCTAGGAGGTGGCAGCCCTGCGGGAACTGCGCAATCCTCGACCGGGTGCGCATGGAATGAGGGATCAGGCATTAGCCGTCATGCGGAAGTACGCGTGGAATGGGGGTTCAGGCATGAGCTGCCATGCGGGAAGTTTACCATCCTCGAGCGGGCAAACGTGGAGAGGGGGGGTAGGGACTCCATGCGGGAAGTGCACCCATCCTCGAGCGGGCACGAGGGAAGTGGCCTCGGTGAGTTGGGGGGGTATGCGCGCACGAGGTCCGCTGGTAGAGGAGGGGCGGCCCCTCGCTAGAGTCCAAGAACCCTAGCAGGTAGACGCTGACATTCTTCCAAGCCTCGACGTGCACAAGGCACGGTGGCGGGCGTCTCGGAGGTTCGCGCTCTCCCAGGCGCGCGGAGCGGGCCAGGGGTGGCGCCCGAGGCGCCGCCAGTGGGGCCCAAGGCCGATCCAAGAGATCCGCGCGGACCTCCGGGAAAGTATGCATGTGTTTTAGGTCGGGCATGTCCTCCTACAGGCGGACTGTGGACGAAAAATCAAAAACTCGAACATATCCAGCACAGATTCAAAATAGTCACACAATCGTCCCCCGACTATGCTTTGACTATTCTTGAATATTCCTCCTGTAGAGGGACATGCCCGACTTACGTGTTCCTCTGACGTCGTCTCTGCTCGTCGTCTCTGCTCTTGGGGCAGGGGTCCTCCCTTGCTTGTCGACGTCGCTTGCCATTGTCTCGGCCGCACGTGGCGCGCACGTCTCTCTGAGAGCCGGCGCTGCGCTGCGAAATACTTGGCACCTCCTCCTCCTCCTCCTCCTCCTCCTCCTCCTCCTCCTCCTCCTCCCCCTCCTCCCCCTCCTCCTCCTCCTCCTCCTCCACAAACTCCTCCTCCCCCTCCTCCTCCTCCTCCTCCTCCTCCTCCTCCCTCCCCTCCTCCTCCTCCTCCCTCCTAACTCCCCCCTCCTCCTCCCCCTCCTCCTCCTCCTCCTCCTCCCCTCCCTCCTCCTCCTCCTCCTCCTTCATTTCCTCTTCTCCCCCTCCTCCGACTACTTCTACTCCGCCCACCTCCTCCTCCGAACCGTCTCCCCCTCCTCCGCCCCCCCCCCCTCCTCCTCCTCCTCCTCCTCATTCTCCTTCCATATGAGCTATCATCCTCCTCCTCCTCCGCCTCCTCCTCCTCGTCCTCCTCTTTCTCCCCCACTTCCTCCTCCTCCTCCTCCTCCCTCCTCCTCCTCCCCCTCCTCCTTCTCCTCCTCCTCTCCTCCTCCTCCTCCACTCCTCCTCCTCCTCCTCCTCCTCCTCCTCCCCCTCCCCCTCCGCAGCAGCAGCAGCGTCCTTCATCGAGCGGGATCGAGCTGCGAGGGCCCGGGGCCCACACACCGGGCGGAAGCGCCCTTGTTCTGGCAAGAAGTGCAACGCCGAGAGCTCAGGGCCTGCGGAAGGAGCCGATCTCTATATACGCACGGACGCGTCTTCTGGCCCCGCACTGAAGCTCGCACAGGAAAGCGGGTCGGGGCGTCTACGGGATACTGGTGCATACATTTTGTCGATGCTTCCCTTACCCCGACGTCGTCCCAAACCCTCACAGGAAGTCGTGGGATTGAAGAACAACCCGCGATCCCCAGACCCCCGACTTCATGATTTCTCCATGACGTCAACCTCCAGAGGTCTTGACCCATTGCCAGGCACCGTTGTTGCATCCTGAGTCGTCTTTTCACGGTTCCGAGGCCCAGTAAGGGCCCCCAGATGCCGAAAATGGCGAAGAAACACCCGTCGTGCTTTGTTTCATGACTCGAGGGGGTCTGGGTCACAGGGCAGGATGTTCTTCCAGACAAGCGCGACGGCGGCGCGCGACGCGGAAGAGGAGGAGGCAGAAGAGCAGGAAGAGGAGGAGACGGAGTAGGGGGAGGAGGAGGAGGAAGGAAAAGGATAGGAGTAGAGGGAGGGTAGGATGAGGAGGAGGAGGAGGAGGAGGAGGAATGACGTGAGGAGGACGTGGAAGGGAGGAGGACGAGGAGGAGCGCAACGGCGGCGCGCACCGCGCCGACGAAGACGACACCGAAAATGGCGGCGGCGCCGGCGGCGCCGGCGGCCGGCGGGCAGCCGAGGCCCGCCGTGGCCGCTTGGGCGGCGCCGCGCGGCCACAGCTGGGGGCGCCGCGCTCCCGGCCCCAGTTGGGAACCCGGGCCCCCGTCATCCCTCCCGAACCTTCTCCTCCTCCTCCTCCTCCTCCTCCTCCTCCTCCTCCTCCTCCTCCTCCTCCTCCTCCTTCTCGTCCAGGCTGCCATTTGGGCTCCCACGCGCGCGGGGGCGCGCGGGGGGGGCGTCCATCTGGCCCCAGACGCCGGCGGCCCGCGGCGATTGCGGGCGCTGGTGCACCTCGACGACGGCTGGCCGCTCGCCTCGACGGCGCTCGCCGTCGCCAGCCTGGCACAGGCGGCAGCGGCGGCGCCGCGCGGAGGCTCGCCAGGTCCTTCGCGTCGCGGAGGCCCGCAGGACGCTGGCTGGCCACCACGGCGAGGCCATGGCGCAGGACGAGGCGGCCCATGGAGCCCCTTGGCGCACAGCTCAGGGGCGTGGCGGCGGTGGCCCTGTGTGGGCATGCGCGGCCACGCGGGCGTGCGGGTTCGCCAACAACTTCGCGACCCGCGAGACCTGCTGGGCCTGCGGCCTCGACCGCCAGGGCCGGCCTACGGGAGCCAAGGGGGCCCGCCAGCCCACCAGGCCGCGCTCGGCGTCCAGGCCTCGCTCGCTGGGCGCTGGCGGCGGTCGCCATCTTCGCGGCGCTCCTCCTGGGGCTGGCGGCGGGGGCACCGCGGAGTCCAACGCGGTGGCCAAGTGCCGTAAGGCCCTCAAGGCGCTGCGCAGCATCTATGACGAAGAGCACTCCCTCGTCGTGGCTGCCAAGGCCGAGCTCAGCCAGGCCGAAGCACAAGAGCGGGCTCACATGGCGCCTGCCGACGTGCTCCGCTCGGCGCTGGACAGGCAGGCAGCGCGTGAAGAGGGGCGTGCAAAGCTCCAGACGGAGGTCGACGCCCTGGCAGCCCAACTCAAATCGGCCACCGACAGGCTGGACCGCGTCAAGCTGCAGCTTGTGGAGTCCAACGAGGAGGTGGCGCAGGCCCAGCTGGCCAATGCGGCACATACCGCACCACTGGGCGGCGATGCGGCATCTTCGGTGGCGGCGCTTCAGCAACTTCTCCAGACAGCCCGCAACTCCATCCAGCAGGGCCAGGACCGCAACATCGTGGGCGGTGCCATCCTGGAGCAGCTGGTGGGACACGTGCGCACGCCGGGGGACGCAATGCCGAGGCCGTCTCCGCCAGGCCAGACGGCGATGGAGGTTGAGGCCTTTCGCACCGCGGGCGGGCAGCCCGCTGGCGTCGGCGCCCACACAGCAGCAGTCACAGCAGCCGCAGCGCCTGCAGCACCAGGCGCAGCACGTGCACCAGCAGCACCACCAGTCGCAGCAGCACCGACGCCAGCAGGAGCAGCAGCGGCAGCGCGGGAGTTTGCGGGCACCACGTAGACGAGCCACGCGCCGCAGGGCGCGCACCAGCATGGGGGTTGTCACATTCAATGGGTATTGCTGGCGATCGTGCCAGCAGTTTTGGCAGAATGGAGCGACAGATGCGCTGGTGGTAACGGCTCAGGAACTTCGACTTGATGGCGAAGCGTTGGATCAGGCGCGAACATGGGCGACGAGAAATGGATGGCAGCCATTCAGTCCGTGCAGGCGCCTGGCTTCCAAGCTGCCGAGCGCGGGCGTGGGGATCTTTGTCAGGGCGCATGTATCCACTACTCTTCTTAGTGGTGCTGGGGGCGTTACGGATGGGTTCGAGATCGTACGTTCGTGGGCGGTGGCAGTACACGTACATGCTGGGATCAAGGGAGGCTTCATCGTCGGGTCGGCGTACATGGAGTCGGTCCCAGACCCCGACTTTCTCACCGCTAACTATCAGAAGCTCATGCGCATCGCGGAGAGCATGCGCTACTTCTCCGCCCCTTTCATTTTCGCAGGTGACTGGAACACGGAGCCTGCCAACATGGAGGTGCTGGGCTTCTTGCAGATCATGCCTGCCATTGCGGTGGCCACTCAAACGTCGGGCACTTGTCGTTCGGCAAAGACGGGCACTTACAGCACCATCGACTACTGGCTGGCCTCACCTGACTTTGCGAAGGCTTGTGGCGCCCCCTACGTGCTCGACTCTTGGGTCCCGAGGCCCCACTATCCTGTGCGCATGGATCTCGACGCGAAGCCCAGGGCGCACATGCAGATGCACCTGAAGGCGCCCAAGCCTTTCCCCAAGCAGGCGCCGCGGTGCTCACGGGCCAGTCCCTTGTATGGGCCGCCCAAATTGCAACCCTACCTGGACGTGGTCAGGCAAGATGCGGATCTGGGACAACCTGAAGATGGTGATCAGGCACAGCGGCGGCTCGACGGCCTCCACGCCAACTTCATCTCGTTCGTGGAGCAGGACCTCTGCCACATCAACCAGGTGGACGTGCAGGATCGCGAGAAGTATTGTGGTAGAGCGGAAGCTCCTGCATATGTCTGGCGTCCAGCGGGAGGGCCCATCCTCAAAGGGGCTCCAGCAGCTGGCCCCGAAGCCCGCTGCATGCGCAACGTGACCTTCGCGCTGCAAGACCTGGCCGCTCAACTTGAAAGGGCAGAGCCAACAGGTCATCTTTCGCCAGCTACCACATCGGCTTCGACTTACTCAGGCGTCGTCGGCATCGCGGGCTCCAGCTCTCAGTTGAAGTTTGATGCTGGCATGGCTGCGCAGCGGACGGCGCCACGTGATCGTGACAAGGATGCAGTTTCTCGCGTGACATCTACTTATTCAGGTGACGCCAACGACTCGGGCTCCAGCTCTCATTTGAAGATTGCAGTCGGCATGGCTGAGAAGCGGGCATCACCACGGCATCGAGCAAGGACAGCAGCTTCCCTTGGGAATTCTACTCATTCAGGCGACGTCGGCGGCTCGGGCTCCAGCGCTAATTTAAAGTTTGTCGCTGGCATGGCTGAGCAGCAGGCGGAGCCACATGGACACGACGAAGGGCCAGATCGAGGAGGGCTTCGCGACGAGAGAGGGCACGACGATCAAGACCAAGGCGATCGGGAGGGACCTACCCCACCGAGGCGTCGGGGTCCAGGTCTTATTGGGCCCAACTGGGCGCGCATCACGAGGGCTCTTCGGCCAGGTCATCGTCAGGACATCCACGCGACGGAGGGCGTGGTGCTGTTCGAGTGGGCTTGGCCTGTTCTACGTTATGCGTGCAGACTGGAGGCCTCGCAGTACATCCTGTTTGTCAAAGCTCTCGCCCTGACCTTCGAAGGCCATGCCAAGGTTCTCGAGCAGCAGGCAGCCAACAAGAGGGCCAAGAGCTTTCACAAGTGGGCCCAGGACGCGCTGATCACAGGCGCCTCCCCAGTCTCCGGCATGACCAAGCTGAAGGGGCGGGCGCACAATGAGGTAGACAGGTTCGGTATTCGCTCAGCGCTTCCTCAAGCAGTAGCAGACAGCCAGATGGACATGTGGAATGACATATGGCAAGGTACAAAGGTCTCCAAAGCTGCGGATAAGGACATCATCTACAAGGACGTGGGCAGCATCACCTGTGCCGTCAGCCTCGGCGACAACGAGTTCGACGTCGAGCACATTGCAGACAGCCAGGACGACCTGGCGAAGCTCATCCGCACCCTACCATGCGAGGCCATGCAGGTACCCACGATCGATGACGTACGGCGTGCTTCGAGATCCTTTGCGTGGAAGACGGGACTTGGTGCTGACGCAATGCCTCCACGAGCGTACTCTCTTTTGGTCGACGACGCCGTGGCCATGCTCGTGTACCTTCTATGGGCTGCGGAGGCCTGGGGGCGATGGCCCACCACCATCATGGCCATTCACGTGATGTTGTTGGCGAAGCCCCAAGGCGGCTTCAGGCCGATAGCCTTGCTGCCGTCCATCTACAGGGTGTACACCAAGATCAGGATCGCCCACGTGCGCAGGTGGGCGGCCAACCACACGCGTCCTTACCTCGCGCTGGGCTCAGGACGATCTACGATAGATGTGGGTGCGCGCACAATGGTCTACGCTGAGGCAGCCGACGCAAGAGACCAGGACGCCATCATCACAGCCCCGATGGACATCAGCAAGTGCTTCGACAGGCTCAAGTGGATCAAGATCATCGAGGCCGCCAAACACGTTGGGTTTCCGCTCAGCGTCCTGCGCAGTGTCCTGGCCATGTATGCCGCTCCGAGGCGCATTCGATGGGGGACGAACTTCTCATATGCCGTCAGGGCCACGCAAGGGGCCCTACCTGGCTGCTCGGTGGCAATGCATTTGTTGCAACTGATCATGATCCTGCCCTTCGATATCAGGCGTCGATCACGCAGATACCGCGCACCCTGGACATCTATGCAGATGATATCACGCTTCAGATCATGATGAAGGCGAATGAGATTGTCCAGGCAACTCAGGCGGCTATCGGCAGGTTGGCGGTGGTCCTCCAAGCACTTGAGCTTCCCATCGCCAAAGACAAGGCTAAGATCCTGGGGCAGCGGAGGACATCGCAGCGCAAGTGGTTCGAGGAGTTTCTCAGTATGGCTTTCAGGTGGTCAACAAGCTGAGCGTCCTTGGCCTGGAATGTCGTGCATGGGGCTCGTCTGACCTACATGGAGATCCACAAGCGCGTCCGGAAAATCAAGGAGCGGATCCCGAGGTTCAGGAAGCTCAAAGGCATGGCGAAGCTGGCCAAGCGGATCGCTCGGCCATGCTTGGCGCCTGGCATGACCTACGGCCCCCATGCGGTGGGGGCCCCGCCAGCCACGGTAGCCATGATGACGAACGTGGTCCGCGCAGGCTGGAGCAAGACACCCACGGCTTCATCCACATGGCTTGCATCGCTCTTGGAAGAAGGTCCCAACCAGATGCCTGATGCGATGGCGGCCGTGGAGCCCATCTTCACTTGGGCGCAGTTGGTGCTCGACCAGAAGATCCCCATGGACACGATCGAGCGCGCGTGGAAGATTCAGTCGGCAGCTTTGGCATCGGCATCGGCCCCATGGAGCTCCATCGCGGGACCTGCAGGCGCCGTCACCCTCAACCTTAGGCGTCTGGGCTGGAGGGCGCATTCAGCCACGCATTGGGAGACGGGAAACGGCATCACGCTGAAGCTGGACGAGGTTGCACCCAAGTGGGTGCGCACGATGGCGAGACGCAGCTACAGATCGGTGAAGTGGGAGGAGTGGGCATCCAAAGTGGAACATTCAGCTGAACACCCACCTGCCCCACGCGACCCGCGAGGTTACTGGATCGAGCCGATCGCAGCCATGATGCACGCACCTCCTGAGGCGTCTACTTGGAACTTGCAGCCCAAGGCCAGAGGCGCCCTCAGGTCCACCATCATTGGAGCGCAATGGTCACAACAGCGCCTCTACACCATAGGCTACGCGGACTCTCAGATGTGCCAGTATTGCGGAGACGTTGTTGGCGATTTACACCACAGATTTTGGAAGTGCCCCCGTTGTGCAGATACGAGGACAGCTGCTGTGGATGATTTGATAGTGGACATGGTTAAGGAGGCTTCCCCTAATGACCCCTTCTACACCAGGGCGCTGCTTCCTCGAGCAGTACTCCCAGATATTCCGCCACCCCTGGACACGCAGAGGTGGTGGTACTGCATGGGAGGCCAGACCATGGACATCACAGGAGAAGTGTTCACTGATGGATCGGCCAGGTCACCATTATATTGGCCTGAGGCGAGCCGTGCAGGATGGGGCATTGCCATCTTAGCAGGCAGGCGCCTTCGTGGCATGGCCTTCGGCCCCTTGCCAGGGCCCCAGCAGACAGCGCAGCGGGGCGAGATCTATGCCGTGCTCCAGGTGCTCAAGCACGGTCACCTCCCGCTGCACATCAAGACCGACTGCCTGGGCCTCGTAGAGTCGCTGGCGTTCGCATTGCACGCACGTGAGGAGGGACAATGCAGACCTGTGGCGGCAGCTCTGGCATGCGATCGAGGATTTGGGCGGGCTCAGCGAAGACCTGCAGATCACGTGGGTCGAGGGCCATCAGACGTCCCTGGAGGCAGGCGACAGCATCGACAAGGTTGGGAATGACTTCGCGGACGCGGCCGCCAAGAAGGGCACGGCGCTCCACGGCTTCCCCGAGGACGCCTACGAGGAACACAAGCGGCTGCTCAAGGCGGTCAGGCAGGTCGCTGCCTGGATAGGCAGCTGCCAGGTGGACATCGGCGTCGGCGACCAGCTCGACAGGGTCGCCACCGTGGGCAGGAAGGCTCGCCGCGGCGGGCGCGTTCAGCCAGCTCGGGCGCAGTCGGCTGGACCAGACGGCCTCTGCGGCCGCGAGCAGAGTAAAAGACACCAGGTAGTAGCGGCAGGCCGCGGCTGGCGCTGCATGCACTGCCCTCGATTTGCCAGATCGCGTAGGGGCCTCGAGAGGCTCAGGAGGGAGGTTTGCCCAGCCAGAGGAGGAGGACGTCTGGAGGGCGGGGCGTCATCGTCTCACAGGGATGTTAGACCTCGGGTCACCTCCCCCCCGCCTCCTCCTCCTCCTCCTCCTCTCGTGGAGCCTCCTTCCCCCTCGGTCCTCCCCTCGCTCGAGCGTGAGCGCCGTTCTGGATCGGTCGGGGGCGCTCCCCAAGGGCTTGCTGGGACTCCAGAGGCCCACCCCTCTCCTCCTCCCTCGCTTCGACCTCCCTCGCCTCACCTCGCCTCGCCTCCCCCTTCCTCGCCGCCGCCGCCGACCCCCGTCGCACCTCGTCCGAGGGTCAGGTTCGCGGAGGTCCTGGAGGGACCTGAGCGGCCCCAGGAGGCCATAAGGGGCGCGGTGGGTGCGGCGACCTCGCGGGGCGTGAAGCGAGCGTGGAAGGGCACGCCGCCGTCCAGAGCGGACGCGGTGGTGCCCAGAGCCCCGTTGCCACGCTCGGGGGAGGTCCCTCCCGCGAGCGCTCGGGGCCATGTCCTGTATCTGTCTGGGGACCTGGTGGAGTGCAGCAAGTGTGGGGCGTTCTCGGCCAGAACGGCGCGCACGCAATTGTTTTGGGATTGTGACCCAGAGGCTGCCCTTAAAGATAATCCCCAGCGAAAGTGGAGACGGGACAACTTTATGAAGGGCACCCACCCAAAGGGGGGGAAGGCCCCACCCATTCCGACCCCCCGCAGGCTCGAGGTCACGGACTCGGCGGTCCAGTGGCTCGGCCTGCTTTCCATATAGTTGTTTCTGCTAACTCGTTTAGCTTTGATCCGTCCTCGGTCGTTTCGGTCCCTGGCCCCCGATCCTGGGCGTTTTCCGTCGGGGCCTCTCGTCGCGGCCGTGATGCTTCGGCTGGGCCAATGCGCCCTGGGGCCCGAAATCGCTCTGTGCTCGATTGCGCGTTTCTCACCTTTTCCTGCCCCCTGTTCCGTCCCGAATCCGACTCGGCGCGTCGCTCCATGGGCTCGCGACTCCTCCTTCTCGTCCTCCTCCTCCTCCTTCTCGTCCTCCTCCTCCTCCTCCTTCTCCTTCTTGTCCTCCTCCGCCCTCCTCCTCCTCCGCCCTCCTCCTCCTCCTCCTCCTCCTCCTCCTCCTCCTCCTTCCCCAGGCCCCCGACGTGATGAGTGTTTCATAACGTCGACCCCCGGGCACCTCGGCCCGTTCCCTTGGGGCCGGTGTTCCATCCCGAGTCGCTCTCTTGGACGGCCCCGGGGCCCGGCGTGAGGGCCCCTTCGGAGGCCGAGGAAGGGCGAGAAGCCGCCCGTCGTGACTGGTTCATGACTCCGTGGGGTCTCCTCCAGGAGAACAGGGGGCAGCGAAATCCAGGGAGACTTCATGGCTCTGGCCATGATACCTGCCCCGCCCCAGTCATCACCCACCCCCCTCTTGGCCGCCCCCGGAGGGAGCGGACACGCGACCACCGCTGCGGACAAAGCTTTGGCCTAGCAAAGACCAGGTGGGCGATGCCATGGCCTCTAAAGACTAGCTACACAGGCATAAACTGTTGAGGGTCCGCTCGGATCTCTTGGATCGGCGCTGGACACCCCCCCTCCATGGCGTGCCGACACAAGAAATGCGCGCGGACCTCCAAAACTTTATCCTTACTCCCGCACCAGCGGATGCCTTCGGGCATCTTACAGTGGGGGCCCGACCATCGGAAACATTCCACAAGAAACCCAACCCTGAGACCCCAGGACGTCCAGCGACTTGGTGTGGGAACGGCACGCTTTCCATGGCAAAACCATCGAGACCTAAAAAGCCCAGGGCACCCTGGAGGCAAGCAGGGTAATCCTTGGCATGGGGCTCTAAGGAATTCTATGGATTCCCTGCGGAATTCCCATGGACTCCTGGGAATCCCCTGGGGGTCCCATGGGAGTTCCCATGGCAAGCTGCACTTCTCTCCTAGGGCAACTCCGGGCGCTCCGGTGCCGCTCTGGACGGCGTGTGACCGCCGCGCGTCGCCGCAGTAGCCGCCGCCGGGCCCGGGCGGCGGTCTGGCCAGCTCGGCGCCGCCCGCCGCCGCGTTGCAAGCGCACTGGATCGCTCTGGTTCGCACTGGTCTGCACTGCGTCGATCGCGTTGCATCGCTCTGCACTGCCTTCGCGTTGCTCTGCATGAAGCGTTGCCTCGCGCTGCGTTGCGTGCGTTGCGTTGCTGCGTGTCCTTGTGCTGTCTTGCTCCGCCCTGCTATGCATGGCTGTGCACTGCTCCCTAGTGCTTTGCATTGCGTTGCATTGATTTGCAGTGCTGTGCCCAACACAGATTACACCACATGTATTGCACCATCTAGATTGCACCACAGTGATTGCCCCACCTAGATTGCACCGCATACGTTGCAAGGCATCACTGTTTGGGGTCCTCACTGGCTAACATGTGTACTATGTGTTGCTCGTCGAGATTAGTCAGACATTGGCAAGATGAAGACGATTCAGGACCGACATGACTCCGGGATCTCTGAGAGCTGGCGGGCCTTCTGATGTTGCAGAGCGTTCCAGAACGTTCTGAAAGCGTTCCAGGCCACTCTGAAGCACTTTACCTGCATCCAACGGGGGGCGTCCAAGCGAGGGGTTCGCAAATCATGGCCCGAAGCACGTGCGCTGCCCAGGGGGGGGGAGGGGCACGGGACGCATTGCGAGAAGAGGAGGAGGGCATGAAATCCGGGGAGACACCTGCCCCCGGCCGCGATACCCCCCCCAAATCATCACCGCCCTCTTGGCTTGGATGCCAATTCTTGGAACCTTCCTGGAGACATTCGCTCCACTCGTGCGTCGAAGATGCGTCGAACGTCCGTCGATTTGAGTCGACCCTGAGTCGAACCTGAGCCGAACCTGAGCCGAACCTGAGCCGAACCTGAGTCGAACTTGCGTCGAACTTGAATCGAACTAGTGCCGACCAGCTCCGTTAGGTGGGCCCCAGGAAGGTCCCCAGAACGAGCACCTAACTCGGCCGCCCCCGACGGGCGCTCTGAAGCGATCCACCTCCCCCCGAGGCCTGCCCCACAGACCCCTCAGGTTGCTCGGGAGCACCGGCCGAGGAGCCCCCCAGTTCATCCCCCCCCCTCCCCCGAAGGGCGCTCGGAAACGATCCCTGCCCTCCCCCACAGGCACCTCTGGGTGCTCGGGATCACGGCTCCCCACGCCAAGGACCCCCCCCTCAGGTCGGTCATCCCCCCCCCCTCTTCCCAGACCCCGACGCCACGAGTTGTTTCTCACGACGACCCCCAGGAGTGTCGAACCATTCCCCGGGACCGGCTTTTCATCTTGAGTCGTCTTCTCACGGCCCCGAGGCCCGGCGAGGGCCCACAGAGGCCGAACATAGCGAGAGGATCCTCCCTCCGCGCCTCCTCTCCATGGCTCGAGGGGCCCGGGTCCGAGGCCCGCACCACAGATCGGGGGCGCGCAAACATGGATCAGCGATCCATGGCCTTGGCGCGCAGTCGCCAACTCCATGGATCGGGGGAGGTGCCCTCCCCCAAATGCGGCCAGCGCCGCCTCGCTCGGCGGCGGAAATCCGCGACTCCCATGGGAACGGGCCCCGTCGCTAACTCATGCCCTCTTCATTCATGTTTGCGATCGCCTGAACAGGCCCATCAAAGGATGTTCTAAAAGAACCATTTTGTGGCCTGCCCAACATGTTCTTAGAACATGTCTGGCTGGGGCTGTCTTGGTTCAGCAGGTCGGACTTATACGTTCTGAGAACACCGCTTCTCTTCTTAAGAACACATTATGGGGCTCTAAAAACATGTCTTTGGAGTCCCGAAACGGTGCGGTGACAGACCGTGCGGTGACCTCGAAATCCCACGAGACCTCACCGCACGGTCCGTCACCGCACGGTCTTGGGAACCCGGAGGCCCCTGTCGCCCGAGACGTCCTCGGAGAACGGCCCGAGTCC
Source organism: Prorocentrum cordatum (assembly GCA_963575745.1). NCBI lineage: Eukaryota > Dinophyceae > Prorocentrales > Prorocentraceae > Prorocentrum > Prorocentrum cordatum. The sequence continues at coordinate 87,848 of CAUYUJ010022417.1, forward strand.
CAAAGCCGTGCGGTGACCCCGAATCCCCACCGAGTCACCGCACGGCGTGGTCACCACCCCGTCTGGGGACCCCCGACAATCTCGTGGTCGGCGTGTGGGAATGCCGGGACGGTCGGCCCCTGCTCCACTCCGGGTGCTATCGGGAGCACGGCTCCCCCCGGCCGAGCGGCCCCGGCCCTGAGCATCGCTGCACCGATCCCCCTCCCCCGCGGCGCGGCCTGGGCCCCTCGCTGGCCGATCCCCCACCCCCCCGGGTAGGGGGGGTCTGGGTCGTGCTCTTCGGGCTCCGACGAGGGGTGCACCCCCCACTGGGGTGGTACTTTGGCGGGGGCCTCGAAGGGGATGGAGATGGGGATGGGGATCGGTTATACGCCCAGACATGCGACGTCCTGAGTTTCCCACGACGGCGTCCCCTGGAAGTCCCGACCCCGTCCCCGGGACCGGTCTTTCATCCTGAGTCGTTTTTGGACGGTCTCAGGGGACCGGCGAGGGCCCCCGAGGGTCGAAACTAGTGAAAAACCTCCCGTCCTGATTCTCTTTTACGACGCGAGCACGTCTGGGAACGATACCGAGACCCAGCCGGGGAAGGGCGGCGCGCGCCCCGCGCGCCTCCCGCTCGGCCTCCTGCGGTTCCAGCCGCACGCCGGGCAGCCAGCGCTGCAGGGCCGCCGCCCCGCCCTCGGGCGCCGCCGCCGCCGCCGCCAGCGGCCTCGGCGTCGCCGTCGCCGCGGTCGTCGAGGTCGTGGGAAGTTGCGAGGGGCCCTGGTGCGGGCACACAGGTCAAGAGACACGAGTCCCAGGATGCCCCAGGTCTTCCAATATCTTCTGGGTGTTCGTCCGTTCCCCCCCCCACTTCCCACATGTTTTCCCATGACTTCCTGGGGGTCGACGATTCATTGTCTGTGTTTTTTGTCCACTCCTGAGAGTGGTCATGGGCGTGGGCGTGGTCGTGGTCGTGGTCGTGGTCGTCGCCGCTGCCGCTGGCGTCGTCGTCGTCGCTGGTGCCGCCGTCGCCAGCGGTGTCGGCGTCGCTGTTACGGTGTCGACGTTGTCGTCATCGCCGTCGTCGTCGTCGGCGTCGCTCTCGTCGTCGTCGTCGCCGCCGCCGCCACCGTCGTCGTCGTCGTCGTCGGCGGCGTCGTCGTCGTCGGCGTCGTCGGCTTCGCCGCCGCTGGTGTCGTCAACGTCGTCGTCGTCGTCGTCGCTCTGGTCTGGGTGGTCGAGGTCGTCGCCGTGGGCACGGTTGTGGTCGTTGCCGCCGTCCACCTCTCAATCCTCCTGCTCCGCGTCATCGTCCTCCTCCTCCTTTTCTTTCTCCAGTGGTAACAACCATGTGCGTGTCTCTCGAAGTTCCTTCTTCCCCTCGTCCTCCTCTCACCTCCCCTCCCCATTCCCCCTCCTCTCCCTCCTCCCTCTGCTCTTCACCCTACAGCCCTACAGCTTCTTCATACCCTCCCTCCCTCCCTCCCTCCCTCCCTCCCTCCCTCCTCCTGGCCCTCCTCCTGGCCCTCCTCCTGCGCTGCTGGCTTCTCACTCCTCCGCCCTCCTCCTGCGCCTCTCCTCCTCCTCGCCCCTGCGCCGACGAGCTCCCCGGGGACAGCCGACGGGCCTGCAGGGGCCCCACTGGTGCGGAGGAGGGAGACACGGAGGGAGGGAGGGAGGGCGGGGGGAACTTGATTTCCGGGGATGGACAAAAGGACCCTTTGGAGGAGGAGGAGGAGGAGGTGGAGACGGAGGAGGAGGATCGAGGAGGATCGAGGAGGATCGAGGAGGAGGAGGAGGAGTAGGAGGAGGAGTAGGAGCAAAACTCCATCTGGGGAAAGCAACTCCGGGGGGCCAGACCCGGGGCTGGACCCGGCGGGCGCAGGCCTGCAAAAGAAGTGCGGCCGCGACGCCCTCTCGAGGACGGCACGAGCGCCCCGCGCAGGCAGCCGCTGCAGGGCGCGGGCTCCACCAAAGCCTCCACGGCTTCCTCGGGCTGCACCCCTGCGGAACGCGGGGGCTCGGAGCCGAGCGACCCCCCCCCCGCCGTGACAAAAACTGCAGCGCCGGGACCTCAGGGAAAGCCGAGGCTTAGGTCGGGCATGTCCCCCTACAGGCAGATTTTGGACGAAAAAAATACCCCCAAAACATACCCCAAAATGATCAAAAATAGTCAAAACATCGCCCCCCGACTATTTTTAACTACTCAACGCCATGGGCCGCGGCGCGCGGCGGGAAGCCCTCCCGCCGGGAGGCCACGGCTGGCCGCGGCCGCAGCGGGCGCGCCAATTGAGGCGCCGCTCCGCCGAGGCGCGGCCGCCGCGCCCCACAGCGAGGCGCGGCCGCGTCCGCGCCCCGCCGAGGGCGCGCCGAGGAGCCCTGCCGCAGAGGCGGCAGGCAGCCTCGGCCGGGCCCAACGGACCTCGCAGGCCCCGCGCGGCAGGGCGCAGTTCCTCCTCCTCCTCCTCCTCCTCCTCCTCCTCCTCCTCCTCCTCCTCCTCCTCCCCCTCCTTCGACTACTCCTCCTCCTCCTCCACCTCCTCCTCCTCCTCCTCCTCCTCCTCCTCCTCCTCCTCCTCCTCCTCCTCCTCCTCCTCATCGTTCTCCTCTCCCCCCTCCCTACCTCCCTCCCCTCCACCTCCTCCTCCCCTCCTCCTCCTCCTCCTCCTCCTCCTCCTCCTCCTCCTCCTCCTCCTCCTCCTCCCCCTCCTCCTCCTCCTCCTCCTCCTCCTCCTCCTCCTCTCCTCCTCCTCCTAACCCTCCTTCGGCTACTCCTCCTCCTCCTCCTCCTCCTCCTCCTCCTCCTCCTCCACCATCCCCCTCTCCCCTCCTCCTCCTCCTCCTCCTCCTCCTCCTCCTCCTCCTCCTCCTCCTCTGGCGTGATTTGTTGCGCGATGCTGCATTGTTTTAGCTGGGACCGACCGTCCCGGCATTCCTATAGGCCTAGCAGGAAATGTTCTTAGAACCCGAACATGTTCTAGGAGCAAAAACAATCCTCTTAGAACATTCACCCGATGTGTTATAACAGGACAGCCTAAGCCAGGAATGTTCTGAGAACACTTCGCGCAAGCCACAAAAGGTTCTCAGAACATCCTCTGGTGGACCTAGCAGGCGAGCCAGGACGCTTCCGCCACTGCCTGAGTTTTGTTGGTGCAGCGTCGGATCTCAGGGCCTGTCCCGGCCCCTGTCGGCGACCTTCTGAACCCGGGTCAATCCAGACCCGGGTCAGCAGGAAACTAACAACTGCAGTGCAGGAACAAAAAAACATGCAACGCAGGTCCTCGCAAACCCGGGTCAGCCAGCAGGCGCGGCCGCCCCGCGGCCACGAGCGGCTCGCGGACCCGGGTCGGCCAGAGGGGGTCCTCGCAGGATCCTGCAGGATCCGGCGCTCTGGCTGACCCCAGTCTGCGTCGACCCCCGCCTCGAGGCTCCCGACCCTGGCGGGCGGAGGCGGACACGACGGCGGCCGCTCGATCCATCCTGGGCCTCCGCGGGCCCTCGCCCGGCCTCGGGGCCGCCCGACCCAGAGGCGCCTCGGGACGGAGAGCCGCAGATGCTCCAAAGAGAAGCCACACGCGCTATACAACAACTGAGCGAACGAATCCTCCTCCTCGATCCTCCTCCTCGATCCTCCTCCTCGATCCTCCTCCTCGATCCTCCTCTTCGATCCTCCTCCTCCTCCTCTTTTTACATGGGGGCCTCCCATACCATCTTGCCGGCTCTTGCGATTCGACGCTCATCGGCGTCGAATCGACGCTCATCGACGCCAAATCGTCGACGTCATGGGAAGCGTCGATGCTGAGTCGTCGACGCTGCATCTCGGGCGGTCGACGTGATGGGAAACTATCAGGACGTCGGGGTCGGGGGGCGGGGGGCGGGGGGGCGAAGCGCCGGCGCGGCGGGCGGCAGCAGGGGCGCGCAGCCGGAGTGTGCTCGTGTGTCGTGTGTTGTGTGTTGTGTGCTATGTTGTGTGCTGTGTGTTGTGTGTGTGTGTGTGTCAATGAGAATGGAGGGGGAGAAGGAGAACGGAGGAGGAGAAGGAGAATGGTCGAGCCTGTGGAGGCCTCCGAATATGGGGAGAAGGAGAACGGAGGAGGAGAAGGAGAAGGAGAAGGAGAAGGAGGAGGAAAGGATGAAGAACAGGAGGACGGAATGAGCAGCGAGGACAGTGACCACGGGGGGGCAGGAGGGGGACGAGAGCAGGGCGAGGGTTCGGCGGCAACTCATGGGAGCCTCCCATACCATCTTGTCGGCTCTGGCGAATCGACGCTCAACGATGCAAAATCGCTGCAAATCGACGCGAACCGACGCAACATCGGCGCTATCTTAACGAATCCCAGACGCCAATCGACGCGAATCAACGCTGAATGCGGAATTATGAGGGTCGACCAGGCCCCCATGAATTTTGCTGCAGTGGAGGCTGGTCCGCAGTGGTGCGGGAATGTCGTGCCTTCCATCGACACGAAACATCGAAGCCCAAGAAGCCCTCGAGGCAAGCAGGGTGTTTCTTGGCATGGTGCTCCACTGTACCGAACGATTTGGACGCCCGAAATGGGTACGGAAAAAATGGGTACAATGCCCAACAACAAATGCTGTCCCAAACCAACAGCGGCCGCTGTTGGGCAGGCTGCCTTCTGTCTCAAATGGACACAGGCCGCGGCGGCGCGGACAGCGAGTCCTCTTCAAAATGAACAGGGACTGCTGTTGGGCATTGTACCCATTCTTTCCGTGCCAATCTCGTTCGTGCAGAAACGAGCAGGAGCAGGGGGGACGCGAGAACGGAGGAGGAGGGCCAGAGGCGGAGAGACCACGACCACGGAGGAGGGGGATGGGGCAGCAGCAGGGGGGGCGACGCGCACGGAGCAGCAGGGGCAGGGGGGGAGGAGGGGAAGGGGAGAAGGTCCTCCTTATCCCCCTGGTCCCTCCTCCTCCTCCTCCTCCAGCTCCAGCTCCTCCTCCTCCTCCTCCTCCTCCTCCTCCTCCTCCAGCTCCAGCTCCTCCTCCTCCTCCTCCTCCTCCTCCTCCTCCTCCTCCTCCTGCTCCTCCTGCTTCTCCCGCTCCTCCGGGCAGCAGGGGCGGCAGCAAAAGCAGGGGCAGGGAGAGGATGCAGAGGGGGAGGAGCGCAGGAGGAGCGGCAGGAAGAGCCAGGATGTATCGCCACTGGGCAGCGCTTCGCCGATCCCGATCCCCAGCGGCGTGGCCTAGGCCCCCCACCCCTCGGGCCGATGTGCCCCCCTAGATGGGATATATATATATACATATATACACATATATATATATTCATATATATATATATATAAATAATATATATATATGTATATTTATGAATATATATTTACATATATGTATATATACATGCATATATATATATATATATGTTCATATATATATGTGCTCAGCCCCACCCCAGCACCCCCCCCAGGGCCCGTCATCCTCATCATCATCCCCATCGCATTTCTCCTCATCCTCATCCGCATGATTCTGAGGATCAGGATGCGGAGGAGGATGATGATGTTGATGATGAAGATGATGATGAGGAGGAGGAGGAGGGCGGGGATGATGATAAGGCGGAGGGGGCGGATAATGTTGAGGATGCGGATGAGGATGAGGATGATGATGATGATGGTGATGACGAGGAGGAGGGGGATGATGATGATGATGATGATGACGATGACGATGATGATGATGATGATGATGATGGTGATGATGATGGTGGTGGTGATAATGATGATGATGCTGATGATGATGATGATGATGCGGAGAATGGCAATAATGATGCTGACGATGATGATGATGAGCAACATGAGAATGATGAGGTGGATGATGCGGAGGGGGATGATGATGATGTGGATGATGAAGATAAGGAGGAAGGAGGAGGAGACGGAGGAGGATGCGGAGAAGGATGTGGAGGATTATGCGGAGGAGGAGGATGGGGGGGAGCTTATTCGCTGGTGGCGTCATTACCATTCGGCGAAGGGGCTTGTGTGTTTGATCTACGTTCGTGTGGCCACGTTTCGACACTAACCGTGGATAGTTTCTTGTCTCAATTATCTTGCTCCTCTTCCTTCTCCTGGTCCCTCTTCCTCGCGTCTCTCCGCCTCATCTCTCGTCCTCATCTCTCCTCCTCCCTCCTCCACCTACTCTTCTGCCTGGTTCCCCCTCTTACTATTCAGCCGACTCTTCTTCCTAGTCTCACTTGCTCTGCCTGCTTAGTGTCTCTTGTCCCTCCCCACTCGTTCTCCTCCTTTTCTCCGCCGCTCAGCCCCAGATGATAACTTCACGCGCTTCCTTCCCTAGATGAGGAGGGGCACTTGCAAGGGGGGCCAGTGCGGCGACATGACAATAATGATAACAAGGGGGCGGGGGCCGAGGGTGATGGGGATGATCAGCAGATGCATAAGGACGATTACAGGACGATTACTAACCAGACAGCAAATCCCGCCGATATGCCGCTGGCGCATCTGGGGTTACCTTAACCCTTGCGGCGCACTTCACGCTTTGGGCGCCTGGGGGCATTGGGGGTGCCATCGGGCCACACGGCATCACCCCTCGATGAGGGGACCTCCCAACGCCGAATTTTATTCAAGGCCTCTTGGCCTGCAGGGGTGGGGTGCCCTTTACACATGCCGACGAGGCCCGCCCCCAGTCTACCACCCGTGGGGGTCTTCGAGCCTAGGCGCCCACACCTCCAACAAAAAATCTGGCCATACAATATTGCTGCATTGTGCGACTCATGCACCGCCTTGTCCCCGATACTGCACCGAGGGGGGAGGCGCACAGGTAAACCTTGAGACTCTACTCTATGGTACTGGGGTCCTGGACATGCGCCACTGCGAAGCCAGTCCAACATAGAAAACTCCCCAGGGCCACTCTGGCAGTGGCAACACACCCAGGAGGGGCCGACCTTGGGGACCTGGTGCCCCGAAGACGCTTCAAGAGCCTTCCTTGCGCGCCAGGCAGCGGGCGGCACACGGCAGTCCTTACGCGGGCGGCTCTTACGCTCGTAGTCGGCACAAGCGGACGCCGCGTTGACCATAGCCAGCCTCCTCTGGACCAACCACACTTTAAATTCAGCACGGGCTATATCTCTGACCTCTGGGTCAATTTCAGCTGAAACCTGCTCAACTCCTAGTTGGGCGAATTTGTCGGCAAGGTCATTGCCTCGGGAGACACAGGGGGTCTGGACCAGGGAGGCTAGCGAAACTCTATCTAGGTGCGAATTACACTTACTGAGCATCACTCGTCGACCTTGAGCTTCGGAGAAGACCCTCTTCCACCAGCCTCTGAGTTCTCCCGAGGTGTCCGAGGAACCGTGCCATCCGTCGTACACGATCTGGCTGTCCGTGTAGAGCCAAATTGGCCCTTTGGTCATTTTCAAGGCCCACCAGAGGGCCGCCAACTCCGCACACGGGACCGTCTGGGCTCCGTCTAAGCCCCCGCAAGCTCCTGGCCGAGGGGTGTCGGGGTCGTCATTTTCCACACAGGCAGCGGACTGGGCAAAGTAGACGCCCCAGCCCGCGCGCGCAGGCGCGCGTCGCTGCTCGAAGCCGAGCCGTCCAGGAAGGCCAGCTTGCACTCGATGCGGTCCTCGAAGTTCACCGTGCCCTCGAACGAGACGGTCGGCCCGTCCCAATCGATGTAGTACGGCAGGCAAGGCGTGCCCCACGAAGGCGGAGGCGGTACGGAGTTCCACGTGGATGGTAGTAGCCCTCTTAGCCACAGCTCCAGGTTGGTCCCGTTAGTAATGTCTCGGACTGCTTCATCACATAGCTTGGCGCTCTGACGGATCCAAGGGTGGTCCTGACCGCAGGTGTGAGGGCAGCTCCAGACGCGGTGGGCCATCGTCTCTTTCTGGCCTGTCGCGCACCTGGTACAGACTCCATCACACTCGTAGCCTTCAGCACGGCAACGATCTTCGGTCCAAATGGTATTGCAAATAACTGCTTCTAGCGCACCAGCTTCACGATGTGACTCTGTACGTCTCATTCTCTGTAGGGTTCTGCTTGCTGTCGTGAGGTCTGGCGTAGAACTCCAGCCTCCTCCGTGGCGATCTCTGGCCGCCCGCTGCCACAGCTCCTTGATGCCGTCCGCCGTGATGATCGCCATGAGTTGGGTGGTGTCTTCATCTCCGAGTATGCAGTCTGACTGCTGAGATGGCGGCACTTTCCGACGGTCATTGTCTTCCTTTGGAGCTGGGACCTGACTTGGCACATAGTTTTCAACTTTGGTTCCAGCTCCTCTTTGCTTATTTGTGTAAGAACCCATTCCAGCCAGAAACTGCTGTCCATCTGTGTTGTCCTCCACGTCTTGGAAGGGGTCGTGGTCGCCGTCCATGTTGGTCGCAGCCTGCTGTGGTTGGCCCTCTGGAAGTCGGTGGACTCTGCTACCTTGACCGTCCTGGCTACCGTCTGAAGGTGGCAGCTCACGGCTTGCATACATATTGTGCTGGTGCGGTTGCTGGGCCATCGTCCATTCATTTTCCTGCGCATCCGTCCACGTGTCTGGCTCAGGTAGCTGCCATCCTAGTTCAGAATGTCCTTGGATAAGGGCCGCCATCGGCCCTGTCACCACGTTCCAACGTCCTCTAGGTCGTGCCCGCTGGAGTCGCTGTACGGCTGCATGCCAACCTCCTCGTAGGTTGTCATGGTAATCTGGCCACCGCTTCCAACGCTTAATCCATTCTGCAACTTGGCGGCGGAGCCCAACAGCTTTGGGGTCCCTCCCGAAGTAATGCAACAGCATCACCACGGATGTACTCCTGCCGCCTGTCGTGTACCCGAGCATGTCTGCTGCTTCAGCTCTTGCACGTCGCACCGCTGTTGGAGACTGGCCTATTGCAGGGACGTCATATGCTGACTTAGCACGGACATTGACTAAGTTGAGCGTGGCCAGCTTCCGTCTACGCTTGCCCGCCCCTTTGAAAACCCTGGCTCGGCGTATTCGTGCTCTGGCCGCTTTGCGTCTCTCCGTTGCCGTCGTGGTGCGCCTCTTGCGTCCTCTCGCCATGTCGATGCCGAGGTCGCGTACGTACGAGGCTCCTTTGACTGTTGCCCCTAGTTGCCGAACCGCTTGCGAGACTGTTTTTCAATACTTGGGTGGGATGCCATCACTGCCGACTTGTCCGACATCTCCAACTTGCTCTCAATGCATCCTTTGACCAACTCGACCGCAACAGTGGTCAGCTCGTGCTTGACCTGCTTGTACGAGCCGCCTGACCTCGCCGTGGCATCGTCCACATACTGTCTGGGAAGCGCTCGGGGTACCTGATGGTGAGCTCGTCCCAAAACTTCGTATAAGAAAGTCCTTGCACCATTATTTGCATTGTTGCACCCTGATGCGATGCTGTTGCCAGGGATTATCGGTGGAGCGAATGCACCTCCTGCTCTGATCGCTCGCGGAGCGAGGTATACCAGACAATTGAGGTAGAGCTCCACGGGGGGAAAATCAAGCGTCAAAGCGAGATCAATCAAGATCGGGATGCTGATCGAATCGTAGAACTTTTTGATGTCCAAATAGATTGAGCCCCACGCTTGCGTTCCATCCCAGGCACTGCTTTCGTCCATGGCCATGCTGAAGAGAGCTGCCTGGAGGGCTGACGACTGGGCCACCGCTGCATCCCAAAAGGCTGCCTTCTTGCTGCCCCACTCTGCCATAGTTGGTTGTCGGATTCGCCCCCAAAGTCGTATTGGTAAAGGTATCAAGCCGATCGGCCTCTCGTCTCCAGCTTTCAAGTTGGACCCTTTGCGTAGAAGTTCATACCAAATGTGTAACCATTGGTGCGGCCATGAAAGGCTTTGCTCACATCTGGTCAGCAAGACGGCCAATTCCTCTTTGGCCTGGGGTGCCAACGCCTTCAGATGCTGCGCTTTCCACATGTCCGAACCTTGGCCTGAGGAATTGGGCGTCGTCCTGAGAGCTGCTTCCAATTGGTCCAAGGTGATGGGTTCACGCTCAGGAAGGTCTGCTTCAGCCCGTGAGCGCAGCTTCTGCATCTGTGCCTTGGTCTCGTTGTACCCGTCGTGCTTGGTCCATCTTGCTTTCCATTGTCTGGCTCTCCACCGCACTTTGCAAGTTGGCGATAACTCCACTGCTGTCGGGGTCGATGCACAGCTCAGGGAGCGAGAGGGATTCGGGCCGCTTGAGATATCCATGAGCCTCCTTCATGTTGCCGTCCATGGCCTTCCTTGCCCAACGGTGGATGCTCTGCTTCGCTTTCTGCCAGGCTCGCTTGCCGTGTCGCTCAGCCCGCTGCGCCGCTTGAAGCATTGCTTCACTCCACAACTGATGGCCTGTGTCCAGCTCTGTCCTGCGAATAATATCCAAGGCCCAAGAGTCTTCTTTCTCATCTTGGCGTACACAGTTGAGGCTGGACGGTGGCAGTGGTGGGTACTCCAATGATTCGATGTGCGTCAATTGAGATCGTAACATTCCTCGAAGTTGCTGCTGCCGAGTAGAGCTCTTTGAAACTGCCAATTGCCGTAAGAGAGGTCCCATTTCCACCCAGCGGTCATGTCTGGCTTGTTCTGGTTCCTGCGCGCGGTGTTCACGCCGAGGGGCTACTGGGACCAAGCGGTACTTCACTGGCCGTCCTCGAACCGTTTTAACTTGGTCTTCTCTGTTGCACAAAATGGCCAGGGCATGGTCTGCTGCTTGTGCCCATCGAGTGTACTGCTCGCCCAACTGCACGCTGCTCGCTTCTGTTAACTGAAAAGCCAAACTGTCCACCGTGGTTTTGTCTGGGCTGAATGATTCACAATGTTCTGTCTGCCTTCGAATATCTTGCCATACATCGTCCGAGACCGTAGCCAATACCTCTCTGGAGTACGTCGGTTCAAGGAGCTTGTCGATGTCTGCTCGTTCTTGTTGGAGAGCTTGTTGTTCTTCCGTCAGGTCTGTGTCGTAGATTATGTCATCCAACTCTGGTTGGTGCTCCGTAAGCTTTGCATGCTGCTCTCGGTATCGCTGCTTCCTTTTGCTGCCTTTCTCGACGTGCACCGTGATGTATGGTACTTTGTGCTGCTCTGCCCTAACAGGAGACAAGATCTGCAACTTGGCTGGCTTCCTGGCGATACGGATGCGCAATCCAACATGAGGTCTCCACGGGACCTTCGTTACCGCCATGACACCACCCAAGAAAGGCCTGCATATTGGTGGGCAAATGACATAATCTAACATGCGGCCTCTGCCACTCGTACACGTCGCATCGATGTTCGGGCAAACTGGGGTAACTTTGAGCTTCTTCGCCCACGTGGACTGCATGAACTCGTCTGGGGTAACCTTCCAGTCACCCACTGCCATCCACGGTGTAGAGATACTAGCCGTCAACTGTGTCAGCTGCTTCATCTTCGCTGCATTGGGCCCTGTCAGGCCCGGTCCGCTGTCGAGGTATACCACGAAGAGTGTGATACGTATTCCTCCCTTCAAATCCCAGCGCACCACCGCAATGTCATTCAACTCCTTCTCGAAGGCGCTGCTCCCCTTGACGGTGGGCAGGTGCACTGCAGTCTGGAGGTGCGAGCGACGTAGCCAACATACTCCCCCATGGGTACCGTTTACTGATCGCCCCGTCTTTCTGGCTGCTGTCCAAGTGTACTGTGAATGCCAGCCGTCTGGTTGAAGCCGCTGGGCCTCGCTGGCTGCGCTCGTCCTCTGAAGGTGGTGTTCCACTAAGCCCACCATGTCGCATTTCGAACCCAATATGAAATCACGAACTGACGCATTGTACTGTGAGATATTCGCCACGAATACATGTGAAACACGGGTCCTGCTCACCGCTGATGGGGTCCTGGAACGTGACCTTGCGCCGAGTGCTAGGAACACGTCTTGGACTGCGTCTTTGCCGCCGCAACCGTCTTGCTCCTCTCGCGAATGCGTACTGTGGTCTCCAGGTACCTGTCCACCTCGTCAGGGTTCGTGAAGTCGCACGGCTTGGTCTGTTCTGCGGCTGGCTCCTCTTGGACTTCATCTTTGGCCTGGGTGCCCCCAACTGATGGTTGTCCTCCGTTGCCACGGCGCCTCTTGCACTCTTGAGCCTTGTCTGCGAACTTGCGGAGGTTCTCGGCGGCCTCCTTGCGGGCCTGGGTGGCCCCCTTCGCCGCTTCCAAGGTCTTCTGCGCTGCCGCGGCCGCTTCCTTGGCTGCCTCGTACTCTTTCTTTTCTGCTTCACCCAGGAATGCCAGCTCTTCACTGCTGAGCTCTGGGGCAGCTGCATCGTCATGGACTGTCGCTGCTGAAGGTGGTTGTCCTCTGTTCGCCTTCTCACGACACAAATCCACTTGTTGCTGAGCTTCTTTCTCGGCGATTTTGTTGTCAGCCAGCTTTTCCAGGATGTCTTTTTGTTCTTCTGCATTGCGTTGGAGTCGCCTGCGTAGCCTCTCTCCCGCCGTCGTGACCATACGGAGCGCCTGGGCTGCCGTTTCCAACTCCTCGAAAGGCTTGGGCGCTGGTGGCGGTGCTGGCTCGGGAACTCGTAACTGAGGGCACGCTCGCTCCAACAAATCCATCTGCTCCTTGGCGTTGCCGTCCTTGGCCGCTTTGCACTGATCTGCGAGGAGGGCGACCAGGGCCTGGGTCTGTGGATCTGGCGGGGCTGTCTCCGTCGATATGCTTGACCACGTGGTTCCACACTTTGCGCACTTGGCCTTGTCAGCGACACGGTCAAAATAGATCCAACTGCTGCCGACAGGAGAGCAAGTGCTGCACACCACAAAAGGCCTCCTCTTCCCGCCCTGGTACTCTTTCTTCGAACGTGAGTGCGATCGAGCTCTGCTAGCCGCTCGACCTCCTTCGTTCCAGGGCGGGCGCGTTCCTCCCATGTATGTCTCGTAGCCGTCGTCGTTCTGCTGCGACTTCTGCCACACCTTGAAGGTGCGCCCCTCAAGCCGCGAGCGCGCCTCGCCACCTGCCGCGGGGCAAGCAGGGCGGACGCGCGGCGCGCGCGCAACAGTGGGCCCGTTGGACCTGCTCCCCTGCAAACCTCTCGGGCCCAGATGCTTGAGAGCAGATGTATAAGGAGGTGGAGTGGGACGAGGAGGAGGAGGAGGAGGAGGAGGAGGAGATGGAGAAGGAGGAGGAGCAGGAGCAGGAGGAGGATGGGGGAGGAGGAGAGGGGGGAGAAGGAGGAGGGAGGAATGAGTTTGAGGAGGAGGAGCAGGAGAGAGCGGAGGATGGGGGGAGGATGAGGATAAGGAAGAGGAAACAAGGGGGGAGGGGGCGGGAGGAGGGGGATAAGGAGGAGCATGCGCAGCCAAACCATGATATTCACATGTTTTTTTTATTTTTTTTGGTCAGGGAAGCCACGAAACCTTGCTATTCACAGTTTTTGTTTAAGTTTCTCTGGTTTTCAGAAGCTCCACAAGCTTGGCCAGAGGGGGGCGCGGGGGGGTTGTGGAGCTTCTGAAACCAAAAGAACAAAAAAACATGTGAATAGCATGGTTTCGTGGCTTCCCTGACCCCCCCCCCAAAAAAAAAACATGTGACTAGCATGGTTTGGTGGCCACGCCCCGTTCCGCAAGCCTTCCTGGCGAAGGAATAGGAGGGGAAGGAGAACAAGGAGGAGGAGGAGGAGGGACAAAGAAAGAGGAGTCAGAGTGAGAGAGAGAGAGGGAGAGAGACAGAAAACACAGCAATGGGACCAGGGGGGCGCTGGGGGGGGGCTGACCATATAGAGAGAGAGAGAGAGAGAGAAAAAAAAAAAAAAAAAAAAAAAAAAAAAAAAAAAAAAAAAAAAAAAAAAAAAAAAAAAAAAAAAAAAAAAAAAAAAAAAAAAAAAAAAAAAAAAAAAAAAAAAAAAAAAAAAAAAAAAAAAAAAAAAAAAAAAAAAATAAAAAAAAAAAAAAAAAAAAAAAAAAAGAGAGAGAGAGAGAGAACTTAGCCCACAGCCCCCCTGTGATCGCCAGACACTGTTTTTTTTTATCGCGTCTGAGCCAGACAAACAAAAAATAGTCACGTCAATCACATATAAAAATAGAAAAAGTCAGTCGCAAATGATTAGCGCTCAGGCGCAACCCGGAGAGACTCCCATCAGCAAAAACGCGCACGGGAACTAAGACCTTCTGAGAGCGACCAGCCGACGAGGGGACAGGACGAGCAGGAGCGAAAAGGGGACGCGAGGCGAAAAAGGGAGAGGAGGGAGGGAGGACTTGAGCAGACTCGTCGACGGCAGGCGTCGATGCGGCGAGCCCTCGGGGCAAAGACACGTCACTTCAGCTTGTCAAAAGCGAGCAGGGACTTAGCCCTCAGCCCCCCTGGGATCGCCAGACACTGTTTCTATCGCGTCTGGAGCAGGGCACATTATTCACAGCGGCAAATGATTAGCGCTCAGGCGCAACTCGGAGAGACTCCCAGACCCGAACAGGAAGACGAATGGCCAGGATGGCCGAAACAAAAACTCAAACCTTAAACCTGTTCCAGAGCGTCGGAACCCTACGAGATTCAGCAGCTTCTATCATCGACGAGACACAGCTTTTGAGAGCGCTGGTGGATCGGAGGCGGCAATGGCGGTCCAGTGCTTTCCTCCTGGAGCCCTGCCAGCGAGCTCCTGATGCCGCAGGCAAGATCTGCTACAAATATTGCCGTTGGCGAGACACCAGCGCTGCAGCCTCGAGAGACAACCTCCATTCCAGGAAACGATACGAGTGCACTTTTTCCACGGCGTCCCGAAGTGGCACTGATGAAAACGAGCGCTGGAGAAGTCAGAGCCATGCGTCAGGCGGCTCAGACGAGGAGCCATCCACATCAACGATCTGTCTGGGTTTTCCAAGAGGGCTGGCACGCGAAAGCGTCTGCACACGTCGATGAGCCTGCAGGTGTCGAATAACGTGGCGTTACCCAGAGTCAGACGAGCACGCTGTGAGTCAGTGAGCACGTCCAGGCCCATGGTGGCCTCTACGCTCCGCAGCGGTTGCCGAGGAAAACGCCGAGCACGAAGCCGGAGCTAATCCACCCCTTGATGAGACGCTCGACACACCGCACCAGTAAATCCCCAAGAACACAATACTGAATGTCAATGGTAACGACGCCGTAGCCAGCAGCTCGAAACTTCTTTGAAATCCCTGCCGAGCCTGCGAACAGCTCCAAAAAGACGCAGCGGCGCCGCCGCGTGGCCCCCTGCACGGCAACCTGGAGCTCATGCCGCAGCTGGCGCAAGATGCCAGCGGTAGTGCGGCTCAGCGGCGGCGAGCAGCCGGCCTTGCGCTGCCTGCGCTGGCTGGCCGCTTCCGCACCGCTCGGGCGGAGCTCAGGACGGCGAAACTCGGCGGACCAGCAGCAGCCGCCGTGGCCAAGCGCGCGATGTGCAGCTTTAGCGGGTCGGGCACCTGGTCGATGATCCCCGCGCGGACGAAGCCGTTGCCCGCGAGCTCCTGGAAGCTCAGTTCCACGAGGGCCCCGAACAAGTAGGTGCTGTCCGGGACGAGGCCGATCTCGCGCAGCAGCTTGGACTCCTTGGCGTACCTGGCCATCGACGAGGCTGCCTTCCAGCGTTCTCGACGACGGACCTGCTCCATTGTCCTCCGATTGGACAGGAGGTCGTCCGACGCCCCGCCGCGCCTGAGGGAGTAGAGGTGAGGCCTGAGGCTGCCCAAGCCCAGCAGCGACACGGCCTGGACGAACACCTCGCGGAGATCCGCAGGGCTGAAAGCCCACAGTAGCTGCCCGGGCGGCGTCGCCTTCGAGAGCGCCTCGAGCAGCGGGTTGAGCCACGCGCCCAGGTCCACGAGCACCGACTCCTCGAAGAGGCCCGTCTTGCCCGGCTGGGCCTCCGCCACGTCGTGGAGCAGGAGCCCCCACGCCTGGTAGGCGGGCCCCGCAATGGCGGAAGGAGCCACCAGATGCTGGGCCTTCGGCTCGACGCACTCGCACGGGCGGAGGTAGCACACTAAAGACACCATGATCCACAGCGCCATCCGCGACTGGCCGAGGGCCAGCATGACACCCGCGATCGCGAAAGTAGCCGATCGCGGCAGCGGGCAGCGTGTGAAGCTGGGCACCCGACGCTTCCAAGCCACCGCCGCGCGCCAGCACTGCAAAAGCCCCGACTTGCCAGCACGCCGCACCTCCGGCAAGAAGTGCGTCAGCGCCGCAAGCAGCTGGCTCCCCTCGGCCGCCGCCACGCCAGAGTGGAACTGGCTGTTGAGGAAGAGCAGCACGGCCAAGTCGAGCTCGCGGCGGGTGGCCCAGGAGATCTGGCGGAGGATGCGGTGATCCGTGAACTTGCGGCACGCCGAGCGGTAGAGCTCCTCGGTCGACTCCTTGATCGCCAGCTGCTCCAGCGAGGTGAGCCCGGTGACGGGCTTCCTGCCCTGCAGCAGGCACCGCGCCAGTGTGGCGCGAGTCTGCGACTGCCGACTGCGGCCCAAGGCCCCGGGAGCTCGCCGCGCCATCAGCTGTCGGACTGTCGGGGCCGCCTGTCTCGGCAGCTGGAGAAGGCTCAGCCCAGGCGCGCAGAGGGCGCGCGCCCGAGAACCACCCTCTGTGCCCACGTGAGAACGGGCCCGAGGGGTCGAGCTCTGAGGCGACCCACCGAACGTAGACCCGAGATCCCGCGGCCAGGCTGAGAGCTGCCAGCTTGTGAAGAGGCCCTCTAAGATGACGAGACCGCGCTCCCCCCCTGGTGGCCGCGAGGGCCAGGGGCAGGTTATCGACCAGAGCGACAATACGTTTACCGTAAGCCTGCGAACTCCGAAGAAAATGGCGAACTGCTAACACCAGTGCCTCCCCCTCGAGCTCCGAGATGTCGGGGCCCTCCGAGATCTGCACCGCGGCCACGCCAGCCCAAGACGAAGCCTCCAGAACATCTCCAGGGATCTCGTCGAAGACGGCCTCCGAAACGTTCAGGAAGGGGCCTCCAAGAGATGTGGAAGATGAAAAGCTGGGCAGTGGAGGTGACGAGGGGCAGAGGTGACGCAGCGCTCTTTCACGGGCTCGTGAACCACCCTCGACTCGACAGCGCCAACGCTCGGACTGACGCCCAAGCTCCGCGACACGGTCGGTCGGGAGCCGCCGCCGCACAAGCCCGAGCCCGAACTCGGATGCATCGGACGCGACCACCAGCCCATGCCAGCGAGCGAGCACGTCGGCCTGTAGAAGATGAAGCAGGCATCTCACGCGCCACAGCTCCTCACGCACCGAGCGCCACAGCGCTAGAGCCTGGCTGCCGGCCTTGGCGGCGAACGCGTACGACGCCCGCAGCAGGCGCAGTGCTTCACGCTCGAGCAGCGCCGACCACGTGACATGGCCAAGCACCACCTTCATGAGCAGCCCGCTGCACTTGCCAACGCGGAGGAGCTTCTCGATCGACAGCCGCAGACGCCACAAGCACTTGGGCCGGACTGCCAGGAAACGACCCTCCGAGAGGCTGAGCCCAAGGAACTCCGCGTCGTGGCTGGCCGGCTCCCGGTCGTGGACGACGAGTCCCAGCTTCTCGAGCTGGCAGCGCACGCTGTCGCAGTGGCGGCCCGTGCTGCTGGCCTCCGCACCCATCACGAAGGAGTTGCCCACGTAGCCGGCGGCCACGGGGGGCTCTCCATGCCGCGCCTGCCGCCCGGGCTGACCGTCCTCGATGAGGCTGCTCGCCGGGAAGCCGCCGAGGCTGATGCCGCGCCTATGGGCGCCCTGGCACAGGTGGAGGGCCCACGAGAAGCCCATGGGCCAAAAAGAGAAAGAAAAAAAAAAAAAACCAAAAAAAAAAAAAAAAAAAAGAAACAAAAAAAACAAAAAAATAAAAACAAAAAACACAAGAAGGAAAAGACAGCGCAGACGCGGCGTGATCGGCTGCCCCGCACCAGCCGGCAAGTCGGAGACCCCGCCGTTCAGCGGCATCCCCGCGCCCAGGCTCGGCAAGGAGAAGCGCCCGACCATGTCAGGCGGAACCAGCATGTGAGAGAAAGCCGCCTCCAAGCCCCCCGAGGCGACGAAGACCTTCTCATCCGCCTCCAGCGCGCCAGGAAGCCGAAGGAGTACGCAAGCGCGTCGAAGGGGCAGACACGAAATCACAGTTGATGACCCGCGTGTCGAAGATGATCCGAAGGCGATCATCTTTGCGCTTGACGAAAAACAATCCGAGGTCGCCGCCGTGCCCACGCTTCCAAGTCAGCATCCCACGGCGCCAAGCCTCTCTCAGAAATGTAGCATATTCACGAACGTTGTGCTGCAGCACCGGGTCGACGCATGCGCCCCGAGGGCAAGCCTCCGCGCGGGGGCTCCGAGCAGCCTGAGACGGTCGTAGCACGCGCTCCTTCCAATCCCTAAGCCACGAGGCGTCCACTTCACCAAGCAAGTCGGTCAACGGGATGGGCTTGCTGGAAGTGGAAGGCCAGGCGATCTTCTCGCCGTCGCAGGGAGCGACGGGCCCGCCACCACTGGTGGAGCCGGGCGCGCCTGACAGGAGCGCACTGAGGGCTCCCCGTCCTGAAAGGAGGTCTGCAGGAGGTTGCCCGACACGTCGATAGCAGCGGCGAACGTGATCCAGGGCCAGTCGCTGACCTGCATTGAGGCCGACGCCGGAGCTGGAAACAAAACTGCCGCACAAGACATTCAACGCGTCCGCGCCCTCGGCAGCCCAACGATCAACATGGGCAGCGCGAAGGCAGCGGCGGGCAACGCAGCGGCCGACAGGGACCATGTCAAAAATGTCGGTCTCAAGCTCCAAGGCGGGCAGCGGGGAGAGGTCACGCTGGCGGGCCTCCTCCATGACCTGAGAGGAGCGGAGAGCACCGTGGGCTGGTGGCGTGGCGGGGGCGCCCAAGATCCCCGCCGCGGGGCGATCGCGCATCGCCACCCTGCCCTCGCTGTCCCTTCTTGCCAAGCTTCATGGCGGAGGGCATCGGGAGGGCTCGTTCCTCGCGCCTTGGCAAGTGCGGCCTCACGGGCCGGATGTGCGGCCGCGACGGACTGCAGCAGCAGGCAAACACAGAGGTTCTGCTCCACGATCCCGACGTCCGAGTCGGTGAGGCGGCACGTCGTCTTGAACATCAGATACCGCCCGAGAGGCGGGCCCCGATTCTGGCAGATGAATCTCCAGACACAGAGGCACGTCCTAGGCCCAGAGTGCCTCTGAACAGACCAGGGATGCTCGACCAACCTGAGCACACCACCCCTGAACTCGATGTGCCACTGACCCAGCATGTCGAAGGAGGCCGCAAGGACCCGCGGGTTGGGAGGGGCCACGCCAGCGCCAGCGGCAGGGGCCCCGGGCAAAGGCGCCAGGACGGACTGCGCCACGACGGGCGCCACCGGGGCAGCGGCTGGAGCAGCAGCGGCCGCAGCGGCCGGCGGAGGGGCCGCCAAGGCCCCAGGGACCGCTGGCGCGGCCGCGGGAGGCGCTCCAGCGCCAGGGGCGGCAAGCGGGGGTACATCGCCACCAAGGGCAGCGACCAAGGCGCCGACTCCCCCGCCCAGCCCTGGGGCGCCGTCAGCAGCCACGGCAGCGGGGGCTGCGGCAGGTGCGCTCGGGTCGACAAGGGCGTGGACGCCCGCGGCCACCCCGAGCACGTTCCCCGCGGCGAGCTCGAGGTTCAGGGTATCGCCAGCTGACCGCGCCAAAACCCGCAGCGACTCCGCGCCTGATAGCAGCCCAAGCCTCAGCAGTGGTTGGCCGGCGCGCGCCGAAACCGATGCACGGGAGTACCGCCAATGCCAGCGGGAGCACCGCCCTGGCCGACGAGCCCGACGACCTCTGCGATGTCCGGCGTCGGCGCGGTGTCCCCTATCGTAGCTGTCGTCCTCAGGAGTCAAGATGTAGGACAGTGCACCCCTCTCGCCCAACGTCACTCTCTCATGGAAGAAGGGGACCGGGAGCGCGGCATCTGACCAGGTAAACGGATCCAGCCATCACTGAGCCTGGGAGCGCCTGAGCTGGCTGGCTCGCGCCTGCTCGATCGCGAGGGCGTGGAAGTCAACCACCTCGGCTGACTCACGCTCGGGCCCCGGCCAGGCGCGCGCGCGGTCGCCGAGGGCGACGCGTGGGCGCGGCCCTTCGCCTCCGACAACCTGGTACAGCACACTCCCGAGCCGACGGACCAGTGTGAGCACAAGCTTAGCACTCTCCACGAAAAGCAGCCCCAGGAGCCCGGTCCCAACCTGCAGCGTCCAAGAAGGTGACGACGACTCGCCTGCCTCAGGGCAGGCCGGGCGAGGGGTACACGGTGAAGGGCGCCCTGGCGTCGGGCTGGCAACCACAGCTGCCGCGATGCAGTCCGACAGCGGTACCAGCACCTCGGGCGGCCCCTCCCGCTGCAGCGCCGAGAACTCGGGCTGGACCACGCCTGCAGCCGCCGAGGGAGCGGAGGGTGGCAGCCTCGGCGCAGCCTGCCACCACCAGCGCGCCACGCCTATGGCACCCAAGTGGCAAAAGACTGAAAAGCCAAGGCCGCGCGCGACCATGGGCTGGGGGCAGGCTGAGCCCCGCTAAGACTTGAGCAGACACGTCGACGGCAGGCGTCGATGCGGCGAGCCCTCGGGGCAAAGACACGTCACTTCAGCTTGTCGAAAGCGACCATATATAGGAGGAGGGGGAGGAGGACGAGGAGGAGGAGGAGGAGGAGAAGAAGAAAGAGGAGGAGTGGAGGAGGAGGAGGAGGAGGAGGAGGATCCTCCTCCTACTCCTCCGCCTCCGCCTCGGCCTCCTTCTCCGCCTCCGCCTCCTCCTCCTCCTCCTCCTCCTCCTCCTCCTCCCCATCCGGGTCCCTTCGGGTTTCGAGGGGCGCATCCCCAGCTGGGGTGGTGGGATGGTGAAGCTGGGGTACCGTGGCCCGACGAAGAGGGGGGTCGGGCAGACTATACCAAGCCACGCTGTGCGCTTCTGGGAGACATCGGCACACGCATCGCATGCCGCGTGCCAGTCAGGAGCCAGCCAGTGCAATCGAGATCCTGACTCCAAGCCTCTGGCCTGAATCACCATCGTGCACCTTTAGCAGCGCGGAGGCTGCACGCAAACTGCCCCGTGTCCGGAAAGGCCGCCGCGAAGCGCGAACGTATATCGAGCCTTTTGCGTTGCCAGGTCTTTGCAAACATACCTTTCTGTGGGAAGGGGAGCGCGACCACAGAAACGATGTTGCAAACATACCTGGCGTTCGCATCAAAGCGCCTTGCTTTCACATTCTTCAGAAGCCCTCCTGCTCATTGCTTGACGTTCGGCGAGCAGCAAGCCCACAGCGACAAGTACGAGTCCCGAGGCCTTCCGGCCATCAAACAGCTTGCCTGGAAACAGCACATGCGAGAGTAAAATCGACGCTGTTTTTCGCAACGTCCCGACTCCAACTGCAAACACTGATCCAGCGGTCCCAATCAGTTCGGTGTAGCACGTCACACTGCCAGCAAGGGACAAACCAATGCCCAATACAAGTATGATGGCGTGCGGTACTTCGCGAGCAAATGCGAGAACGCTGGAAACATTGCCGGAAAGTCCGACGGAGACGACACTGCCCAGTGCGCCGACAAGATTAGTTCGCGCCATGAGTGTGGCAGCATCTACCCCGGATCGCATCACACGCTGCTGGGCGTTTGGCACGAGGCCGTCGAAGAGACAAGACATACCGAGTGCGGCAACGCCGTAGAAAAACCAAGCTCCGCTTGCTGAGTTCGAAGAGGCTGGGGACTTCCCAGAACCATAAGAGAAAAGAGCCGTGCCCACACAGAGCAATGCTCCTGCTGCGTAATCGAAGATGCCGTATCTGGCAGAATTCCCACAGACGCTTGCGATGAGCATCGTCGGCAAAATCTTGCTCGATTTCGCAACGATCTTTAATGTGAAGTCAACGTAGAGCGTAGCATGCTGCGACATGCAGTTCGCAACGAATACCATCGCAGCGATTGCGACATACCACGCCCACGCACGCAATGGTGATAGGGCACTGGAGGCATCTACCTCACATGCACTCCTCTGCGGCGCAAGCAGGCGCGGGAGGGACGCACAGCAGATGAACTGCGCAGCAACACTCCACAGTATGATTGCATGAGGCACGTCGGGGAGGGACACCAAGGCCTCGTTGAGCGTCTCGAAGAGCAGGTGGCACATGAAGAACCCGGCCGCCAACACCCAGCAGCGGGCAGGTGCACGAGCTCTCGGCACCATCTCGCCGCGGCCGCCCCCGCTGCAGATCCGACGAAACCCGGGGCTCGGACCGCGGCCTGGGCCCACACGGCCAAGGCCCGACCTCTCGAGGGCGAGGCGGCAGCCGTCCAGGCGATGCCAGAGGGGGGTCACAAGACTCACCCCGACACGCGGAGCCGTCCAGGAAGTGCGCCCAGAGAAGAAAAAACGAACGGGGCGGAGCCGTGATAGTCCACGCCCAGAGCCGCTCGGTCAGCGCCACCTCGTCGGGTCCGGTCGGTTTTCCCCTCCTTGATGCTCGGGGGCGTGGCCACTGCCCCGAGGCAGCGGAGCCTCCTCGGAAGCACGCGGGGGGCCCCAGGGCACGACCCCAAAAACTTCCAGGCACCTCCCCGAGCGCTCCGATCCCGAAGAGCCCCGGCCCGCGGGTGGCGACCGCCCTCGGCACCGACCCCGAGTCCCGGTGGTGCGGCCAACGCATGCCCTCTTCGTGGGCAAAGCGTCGACCCGCCCCCGCCTTCGCCTGCTCCGCCTCCTCCCCCAGGAGAGCACAGGATCGAATCGGCGTGTCGGATCGGCGTGTCGGAACGAATCGGATTGGCGGAAACCGGCAGGCGAGTCGGGAAAAGCCGAGACGCCAGACACGGCAGGCTAGCAGCTCTCCCTTGAGAAGTCGGATCCCAAATCGCAATCCGAAGTCAAATCGAATGGGCATCGGAATCCATCGACATCGAATCTAATCGAATCCGAGGAATCGGAATGAGCCCTGCCACCCCCATGCCCCACCCCCTCTTAATCGTCGGCCTCCACCTCCCCTTCCACCACAGCCTCGTCATCCGCAGATACCTCCTGGCAAGTGTTCCCCTTCTATCGCGTCGCAACAACTAAGACCTGTTGGACTTACTACAACCTCGAGGCAATCGAGACACACCACGACCTAATCCTTGCTCCTCTTCGAACGCACGCTGGCACACATATAAGCAGGGTGGTGGGGGGCATGCGTTTGGAGTCTGTAACATCGGGGGGGCGGGGGCCAGACATGCTCAACTTCATCGATGATGCCGCCATGACGATGATGGGCCGATGTTCCACCACCACTACCAGATGAAGAAGAGGGAGGAGGAGGAGGAGGAGGAGGAGGAGGAGGAGGACGAGGAGAAGGAGGAGGGGGAAAAGGAGGAGGAGGAGGACCTCCCCATCCTCCCTTCTCCTCTGTCCTACCTATGGTAGTGGCGGTGGAGAATTGGCCCATCAGACGAAACGTATGAGCGGTGTCCAGGTGGCCACGTGGGGACGACGATGCATCGGCATGGAGCTGCTTGAGACTGCCTGGCAGCACGCGCTCCTCTGCAACACCAGACTGCAGGCGCGAACACGGAGAGGCAGTCCCGATTGAGACTGGGAAGCACCGTCTTTGAAGGGGCCCTGGGACACACAACGAAATAGACACGAACAACAGGGTCCCCCATATGTTTCCCATATGTTCTGGGTTTTTTGTCTCCCCCCCCCCACACACTTCCCGTATGTTCCCATATTTCCTGGGGAGTCGACGATTAATTGTGTCCGTGCCTGTGTGTTTTTCACTCCTGAGCCTTACGCTCCCAGGGACGAGGTCGGCTGGCCGCCTCCCACGAGCTTCTGCTCGAGCCCCGGGGGCGGCCAACGCGTGCCAAAGACACGCGGCAAACGCACGGAGACCCTCACCGGCTTCCGAAGTCGCAAATACGTGGGAGCTCGACCACAAAACCCTCCACACACACAACAAAAAAAGCACACACACACACAAACACACACACACACACGCACACACACACACACACATTCACCCCACACACACACACACACACACACACACACACACACACACACACAAACACACACACACACACATACACACACACACATACACATAAACACGCACACACAAGAAACCCAACCCTGAGACCCCAGGACGTCCATTGATGTTTGGTGTGGGGACGTCAAGCTTCCCACAGCAAAACCACCGAAACCCTAGAAACCCAGGGCAACCTGGAGGCAAAAAAGGGGGGTCTCTTAGCACGGGCTTCCACTACAGATGGGTGACGATTCCCGCAGTGCGCTTTCCCCAAGGAGCTCGCCCTGCACGGGACAGCACTCCCTGAGCAATACTGTCGACCCCCCACCCCTGCGTAGCGTTAGTGAGCGTTTTCTTATCCGGCGCTTCGACACTGAACGAAGAGGGGGGGGAGGGGCGGGTCTGGATATGGACTCCGGACCTCTGCTTAGGGCGACTGTTTGCGATTGTGCGTCCTGTGAGGGGGGACTCCACCTGCTCGAAAGTGGCGCCCAAAAACAGCCAAGATCTACTCCATGGGGGGGGGGGCCCGCGTCGATCGGCAAAGCAATGAATAAAAAACGATCACTTGGCAGGTTGGTCCGAACGTTGTTTGCTGCGTGCGCCCGCAGTCAGTTCGCATGCTGCTTTTGGCAGGGGCAGTGGGCCGGCGCGCACCGAAAACCGCTCTGACCCCTCGCCATCGTGCAAGCAACCTCGCTCTGATGCTCATTCCTGAGGTTAGGTCGGGCGTGTCCTCCTGCAGGGGGATTTTGGACGAAACATAAAAACATGCTCGACAAATACACAAGCAATGCTCAAACATACATTGAACAAATCGTCCCCTGACTATGGTTTGACTATTGCTGGATGTCCTAAGGTTGACGAGCTCGAATGCAATGGCGATCTTTGGGAGGCCCCCTCAGAAACTGAGGTAACCCTTTGAGATCGGCGTCGAGAAAAGGTGATACCGATCACAAGGACAGGGATATGTTTGAGACTCGCACTCTTTGTCAAAAGCCATGCGATGAAGATCTCCCACGGACTCTTGAATCCAGGCGACAGGCAACGCGCGACATGATCGGCCGGATGTGCGATGCAGCCAGAAGAGTGCGGGAGGCTCGCGGCTCCTGGAGGCCGAAGTTGACAAAAAAAAACAGGATTGGAGACATCAATCCGCGACAAAGTCTGGGGACGACGGCGACGACACCTTCGACAACACACTCGACGACCCCCAGGCCTCAGACGTCGCGATATCTGCTCGTGGCGTGGACCCCTGGTGCTGTGGACCTCCTTCCCCGACCTCTGCTCACGGCCCCAACGCGCCCGCAGCAGGCCCCCGAGAGCCCAAACTGCAAGCCGATCCGCCGGAGGCCCGGGAACGACGACGAAGACGGCTACGGCGGCGGCGACGACAACGGCGACGCGGCGGCGACGACACCGCCGCGGCGGCAACGACGACAGCGACAACCGGCGGCGAGGACGCGGAGGGGGCGACGCGGCGCCGGCGGCGACGACACAGCCGCGGCGGCGACGACAACAGCGACGACTGGCGGCGGCGGCACGGCGGCGGCGACGACAGCGACGCGGCGACGGCGGGCTCGACAACGACGCGTTTCACGGGCCGCGCCGACGCAGCGGGAGCGGCGACGACCGCTGCGAGGGCGCGGCCGCAGGGACTAGCAGCGGCAACGCGGCGGCGGCGACGGCGGACGACGACGACGACGACGACGACGACGACGACGACGACGACGACGACGACGACGACGACGACGGCGGCGGACGGCGGCGGACGGCGACGACGACGACGACGAAAGCGACGCGGTGGCGGCGCCACCGACGCGGCGGCTGCGGCGGCGCGGCTGAGACAGCGCGGCGGCGGGGACTGCGAAAGGCGACGACCACGGTGACGGCCTCGGCGCCCTCGGAGGGGCCCACCGCGCGCGCGCAGCTGGTGGCCACCAGCGCCCGGAGCCTCGGCGCGTCCGCGAGCGCCGCGGCCACATCCTGGGAGGACTTGCTTGCTCGTCGTCGTCGCCGCCGCAAGAAGGCCTTAGACCAGGACGCACAAGGACATGCTAGTACTATGCGTCCTCCTTGGAGGCGCGCGTCCGACCCGAACATCTAGTATACCCATCTTGTAGTATATCGTTTACCGAGCGGTGTGGCCAAAAAGTGCCCGCCACGACGCATACTATGAGATTTCTCGGTTCGCGCGTCGCCCCTGGTGGGGGCGACGCGCATATTATTAGCATATTGGGGTGGCGCCGACAGAGTTTCCAAAAGTGCCCTCGGGGGCCGTTTGCGGGCCCCTGTGCCATCAAAAATGAATCTGGGGAGGCAAGCGGGCTCCGGGGACGGAGTCGGGACCTCTGGGGCCGAAGGACCTCCCCGCACGCTCCGCCACCGCCATCGAAGGCTCCCAAGCGCCCAAGACATCCTCCAGAGAACGGCCATCCCGAGTCCAAGCTCCCAATTCCCCAAAACCGTGCGTTCATCCCGAATCCTCTCAGGCTGACTACACCGGCATGGTCCCCGCACCGCGTGGGGGCCCCCAGGGGTCTCCAGGGTCCCCGAAAGGCCTCCGGAGACCTTCGGGGAGGAGGAGGAGGAGCAGGAGAAGGAGGAGGAGAAGAGGAGGAGGAGGAGGGCAGGCATGAGGAGGAGAAGGAGGAGGAGAAGAGGAGGAGGACGAGGAGGAGGAGGAGGAGGAGGAGGAGGAGGAGGAGGAGGAGGGAAAGGGGAGGTAAAATGAGGAGGAGGAGGAGGAGCAGGAGGAGGAAGGAGGGGGAGGGAGGAGAAGGAGGAGGAGGAGGAGGAGGAGAAGAGGGAGGAGGACACGAGGAGGAGGAGGAGGCTAGGAGGGAGGAGTAGGAGGAGGAGGAGGAGGAGGAGGAGGAGGAGGAGGAGGAGGAGGAGGGGCCCCCCGGGAGGCGGAGGCATGCAGAGAGCGTGAAGCATCCAGCTGGCTGGAACGCACAGAGGCCGCGGAGGGCGGCGCGCACGCTGGGGCAGAAAGAAAGGGAGGGGGCGATGAGCGGCAGCAAGGAGCCGCGAGGAGAAGGGGGCGAGGGGCGAGGAGTAGCGAGGAGCAAAGAACCTCGAGGAGCGAGGGGCGAGGAGGAGCGAGGAGCAAGGAACCTCGAGGAACGAGGAGGAGCGAGGAGCAAGGAACCTCGAGGAGCGAGGAGCGAGGAGGAGCGAGGAGCGAGGAGCGAGGGGCGAGGGGCGAGGAGGAGCGAGGAGCGAGGAGCCTCGAGGAGCGAGGAGGAGCGAGAAGCGGAGGAGCGAGGAGGAGCGAGGAGTGAGGAGGAGCAGGGTGCCGACGAGGATGACTTGGGAGAGAAGGGAGGGAGAGTTCCTGCTCTCCCCCCTTTCCCTGCTGTTGTGTTGGAAGGCTCGAAGGCTGAGGGGAGAGGATGGCGGCGCCCGGTTGTCCTCCAGCTAAACAGTTCACGAGGCTCGCTCGCATGCGAAAACTCCCACAGCGTATACGTACGCAATGCTTCTATCCCTGGCCTGGAGCACGGATCCTTGGAGCCTCCCGGAAAAAGCGACGAGCAGGGAGCGGGAGGGAGCGCAGGGGAGCGAGGAGAGGCAGGGAGGCCGAGGAGGGCGACGAGGAGAGCGAACGGAGGGAGAGAGTTCCTGCTGGCCGTGCGGTGATGCCTGCACCAAAGGAGGGCACTGAAGGTAGAGACGACGAGGTGGAGGCAATGCCGTACCATCCTTCCTCAGACCGTCTCATTCCCGCCCCCCACGCTCCCTGTTTGTCTCGCCTGGGCGTCGGGATCTGGAACCGATCAGGGGCAGTGCGTCCTCTGCCCACCCCTGGGACAGCTGTGCTCGGGCCCAGCCTGGGCCCTGCCTGCCCTGGGGCCTGCTGCCGCTGCCGCTGCTGCCCCACGACCTGCTGGATCCACAGCCGTGCCGCGAGGCACGAGCTGGAGCGCCTTCGGGCCCCTTGTGGACCTCGGTCCTCAGTCGCCGGGCGTCGGCCTTTCAACCTGCTGCTGCTCCACCTCCTCTTGAAGAACTGAGGCAGCACGCGCGCGCCTGAGCGCGCGAGGGGCGGGCGCGTGTCCTCGACAACGCACTCGTCGTCAGAGGCGCGGGAGAACGGCAGCCACTCCCCGGGGGCCTTCAGCGCGCTCACGGGGAGGGCGGGTCTTCCTCCTTCCTCCTCCCTCCTCTTCCTCCTCCTCCTCCTCCTCCTCCTCCTCCTCCTACCCATTCCTCCTCCCCCTCTTCTCGTCCACTCTCCTCCTTGTCCTTCCCCTACTGCTCCTTATTCCCTCTCCTGCTTGTCCTCCTCCTCCCCCTCCTTCGATGCGTCATACAAGTCCTGTGAGTCGGGTGGGTCCTCCTATGAGTCTCTGACTTGTGGGCAGTATGGTCGTCACCTCCTCCTCCTCATCATCATCCTCCTCCTGCTGATTATCCTCTTCCTCCTCCGCTTGTGTCTCCTCTTCGTGCTCGTCCTCCTCCTGCGCATCCTTCTCCTGCTCATCCTCCTCCGCCTCCTCCGCCTCCTCCTCCTCTTCCTGATCCTGAGCCTCATCCTCCTCCTCCTCCTCCTCGTCCGTCTCCTTGTCCTCCTCGCTCCTCGCTCCTTCTCATCCTCCTCCTCCTCCCCCCCCTCTTCTCGTCCATTATCCTCCTTGTCGTTCCACTCCTCCTCCTCCTCCTCTTCCTCCTCCTCCTCCTCCTCCTCCTCCTCCTCCTCATGCCTGCCCTCCTCCTCCTCCTGCTCCGATGCTGATGGGTCATACAAGTCCTTTGAGTCCTGCGAGTCCTCCTATGAGTCTCTGATTAGTTGGCAGTATTGTCGTCACCTTCTCCTCCGCCTCCGCCTGCTCTTCCTCCTCCTGCTCCTCCTCCGCCTCCTCCTCCTCCTCCTCCTCCTCATCCTCCTCCTCCCCCTCCTCCTCCTCCTGCTCCTCCTCCTCCTCCTCATTTTCCTCCCCTTCCTCCTCCTCCTCCTCCTCCTCCTCCTCCTCCTCCTCCTCCTCCTCCTCCTCCTCCTCCTCCTCCTCCTCCTCCTCTTCCTCGTCCTCCTCCTCCTTCTCCTCCTCCTCCTCCTCCCCCTCCTCCTCCTCATCATCATCAGCAGCAGCAACCGCATCAGCAGCATCATCATCAGTGTCATCAGCATCAGCGGCATCAGCAGCATCATCATTACCACCATCAGCCGCATCAGCATCAGCATTGACAGCATCAGCACCACCGTCAACAGCATCATCTGCGGTCGCAGCAGCATCACCAGCATCAGCAGCAGCAGCATCAAGATCAGCATCATCAACAACCTCATCATCCGTAGCACCATCACCATCATCATCAGCAGCAGCAGCATCATCATAATCGGCATCAGCAGCATCAGCATCAGCATCATCAGCATCATCAGCATCATCACCATCCACCTCATCATCAGCATCATCAGCAGCCTCATGATAAGCCTCATCGTCATCATCAACATCATCATCATCATCAGCATCATCATCATCATGATCATCATCATTGTCAGCATCAGCAGCATCGTGATCGTCGTCATCATCAGCAGCAGCGGCAGCATCACCACCATAATCACCAGCATCAGCAGCATCATCACCACCATCACCATAGTCATCAATAGCATCAGCATCAGCATCATCAGCATCAGCATCAGCAGCACCATCGTCATCATCAGCAGCTTCAGCATCATCAGCATCATCATTGTCATCAAGATCAGTCGCACAATCATATTCATCATCCGTGGACAAGTTTGCTCAAGGCAAACGGCTCCTCGGGAACACAAGGGAATATGATGGTCCGCGGCAAGCGTCGAAACTTTTGACAGAGCCCATGCCGCGGTCGAGCTGCGCACTGCCGCGGGGAAGCTCACCGTCTTTCGATCGTACGCCGTGCGGGGCGGCTACCAGTAGCAGTCAGCACACGGTCGGGAAGCAGCGGGATGGTTATGTACGATATGCGTCGTGCAGTTACAAGTGGAAGTGGAAGTGATTGGAGAAGTGCTTCAGCTGCGGCAAACGGTTGGAAGTGGAACCCGCCCCCCATGGCAGATGCGAATCCAAGGTGAGTGGTAAAGCCGGGTGCAGCACGCCCTGGAGTTGGAGCAAGGTTGGTCTGTGTGGGAAAGATGGCCTAAGTCACGGGTCTGTGCAGGGCACAGGGAGAAGCGGTACTACCGGGGCGACCAGGACGGAGGTGCTGCCTGCGACTAAGACAGCGGAGGAACTGTTGTAAGCGTTGCAGCAGGTAACACCCCACCTGGATAAGACCACCAACGACGGGCTCAAGCAGCAACGTCCAGCGGCCCAGCCAAACAAGGTTGTCGATCCCACTCAGGTGTACCAGAGTGCGATGGCCCAAAGAAACGCAAAGCACATGCATCCTCGGACAACGTAGCGGAGAGCGAGAGGAACGCGCCTCAATGTTACCAAGAACGGCAGCAGGCATCATAAAGGGCAGCACAGATCTTGGCACAAGCCCAAACGGATACTGAAGAGGCGTTCTCGGTTCTTCAGAGGAGGCGGCCATGAGGCGTCATGGACCCAGGCACGAGAAACTCCAAGGCGAAGGCGGCGGACAGCCCTAGGATGCTCCTAGAGTCGGAGGTGCCCTGCTTCGACCCAGACCCTGCGTTCGCGTTCGATGACCTGGAAGTGGAGAAGAGCGACAAAGAGGCATTCGTTGCACTCCAGAACGGGTGCGCCGTGGAGCTCGACAACGAGGTGCAAGAGCCATCCGGCGAGTCAGCGCGCAACCTGGGCAAGGTGCGCACCGATGCACAGGCGATGCAGGACCACCTTGAGGCGAATAAGCAGAGACGTGATGAAGGCGAGGCCGCTACAGCAACTGCCCAACCAGCCCGGGCAGACGCAGCGCCCAAACGTATGGCCCCGCCAGCTGCAACAGAGCACGCTAGGAAAGGGACATCGACGGGGCAGCAGCAGCAGCAGCAGCAGCAAGTGTGGACGCGGCTGCTGTTCCTGTGGGCACTGCTACTCCAAGCGGAGACGACATCCGCGCGGAGCGTCAAAAGTGTAGGTTTATACCGATTTGTCTTCCTCGAGAGGGGGGGCGGCGCCATCGAACGAGGCTGGCCAGCGACAGTCGCCAAGGACGGGCCGAAGGGGCGAGGAGGCAAGGGCACCCTGGGGAAGGTTGCCCCTCCTTACTGCGCGGGTTGACTGTATGAGTGCCCAGCGGGCCGGCGGCGGGGGGGCGGCGCCGTCGGCCGCGCCGTCGCCAGCGGCGGCCACGCCCGGCGCGGCAGCGCCCGCGGCCTCGCCAGCGCCGGCCTCGCTGGCTGCGACCTCGGCGGCGGCGGCGCAGTTGATGTGGACCTTGAAGGACGGGGTCCAGGCGCCCTGCTGGGGGGGAAGCGCGGCGAGGGCGTCGACGACTCCAGAGTCGAAGCGTGAGGGACCCTGCATGAGGAACGGGGCCCCTTCCCTCTACAGGCTCAACGTCGATGCTCCCTGGCAAGCTTGAGGGGCACCTGAGCATAGCTGTGCGAAACACTGGAGGAACACTCTGGGCCTCCCCCCAGCGAAGAGGGCTCCTCCTTCCGCGGCGGCGACTGCACGAGAACAGCGAGGGGTGAGGATCGGGAACGAGGAGGGGGAGGCGGAAGGAGGGCTACGACGGCCACGACGGCCACCACGGCCACGACGACGGCGAGGACGGGCGAGGACAACGACGACCACGACAATGGCAACAACGAGAGGAGAACGGCGACGACGACAACGACGGTGACCACGACGAAGACGACGACGACGACGGCGACGACGGCAACGTCGATGGCGACGGCAGCGGCGGCGGATGCGACGGCGGACGACGCCGGCGGCGACGACGACGACGACGACGCAGGCGAAGTCGACGGCGACGGCGGCTGCGACGGAGGAGGAGGACGTCGACGACGACAATGACGACGACGAAGACGACGACGACGACGACAACGACGACGACGACGGCGACGACGGCGACTGTGACGGCGACGGCGATGACGACGAGCGACCAGTGACGAGTCATGGGTCCCTGGTGGCCCCCGAGGACCTCCTGAAGCCCCCCTGGGGACTTCCACTGGCCCGAAAGGAGCCAGCAAAAGGACGACGGCGACGGCGACAACAACGAGGACAGCGACGGCGACGACAACAAAGCCGACGACGGCGACGGTGATACGGGGACAGCGACGAAGACGAAACCGACAACGACGACGACGGTGGCAGCGACGATAAGAACAACGTTCACCATAAATCTGATCCAACTGCCTGGCAAGTCCCGCCACCATGCCAGCCAAGCGTTATGGGCGGCGACTGTTCGAGGGGGAGAGGGAGGTCGACACGTATGAGACCCGTGTCTCCAGGCTTATCAGAGCCGTGAACAAGATGATGAGTAAGAGGATGGTGGGGAGATAAACGTTGACTGCCGTCGCTGATAATGATGGTGATGATGCTGATGCTGTTGATGATGATGATGATGATAATGATGATGATGGTGGTGATGATGCTGCTGATGCTGGTGAGGGTGAGGATTGTGATGATTATAATGATGATGGTGGTGATAATGACGCTGACGATGACGATGATGGCGATGAAGATGATGGTGATGATGACGATGATGCTGATGATGATGATAATGGTGGTGGTGACGATGGGTATGCTGACGGTGACGATGCCGAGAGAAAGCCGATGGTGGTGATGATGGTGATGATGGTTATGGTGGCGATGATGGTGATGATGGCGATGATGGTGGTGATGGTGATGGTGCTGATGGTGATGGTGATGATGGTGGTGGTGATAATGATGGTGATGATGATGGTGATGATGATGACGACGATGATGATGGCGGTTATGATGATGAGGCTGATGATGATGATGATGATGATGATGATGATGATGATCACCATCATTATCATCATCATCATCATCATCATCATCATCATCATCATCATCATCATCATCATCATCATCATCATCGTCACCACCACCACCATCATCATCATACTCATCATCATTGCCAGCATCATCATCAGCAACATCATCATCAGCATCATCATGGTGTGGGAAGTCTTGGGGCTGTCTGGGCCTCATGTGAGGCAGTCTTGAGGGTCCCTTGGGGGCGTCTTGGAGCCCTCTTGGCCGTGTGATGGGTGTCTGAGGGCCGTCGTGTGCCCGTCTTCGCGCCGTCTTGGGCCGTCCAAAGGCCTTCTTCTAAGGCCGTCTCAGGTCCAACGGGAGGCCCTCTTGAGCCGTCTTGGAGCCGTGTTGGATGTATATTGGGCTATCTTAGAGTCCTCGTGGGCCGCCTTGAGCTGACGGCAGCCCGACAAGGAGAGAATGCGACAAAAACCATAGGGGGATCAATGACTTTGGCTTCTCAGGACCCCGTTGGAGGTCCTCTTGTGGCCGGTTTGGGCCCTCTTGAAGGCATCTTGGACCGTCTTGAAGCAATTTTTCGACCGCCTTGGGGCCATCTTGGGCCGCCTGTGAGGCATCGTGGGCCATCTTGGTGTCCTTGGTTGCCTGCCCGGGCCGTCTTGGAAACTCGGAATGCATACCCTTCGCGTTACCCAACCCTCCTGTCTTGGGTTTCATTTTGAACAGGGCACCGTGGTCTCCACCTCTCCCGCCTCCCCTCTCCTCCCTGCCTCCCTCCTCCTGCCGCCTGCGTCCGACTTTATCCCCGACCCTCCCGCACCTCTCCTCTCTCGTCTCCTCCTCTTCGTCCGCCTTCCTCCTCCTCCTCCTCCTCCTCCTCCTCCTCCGCCTCCTCCTCCTCCTCCTCCTCCTCCTGACCTCTCTTCCTCCTCCTCCTCCTCCTCCTCCCCCTCCTCCTGCTCCTCCTCCCCCTCCTCCTGCTCCTGGTTCTCCTCCTCCTTCTCCTCCCCCTCCTCCTCCTCCTGTTCCTCCTCCGGCTCCTCCCCGTCATGCTCCTTCTCCTCCTCCTCCTCCTCCTCCTTCTCCTCCTCCTCCTAATCCTCCTCCTTGCTTCCCCTGGGCCTGCGAAGGGCGCAACCGTCGCCACCTCCGTGGGCTCCTGGGAGGTCCAGCGGAGTGGAAGAGTACGCAGACCCAGCTGGGACCTCGCAATTCCACGGGGGCTGCGAAGTGCGCAACTGTCGCCATTTACGCGGGCTGCTGAGAGGCCCAGTGTAGTGGAGGAGTACGCAGACCCAGCCAGGACCTCGCAGCTCCCTGAGGGGTTTCCCTGAGGGGCTGCGAAGGGCGCAACTGTCGCCACATGTGTTTCCACTTTTAAGTGCTGTTCATACGGCGCCCTTTTGACTGCACTTGTTTGTTTGCTTGTGTTTTTTCCAGGTCGTGGCCGCAAAGTTCAGGCCCACACCTGGGAAACAGTCCATGGCTCAACTCCAGGCTCAGAAACACGCCTACGGGAACAGCGAAGGAGAGTCGCACACTCATGGCAAGCAGCCGTACGACTAGCGCTTGCCAATCACACACGGCGTCACCATGCACAGTCACAGGAAACACA
Organism: Prorocentrum cordatum; assembly: GCA_963575745.1. Lineage (NCBI taxonomy): Eukaryota > Dinophyceae > Prorocentrales > Prorocentraceae > Prorocentrum > Prorocentrum cordatum. The sequence continues at coordinate 122,191 of CAUYUJ010022417.1, forward strand.
CTGCCCAAGCACTCGCCGTCATCTTACAACTGGCGAGCAAGCAAGTGTGCGCGGCAGACCGTGGGACTGGCGCCTGCTGATGCTGGCCGCAGCGGCTGGGTGCCTGGCGAGCGGCAGACACACCCCACAAAAAGACAGTGCAAGCGCAGGGGGGCAGGGCTGAGAGGCTGACAGCCGAATGCGCCGTTGAAAACTGAATTCGTCGATATCGTCCTCCTCCGCCACAACACGCACCCATCCCACAAGCTCCTTCTTCCTCTCAGGAGACTGCTCCTCCTGCCTGGTGGCGTACCCCGAAGAGCGAGAGGCGCACGAGTCATGCATGAATGACACTCAGATCTGGGTTTGGATGAATCTGTCTCTCGCGCTGGTCTTGCTTATGCTTGTTATACAGCTGGAAGAACGCGTCGATGACATTGATGGCCAAGATCAACGCAAACACCAGAGCAAATGCCCCATCCGAAGGCCTTGCTGCTGCAATGACTACCATGATCGAAAGAACGAACATATACATCCATTTCAGATACTCGCGGAACTTCCACCAAGTGACCCACGGGTGCAGGGGGTAGACGTCGTCATCCTTCACGTCTCGAAACGACGCTTCCAGACGAGACGGAAGTCTGGGAGTATCTTTGTCCCGTCTTGTCCAGAGCCAAGCGGAGCTCTCATTGTTGTACTCCAAGAGTTTAGCATGAGCCACCCCGATAGCAGGGAAGTTAGTCAATGCCAGTGCCAAGACCTTGCCTGTGGCTATTTTGACATTCTCTGGATGCGCAGCTATCTGATTCCCTGGACTCCAAACGATACAACGCAATCTCTGCAAATACGCTGCACGACTAAGTCCATACGAGTGCACACCAAATGTCGCGGGTATAACTGATACGATCAATCCGATGCGCTGACAGGATGAACCCCACTCGCCTCCGAGACCAACACCATCCATATACCTCGCAACCTCGTCTATGCACTCACTAGCTCCCTTCAATTCGCTGATATCTTCTTCGATGGTTTCCGATATATCAGCCCTCATGCTCCTCCCGACCGGCTGAGGTACAAGAATCAATACACCCTGCAAAAATATCGGCAGTGTTCTGAGTACCATGTCATTCAGCTTTTGGACATACGTGGCCAACGAACGGTCTCTAACACCTTCCTTTGTCAACCTGGACATCGATATAAACATTCCTAGGTCGTAGTGGACACCCGATACGATGAAAAAGAAAGCCGAACTCATTACATAAAATGCATAATCCGCCGGCCCCATTGTGGGGCCATCAGGCTGCGAGGATTAGGCTGCAGCGCCCTGCGCCAATTTCAGTTGCCATTCTCCAATGGTACACTCCTGCTTCCTGTTTCCGACTGTAAGTTGTTCAAGTCCGCGTGAGGGGGGGGAGCCGAAAACCACCCCGTTGCCACCCCCAAATCGCGTTGCCTGAATTCCTGGGGGGCCGTGGGACACATAAAAATACATGAGATTCGCGCTCCCGAGGCAATAATCCCTGGTAGACTCTGACACCTCGCGGCCGGCCCCGTCCAGGTCCAGGGGAGGGGGTAGGGGGAGGGGTAAACCCCTTCCCGAAAGGGAAGAAGGGCGGTGGAAGAGGAAACGCTCTAGACTACCAACGCCCAGAGGGCTGGTGTGATTACGCTGTGCTCGCGCCCCCGAGGTCACGATCCTTTG
>CAUYUJ010022418.1:0-56407 GCA_963575745.1 Prorocentrum cordatum
AACTCGGTTTGATACCCGAACTTGGTTGCGAAACTGTTTTCTTTTGTTAACGTTATCTTGATAGGTCTGGAATCGCTTGGGCTGAAAAACTAGTCGTTCTTTGGATTTTTTTCCCACACTTTATAATTTCAGGAAGCTCTACGAGTCCCCCGGCGGTAAGAAAGGTTGACGGTTTACCGCCGGCGCCCAGTTTGGGTGGTTTTGCGATTTTTTGAAAGATATTTGACAATTCATTTTGAAAAAGCAGATTTTTACGCCGAGCATTGGCATATGAACTTCACTCTGACAGCAGCTCAGCTCTCTCGATGCATTTTTGCATGAGCTGACTTCCGGGAACTGAGCGAACATGAACATCGAAAAAATCGAATTTCAAGATTTTCGAAAAATCTTCATTTTTTTGACTGTGTGTCGATTCTCTGCAATCTTACTAGTGAGAGGAGCTCTACGAGGTTCCCGGCGGTGACCAGGTTGACGGTTCACCGCCGGCGCCAGTAGCTGGAAGCTAAGAGTAATTCCGGCGCGTCCCAGAGCTAGTTGGCCCGAAAAATCTCAACGGAACTTTTGACAACTTTTGCTCGGTTGAAAATTTCGTTCTCGAAATTTGACCATTCGTTAGAGCTCTAGTATTTTTTCCCGTGATATTCGATCTTATTCCCACTCGCCATCTTGATCTCAGCTCGATCGGGTGGATATTACTATCGAAAAGCTCCCTGGCGGGATCGGCCGTTTTGAGTTATCTTCATACGCGCTGACGGTTTTCGGAACATAACTCGAGCTCTAGGGCAGCTACAGAGCTGGTAAGCACAGCTAATGCATGCAGAATGATCAGGCGCGTCGCCTGTTGAATCCAGAGGCCTGAACTCGGTCTGTCAGCCGAGCTAGGTCCGCAAACCTGTTCGTATTATTCGAGTCAACTTCATACGCGTTGTCGGTATTTTCTACCTAACTCGAGATTTATGGCAGCTATAGTGCTGGTAAGCACTCCTATCGCACTCAGAATGGTCAGATGCGTTCGTCTGTTGAATCCATAGGTCTGAACTCGGTCTGCTAGTCGAGCTAGGTCCGCAAACCTATTCGTATTATTCGAGTCAACTTGATACGCGTTGTCGTTATTCTCTACTTAACTCGAGCTGTAGGGCAGCTACAGTGCTGGTAGGCACACCTACCGCACTCAGAATTATCAGGCGCGCTCGCCTGTTCAATCCAGAGCTCTGAACTCGGTCTCTTGCGCGATCCAGAATCACGAAACTGTTCGTATTCTTCTAGTCATCTTGAGAGCTACTGTCGGCGTTCTGCACTTAACTCGGGCTGGAGGGAGGCTGCAGGGCGGGTAATCACAGGAATCGATTCGGAGCTATCAGACGCGCCCGTCTGTCGCATTCAGAGGTCTGAACTCGGTCTGATACTCGTGTTGGGCTGAAAAACTATTCGTTCTCTACAATTTCTTTCGACAGTATATGTTCTCAGGAAGCTCTACGAGTCCCCCGGCGGTAAGAAAGGTTGACGGTTTACCGCCGGCGCCCAGTTGGCAACAAAAATCTCGACGGACCTTTTGGTGACTTAACTCGTAGAGCTTCCCTTAGCTAGTTATAGCTGGAAGCTAAGAGTAATTCCGGCGCGTCCCAGAGCTAGTTGGCTCGAAAAATCTCGACGGAACTTTTGATGACTTTTGCTCGGTTGAAAATTTCGTTCTCGAAATTTGACCATTCGTTAGAGCTCTAGTATTTTTTCCCGTGATATTCGATCTTATTCCCGCTCGCCATCTTGATCTCAGCTCGATCGGGTGGATATTACTATCGAAAAGCTCGCTGGCGGGATCGGCCGCTTTGAGTTATCTTCATACGCGCTGGCGGTTTTCGGAACATAACTCGAGCTCTAGGGCAGCTACAGAGCTAGTAAGCACAGCTAATGCATGCAGAATGATCAGGCGCGTTCGCCTGTTGAATCCAGAGGCCTGAACTCGGTCTGTCAGCCGAGCTAGGTCCGCAAACCTGTTCGTATTATTTGAGTCAACTTCATACGCGTTGTGGGTATTTTCTACTTAACTCGAGATTTACGGCAGCTATAGTGCTGGTAAGCACTCCTATCGCACTCAGAATGGTCAGATGCGTTCGTCTGTTGAATCCATAGATCTGAACTCAGTCTGCTAGTCGAGCTAGGTCCGTAAACCTATTCGTATTATTCGAGTCAACTTGATACGCGTTGTCGTTATTCTCTACTTAACTCGAGCTGTAGGGCAGCTACAGTGCTGGTAGGCACACCTACCGCACTCAGAATTATCAGGCGCGTTCGCCTGTTCAATCCAGAGCTCTGAACTCGGTCTCTTGCGCGATCCAGAATCACGAAACTGTTCGTATTCTTCTAGTCATCTTGAGAGCTACTGTCGGCGTTCTGCACTTAACTTGGGCTGCAGGGAGGCTGCAGGGCGGGTAATCACAGGAATCGATTCGGAGCTATCAGACGCGTCCGTCTGTCGCATTCAGAGGTCTGAACTCGGTCTGATACTTGTGTTGGGCTGAAAAACTATTTGTTCTCTACAATTTCTTTCGACAGTATATGTTCTCAGGAAGCTCTACGAGTCCCCCGGCGGTAAGAAAGGTTGACGGTTTACCGCCGGCGCCCAGTTTGGTCGGTTGAAAATTTCGTTCTCAAAATTTGACCATTCGTTAGAGCTCTAGAATTTTTTCTCATGATATTCGATCTTATTCCCGCTCGCCATCTTGATCTCAGTTCGATCGGGTAACTTTGAAGGCCAAAAAGCACACAGGCGGGAACGGCCGTTTCGAGTCATCTTGATACGCGCTGTCGGTTTTCTCAAGATAACTCGAGCTTCAGGAAAGCTACAGAGCTGGTCAGTTCAGGTAATGCATCTAGAATGATCAGGCGCGTTCGTCTGTTTAATCGAGAGGTCTGAACTCGGTCTGCTAGCGGAGCTAGGGTCGCAAACCTATTCGTATTATTCGAGTCATTGTAGCAGACGCTCTCGGTTTTTCGTACTTAACTCGATCTGTAGGGCAGCCAGAGAGCTGATAATCACAGAATTCGATTCGAAATTATCAGGCGCGGTCTGTCGAGTCTAGAGCTCTGTACTCAGCCTGCAACCCGAGCTAGGTTCGGAAACCTATTGGTATTGTTCGAATCATCTTGAGAAAAGCTCTCGGTTTTCTACTCAAATCGTGCTGGGGGAGGGCTACAGTGCTGCTGGTCACAGGAATCGATTGCGAGACATCAGACGCGTCCGTTTGTCGAACCGAGAGTTCGGAACTCGGTCTGCTGCTCGAACGAGATCCGCGAAACTGCCGTATTATTCGAGTCATCCTGAGAGGTACTCTCGGCTTTCTACACTTAACTCAGGCAGTATGGGGGCTGGAAAGCTGGTAATCAGAGGAATTGATCCGCAGACATGAGCGCGTTCGCCTGTCGCATTCAGAGGTCTGAACTCGGTTTTATACTCGAGCTTGATTGGAAAACTGTTCGTTTCTTTTGTTAGAGTCTTCAGAGGTCTATAACTGCTTGGACTGAAAAACTAGTCGTTCTCTGAAATTCGTTTCCACATTATATATTGTCAGAAAGCTCTACGAGTCCCCCGGCGGTAAGAAAGGTTGACGGTTTACCGCCGGCGCCCAGTTGGCCGACCCGGCCCGAACGGACAAAGTGATAACTTTTGGGTGGTTTTGCCAATATTTGAAAGATATTTGACCATTTCTTTTGAGAAAGCAGATTTTTCGCACCTGTAGACGACTATGAGGGCCTCTGCGTCTTAATATGAGCTCTGTAGATGCGCGTTTACTATCAAAACACTTGGCGAAACCAACTTCGTCGACATGGAAAAAATCACGTTTTCTTATTTTCGAGAAATGCTTCCAGAAGCCCTCTCTTTTGATGCTGAGCACTCTCACGCCTGCCAGGAGCTCTACGAGGTTCCCGGCGGTGTCCAGGTTGACGGTTCACCGCCGGCGCCAGTGGTAACTTTTGGGTGGTTTTGCGATTTTTTGAAAGATATTTGACAATTCATTTTGAGAAAGCAGATTTTTACTCCGAGCATTGAGATATAAACTTCGTTCCCTGAGCAGCTCAGCTCTCTAGAGTGATTTTCAGTACCAGTTCACTTGGGGCAACCGACTTCATGTTGACTCCGAAAAATCTCAACTTGATTTTTTCTGTAGAAAAGCTCCCAGAAGCTTCCGCTTCGATGCTGAGCTTTCTCACGGATGCAAGGAGCTCTACGAGGTCCCCGGCGGTGACAGGTTGACGGTTCACCGCCGGCGCCAGTTCCGGGGAGCTGGAGAGCTAGTTGGCAAGAAAAATCTCGACGGACCTTCTGGTGACTTTTGGTCGGTTGAAAATACCTCGTAGAGCTCTTCGTTATCGATGAGCTAGAGGAATTCCGGCGCGGGGTGGAGCTAGTTGGTCGACCCGGCCAGAACGGACAAAGTGATAACTTTTGGGTGGTTTTGCAAAAATTTCAAAGATATTTGACCATTTATTTTGAAAAAGCAGATTTTTACGCGAGCATTGGCGTATGAACTTCACTCTGACAGCAGCTCAGCTCTCCCGATGCATTTTTGCATGAGCTGACTTCCGGGAACTGAGCGAACATGAACATCGAAAAAATGGAATTTCAAGATTTCCGAAAAATCTTCATTTTTTTGATTTTGTGTCTCTGCAATCTTACTAGTGAGAGAAGCTCTACGAGGTTCCCGGCGGTGACCAGGTTGACGGTTTACCGCCGGCGCCAGTTTTGTTCTCGAAATTTGACCATTCGTTAGAGCTCTAGTATTTTTTCTCATGATATTCGATCTTATTCCCGCTCGCCATCTTGATCTCAGCTCGATCGGGTAACTTTGAAGGCCAAAAAGCAGGCATGCGGGAACGGCCATTTCGAGTCATCTGATACGTGCTGTCGGTATTTTCTACTTAAGTCGAGCTGTAGGGCAGCTACAGTGCTGGTAAGCACAGCTATCGCACTCAGAATCATTAGGCGCGTTCGCCTGTTCAATCCAGAGGTCTGAACTCGGTCTGCTATCCGAGCTAGGTCCGCAAACCTATTCGTATTATTCGAGTCAACTTGATATGCGCTGTCGGTATTTTGTACTTAACCCGAGCTGTAGGGCAGCCACAGTGTCTGTAAGCACACCTATCGCACTCAGAATCATCAGGCGCGTCCGTCTATTCAATCCAGAGGTCCGAACTCGGTCTGCTACCCGAGCTAGGGTCGCAAACCTATTCGTGTTATTCCAGTCAACTTGATAGCGTTGTCGGTATTTTCTGCTAACTCGAGGTCTAGGGCAGCTACAGTGCTGGTAAGCACAGCTATCGCACTCAGAATCATCAGGCGCGTTCGCCTGTTGAATCCAGAGGTCTGAACTCGGTCTGCCAGCCGAGCTAGGTCCGCAAACCTATTCGTATTATTCGAATCAACTTGATACGCGTTGTCGGTATTTCCTACTTAACTCGAGGTCTAGGGCAGCTACAGTGCTGGTAAGCACGCCTATCGCACCCAGAATCATCAGGCGCTTTCGCCTGTCGAATCCAGAGGTCTGAACTCGGTCTGCTAGCCGAGCTAGGTCCGCAAACCTATTCGTATTATTCGAGTCAACTTGATACGTGTTGTCGGTATTTTCTGCTTAACTCGAGGTCTAGGGCAGCTACAGTGCTGGTAAGCACAGCTATCGCACTCAGAATCATCAGGCGCGTTCGCCTGTTCAATCCAGAGGTCTGAACTCGGTCTGCTATCCGAGCTAGGTCCGCAAACCTATTCGTATTATTCGAGTCATCTTGACAGACGCTCTCGGTTTTCTGTACTTAACTCGAGCTGTAGGGCAGCTAGAGGGCTCATTGTCACAGACATCGATGGGGAATCATCAGTCGCGTTCGTCTACTGAACCGAGAGCTCTGAACTCGGCCTGCTGCCCGAGCTAGATTTGCGAAACTATTCGTATTGTTGAATGATCTTGAGAAGTGCTCTCTGTCTTCTGCACTTAACTCGTGTTTGGGCCGGCTACAGTGCTGCGGGTCACATATATCGATTTGCACACATCAGGCGTGTTTGTCGATCGATTCCAGAGCTCGGAACTCGGTCTGCTGCTCGAACTAGATCGGGAAAACTATTCTATTATTCGAGTCGATACTGTCGGTTTTCTGCACTTAACTCGGGCTGTAGGGGGGCTGCACGGCTGGGAATCACATGAGTGGATTGGCAGACATCAGACGCGGCCGCCTGTCGCATTCAGAGGTCTGAACTCGGTTTGATACCCGAACTCGGTTGCGAAACTGTTTGTTTTTTGTTAACGTTATCTTGATAGGTCTGGAATCGCTTGGGCTGAAAAACTAGTCGTTCTTTGGAGTTTTTTCCCACACTTTATATTTTCAGGAAGCTCTACGAGTCCCCCGGCGGTAAGAAAGGTTGACGGTTTACCGCCGGCGCCCAGTAACTCGTAGAGCTTCCCTTAGCTAGTTATAGCTGGAAGCTAAGAGTAATTCCGGCGCGCTGGAGAGCTAGTAACTCGTAGAGCTTCCCTTAGCAAGTTATTGCTGGAAGCTTAAGAGTAATTCCGGGGAGCTGGAGAGCTAGTTGGCAACAAAAATCTCGACGGACCTTTTGCTGACTTTTGGTCGGTTGAAAATTTTGTTCTCAAAATTTGACAATTCGTTAGAGCTCTAGTATTTTTTCCCATGATATTCGATCTTATTCCCGCTCGCCATCTTGATCTCAGCTCGATCGGGTAACTTTGAAGGCCAAAAAGCACAGGCGGGAACGGCCGTTTCGAGTCATCTTGATACGCGCTGTCGGTTTTCTCAAGATAACTCGAGCTTCAGGAAAGCTACAGAGCTGGTCAGCACAGTAATGCATCTAGAATGATCAGGCGCGTTCGCCTGTTCAATCCAGAGGTCTGAACTCGGTCTGCTAGCGGAGCTAGGGTCGCAAACCTATTCGTATTATTCGAGTCATTGTAGCAGACGCTCTCGGTTTTTCGTACTTAACTCGATCTGTAGGGCAGCCAGAGAGCTGATAATCACAGAAATCGATTCGAAATTATCAGGCGCGTTCGTCTGTCGAGTCTAGAGCTCTGTACTCGGCCTGCAACCCGAGCTAGGTTCGGAAACCTATTGGTATTGTTCGAGTCATCTTGAGAAAAGCTCTCGGTTTTCTGTACTCAAATCGTGCTGGGGAGGGCTACAGTGCTGCTGGTCACAGGAATCGATTGCGAGACATCAGACGCGTCCGTTCGTCGAACCGAGAGTTCGGAACTCGGTCTGCTGCTCGAACGAGATCCGCGAAACTGCCGTATTATTCGAGTCATCCTGAGAGGTACTCTCGGTTTTCTACACTTAACTCAGGCAGTATGGGGGCTGATCCGCAGACATGAGCGCGTTCGCCTGTCGCATTCAGAGGTCTGAACTCGGTTTTATACTCGAGCTTGATTGGAAAACTGTTCGTTTCTTTTGTTAGAGTCTTCAGAGATCTATAACTGCTTGGACTGAAAAAACTAGTCGTTCTCTGAAATTCGTTTCCACATTATATATTGTCAGGAAGCTCTACGAGTCCCCCGGCGGTAAGAAAGGTTGACGGTTTACCGCCGGCGTCCAGTTGGCAACAAAAATCTCGACGGACCTTTTGCTGACTTTTGGTCAGTTGAAAATTTCGTTCTCAAAATTTGACCATTCGTTAGAGCTCTAGTATTTTTTCTCATGATATTCGATCTTATTCCCGCTCGCCATCTTGATCTCAGCTCGATCGGGTAACTTTGAAGGCCAAAAAGCACACGGGCGGGAACGGCCGTTTCGAGTCATCTTGATACGCGCTGTCGGTTTTCTCAAGATAACTCGAGCTTCAGGAAAGCTACAGAGCTGGTCAGCACAGGTAATGCATCTAGAATGATCAGGCGCGTTCGCCTGTTCAATCCAGAGGTCTGAACTCGGTCTGCTAGCGGAGCTAGGGTCGCAAACCTATTCGTATTATTCGAGTCATTGTAGCAGACGCTCTCGGTTTTTCGTACTTAACTCGATCTGTAGGGCAGCCAGAGAGCTGATAATCACAGAAATCGATTCGAAATTATCAGGCGCGTTCGTCTGTCGAGTCTAGAGCTCTGTACTCGGCCTGCAACCCGAGCTAGGTTCGGAAACCTATTGGTATTGTTCGAGTCATCTTGAGAAAAGCTCTCGGTTTTCTGTACTCAAATCGTGCTGGGGGAGGGCTACAGTGCTGCTGGTCACAGGAATCGATTGCGAGACATCAGACGCGTCCGTTCGTCGAACCGAGAGTTCGGAACTCGGTCTGCTGCTCGAACGAGATCCGCGAAACTGCCGTATTATTCGAGTCATCCTGAGAGGTACTCTCGGTTTTCTACACTTAACTCAGGCAGTATGGGGGCTGGAAAGCTGGTAATCAGAGGAATTGATCCGCAGACATGAGCGCGTTCGCCTGTCGCATTCAGAGGTCTGAACTCGGTTTTATACTCGAGCTTGATTGGAAAACTGTTCGTAACTCGTAGAGCTTCCCTTAGCAAGTTACTGCTGGAAGCTTAAGAGTAATTCCGGGGAGCTGGAGAGCTAGTTGGCAACGAAAATCTCGACGAACCTTTTGGTGACTTTTGGTCGGTTGAAAATTTTGTTCTCGAAATTTGACCATTCGTTAGAGCTCTAGTATTTTTTCCCATGATATTCGATCTTATTCCCGCTCGCCATCTTGATCTCAGCTCGATCGGGTAACTTTGAAGGCCAAAAAGCAGGGGGGCGGGAACGGCCGTTTCGAGTCATCTTGATACGCGCTGTCGGTTTTCTGAACATAACTCGAGCTGTAGGGCAGCTACAGTGTTGGTAAGTACACGTATCGCTCTCAGAATGATCAGGCGCGTTCGCCTGTTGAATCCAGAGGTCTGAACTCGGTCTCTCAGCCGAGCTAGGTTCGCAAACCTGTTTCTATTATTCGAGTCAACTTGATACGCGTTGTCGGTATTTTCAACTTAACTCGAGCTCTAGGGCAGCTAGAGTGCTGGTAAGCACTCCTATCGCACTCAGAATGATCAGACGCGTTCGCCCGTTGAATCCATAGGTCGAAACTCGGTCTGCTAGTCGAGCTAGGTCCGCAAACCTATTCGTATTATTCGAGTCAACTTGATACGCGTTGTCGGTATTTCCTACTTAACTCGAGCTGTAGGGCAGATACTGTGCTGGTAAGCACACCTACCGCACTCAGAATCATCAGGCGCGTTCGCCTGTTGAATCTAGAGCTCTCAACCCGGTCTGTTGCGTAATCCAGAATCACGAAACTGTTCGTATTCTTCAGTCATCATGAGAGCTACTGTCGGCGTTCTGCACTTAATTCGGGCTGTAGGGAGGCTGCAGGGCGGGTAATCACAGGAATCGATTCGGCGAGATCAGACGCGTCCGTCTGTCGCACTCAGATGTCTGAACTCGATCTGATACTCGAAATCGGCTGAAAAACTATTCGTCCTCTGCAATTTTTTTCCGACAGTATATGTTGTCAGGAAGCTCTACGAGTCCCCCGGCGGTAACCAAGGTTGACGGTTTACCGCCGGCGCCCAGTTGGTCGACCCGGCCAGAAAGGACAAAGTGATAACTTTTGGGTGGTTTTGCGAAAATTTGAAAGATATTTGACCATTTATTTTGAAAAAGCAGATTTTTACGCCGAGCATTGGCATATGAACTCTCTCTGACAGCAGCTCAGCTCCCTCGATGCATTTTTGCATGAGTTGACTTCCGGGAACTGAGCGAATATGAACGTCGAAAAAATCGAATTTCGAGATTTTTGAAAAATCTCTATGTTTTGATTCTGCGTCGATTCTCTGCACTCTTACTAGTGAGAGGAGCTCTACGAGGTTCCCGGCGGTGACCAGGTTGACGGTTCACCGCCGGCGCCAGTTCCGGGGAGCTGGAGAGCTAGTTGGCAAGAAAAATCTCGACGGACCTTTTGCTGACTTTTGGTCGGTTGAAAATTTTGTTCTCGAAATTTGACCATTCGTTAGAGCTCTAGTATTTTTTCCCATGATATTCGATCTTATTCCCGCTCGCCATCTTGATCTCAGCTCGATCGGGTAACTTTGAAGGCCAAAAAGCACAGGCGGGAACGGCCGTTTCGAGTCATCTTGATACGCGTTGTCGGTATTTTCTACTTAACTCGAGCTGTAGGGCAGCTACAGTGCTGGTAAGCACACCTATCGCACTCAGAATCATCAGGCGCGTTCGCCTGTTGAATCCACAGGTCTGAACTCGGTCTGCTAGCCGAGCTAGGTCCGGAAACCTATTCGTATTATTCGAGTCAACTTGATACGTGTTGTTGGATTTCTCTACTCAACTCGAGCTGTAGGGCAGCTACAGTGCTGGTAAGCACACCTATCGCACTCAGAATCATCACGCGCGTTCGCCTGTTGAATCCAGAGGTCTGAACTCGGTCTGCTAGCCCAGCTAGGTTCGCAAACCTATTCGTATTATTCGAGTCACCTTGGCAGACGCTCTCGATTTTCTGTACTTAACTCGAGCTGTAGGGCAGCTACAGGGCTCATTGTCACAGACATCGATGGGGAACCATGAGTCGCGTTCGTCTACTGAACCGAGAGCTCTGAACTCGGTCTGCTGCACGAGTTAGGTTCGCGAAACTATTCGTATTGTCCGAGTCATCTTGAGAAGTGCTCTCGGTTTTCTGCACTTAACTCGTGTTTGGGGCCGGCTACAGTGCTGCGAGTCAGACATATCGATTTGAACACATGAGGCGCGTTTGTCGGTCGATTCCAGAGCTCGGAACTCGGTCTGCTGCTCGAACTAGGTCCGCAAAACTATTCTATTATTCGAGTCGGTACTGTCGGTTTTCTGCACTTAACTCGAGCTGTAGGGGGGCTGCAGGGCTGGGAATCACATGAGTGGATTCGCAGACATCAGACGCGGCCGCCTGTCGCATTCAGAGGTCTGAACTCGGTTTGATACTCGAACTGGGTTGCGAAACCGGTTGGTTTTTGTTAGCGTTATCTTGAGAGGTCTATAATCGCTTGGGCTGAAAAACTAGTCGTTCTTTGGAGTTTTTCCCAGCACTTTATATATTCAGGAAGCTCTACGAGTCCCCCGGCGGTAAGAAAGGTTGACGGTTTACCGCCGGCGCCCAGTTCGAGTAAACTTGATACGCGTGGTCGGTATTTTCTTCTTACCTCGTAGAGCTCTTCGGCATCGATGAGCTAGAGAAATTCCGGCGCGGGGTGGAGCTAGTTGGCCGACCCGGCCAGAACGGACAAAGTGATAACTTTTGGGTGGTTTTGCGAATATTTGAAAGATATTTGACCATTTATTTTGAGAAAGCAGATTTTTCGCACCTGTAGACGACTATAAGGGCCTCTGCGTCTTAATATGAGCTCTGTAGATGCGCTTTTACTATCAAAACACTTGGCGAAACCAACTTCATGTCGACATGGAAAAAATCACGTTTTCTTATTTTCGAGAAATGCTTCCAGAAGCCCTCTCTTTTGATGCTGAGCACTCTCACGCGTGCCAGGAGTTCTACGAGGTTCCCGGCGGTGTCCAGGTTGACGGTTCACCGCCGGCGCCAGTAACTCGAGCTGTAGGGCAGCTGCAGTGCTGGTAAGCACATCCATTGCATCCAGAATCATCAGGCGCGTTCGCCTGTTGAATCCATAGGTCTGAACTCGGTCTGCTAGCCGAGCTACGTGCGCAAACCTATTCGTATTATTCGAGTCAACTTGATACGCGTGGGTATTTTGTACTTAATTCGAGATACAGGGCAGCTACAGTGCTGGTAAGCACGCCTATCGCACTCAGAATCATCAGGGGCGTTCGTCCACCTGTTGGATCCAGTGCTCGGAACTCAGTCTGCTGCCCAAATTAGATCGGCACAACTTCTATATTGTTCGAGTCATTCTCAAAAGTGCTGTCGGTTTTCTGCACCTACATCGGGCCTGTAGGGGCGCGGCAGGGCTGGTAATGACAGAAGTCGATTCGCAGACATCAGACGCGTCCGCCTGTCGCATTCAGAGGTCAACAAATATTCACTATAAGTCGGAATGTTGGATTCGCGATTTTCTCAACTAACGTCAAGGTAGGAAGCTCTACGAGTCCCCGGCGGTAACCAAGGTTGACGGTTTACCGCCGGCGCCCAGTATCGTTCAAGGCGCCGTAACTCGTAGAGCTTCCCTTAGCAAGTTATTGCTGGAAGCTTAAGAGTAACTCGTAGAGCTTCCCTTAGCTAGTTATAGCTGGTAAGAGTAATTCCGGGACGCTGGAGAGCTAGTTGGCTCGAAAAAAAAGAACTGAACTTTTCACGACTTTTGCTCAGTTGAAAAATATTTTCTCGAAATTTGACCATTCGTTAGAGCTCTAGTATTTTTCCCGTGATATTCGATCTTATTCCCGCTCGCCATCTTGAACTCAGCTCGATCGGGTAACTTTGAAGGCCAAAAAGCACACTGGCGGGAACGGCCGTTTCGAGTCATACCTCGTAGAGCTCTTCGACGAGATGAGCTAAGAGGAATTCGGGCGCAGGGTGGAGCTAGTTGGCCGACCCGACCAAAAGAGACAATGTGTTAACCTGGGGTCGGTTTTTGGAACATTGTGCAAGATTTGACAATTCGTTTTCATAAGTTGGATTTTTCCTACCTACAATAAGCTATGGCGCATCTGCTGGTAAAATTTTCAGGGCTCTAGAAGCAATATTACTATCAAAAGACTTGCGGGAACCGACTTTGCCCGCAGTACAGTTTGGCAGGTGACGGTGGTTGGCTTTACTTAACTCGAGCTGTCAGCAATCTACAGACCTCTCACGCACACCAGTCGATGCAGAATGATCTGACGCGTCACACTGGAAGCTCGAGAGTTCCTCGAAATGGCTGAGTCAGGAGTTATGATCGAAATACCGTCTCTATGTATGCGTGTTGCGAACGGTGTTTCGATGATAATTCGAGCTGAGTGCATGCTATGCATGCCAGGTGCATTCCAATCGAAGCAGCGACATGCGAGACATCGAATGAGCCTCGAGAGTGCCCAAATTGATTAGAATTTTCAAAATTAATGAAAAATATCGATTTGTACAATTTTATATTTTTTGTGTCGGATGATTTTTTTCTAATTTATATCGATCTATGGGTGACCTAGAGAGTTCTGGTGCATTTTTGTCGACGCAGAATGGTCTCGCGCTCTCACTGAGAGCGCGAGACTTCATATGAATAGCTTCGCTGGGAGTGAGAACTTTGGTCCAGCCGGCCGAGGCGGACAATGTGACAACTTTTGGGTGGTTTTGCAATTTTTTGAAAGATATTTGACAATTCATTTTGAAAAAGCAGATTTTTACTCCGAGCATTGAGATATAAACTTCGTTCCCTGATCAGCTCGGCCATCTAGAGTCATTTTCAGTACCAGTTCACTTGAAGGAACCGACTTCATGTTGACTCCGAAAAAATCTCAACTTGAAGTTTTTGTAGAAAAGCTCCCAGAAGCTCCCGCTTTGATGCTGAGCTTTCTCACGGATTCAAGGAGCTCTACGAGGTTCCCGGCGGTGACCAGGTTGACGGTTCACCGCCGGCGCCAGTCTTGATACGCGCTGTCGGTATTTTGTACTTAACTCGAGCTTCAGGACAGCTACAGAGCTGGTAAGCACAGCTATCGCACTCAGAATCATCAGGCGCGTTCGCCTGTTGAATCCAGAGGTCTGAACTCGGTCTGCCAGCCGAGCTAGGTCCGCAAACCTATTCGTATTCTTGGAGTCAACTTGATACGCGTTATCGGTATTTTCTACTTAACTCGAGCTGTAGGGCAGCTACAGTGCTGGTAAGCACACCTATCGCACTCAGAATCATCAGGCGCGTTCGCCTGTTGACTCAATAGATCTGAACTCGATCTGCTAGCTGAGCTAGCTCCGCAAACCTATTCGTATTATTCGAGTGAACTTGATACGCGTTGTCGGTATTTTCTTCTTAACTCGAGCTTTAGGGAAGCCAGAGTGCTGGTAGGCACAGCTATCGCACTCAGAATCATCACGCGCGTTCGCCTGTTGAATCCATAGGTCTGAACTTGGTCTGCTAGCCGAGCTACGTGCGCAAACCTATTCGTATTATTCGAGTCAACTTGATACGCGTGGTGGGTATTTTGTACTTAATTCGAGATGCAGGGCAGCTACAGTGCTGGTAAGCACACCTATCGCACTCAGAATCATCAGGGGCGTTCGTCCGCCTGTTGGACCCAGAGCTCGGAACTCGGTCTGCTGCCTAAAATAGATTGGCACAACTTCTATATTGTTCGAGTCATTCTCAAAAGTGCTGTCGGTTTTCTGCACCTACATCGGGCCTGTAGGGGGCGGCAGGGCTGGTAATGACAGAAGTCGATTCGCAGACATCAGACGCGTCCGCCTGTCGCATTCAGAGGTCAACAAATATTCACTATAAGTCGGAATGTTGGATGCGCGGTTTTCTCAACTAACGTCAAGGTAGGAAGCTCTACGAGTCCCCGGCGGTAACCAAGGTTGACGGTTTACCGCCGGCGCCCAGTAATTCCGGCGCGCTGGAGAGCTAGTTGGCAAGAAAAATCTCGACGGACCTTTTGATGACTTTTGGTCGGTTGAAAATAACTCGTAGAGCTTCCCTTAGCTAGTTATAGCTGGAAGCTAAGAGTAATTCCGGCGCGTTGGAGAGCTAGTTGGCAAGAAAAATCTCGACGGAACTTTTGCTGACTTTTGGTCGGTTGAAAATTTTGTTCTCGAAATTTGACAATTCGTTAGAGCTCTAGTATTTTTTCCCGTGATATTCGATCTTATTCCCGCTCGCCATCTTGATCTCAGCTCGATCGGGTAACTTTGAAGGCCAAAAAGCACTCTGGCGGGAACGGCCGTTTCGAGTCATTTTTATATGCGCTGTCGATATTTTTTACTTGACTCGAGCTGTAGGGCAGCTACAGAGCTTGTAAGCACAGCTATCGCACTCAGAATCATCAGGCGCGTTCGCCTGTTGAATCCATAGGTCTGAACTCGGTCTGCTAGCCGAGCTAGGTCCGCAAACCTATTCGTATTATTCGAGTCAACTTGATACGCGTTGTCGCTATTCTCTACTTAACTCGAGCTGTAGGGCAGCTACAGTGCTGGTAAGCACGCCTATCGCACGCAGAATGATCAGGCGCGGCCGCCAGTTGAATTCATAGGTCTGACCTCGGTCTGCTAGCCGAGCTAGGTCCGCAAAGCTATTCGTATTATTCGAGTCAACTTGATACGTGTTGTCGGTATTTTCTACTTAACTCGAGCTGTAGGGCAGCTACAGTGCTGGTAAGCACGCCTATCGCACTCAGAATAATCAGGCGCGTTCGCCTGTTGAATTAATAGGTCTGAACTCGATCCGCTAGTCGAGCTAGGTCCGCAAACCTATTCGTATTATTCGGGTCAACTTGATACGCGTTGTCGGTATTTTCTACTTAACTCGAGCTGTAGGGCAGCTACAGTGCTGGTAAGCACGCCTATCGCACTCAGGATAATCAGGCGCGTTCGCCTGTTGAATCCAGAGCTCTGAACTCGGTCTGTTGCGCGATCTAGAATCACGAAACTGTTCGTATTCTTCCAGTCATCTTGAGAGCTACTGTCGGCGTTCTACACTTAGCTCGGGCTGTAGGGGGGCTGCAGGGCGGGTAATCACAGAAATCGATTCGGAGACATCAGACGCGTCCGTTTGTCGCATTCAGAGGTCCGAACTCGGTCTGATACTCGAGTTGGGCTAAAAACTATTCGTTCTCTGCAATTTTCTTCGACATTATATGTTGTCAGGAAGCTCTACGAGTCCCCCGGCGGTAACAAAGGTTGACGGTTTACCGCCGGCGCCCAGTTTTGTTGTCGAAATTTGACAATTCGTTTGAGCTCTAGTATTTTTTCCCGTGATATTCGATCTTATTCCCGCTCGCCATCTTGATCTCAGCTCGATCGGGTAACTTTGAAGGCCAAAAAGCGTCCCGGCGGGAACGACCGTTTCGAGTCATCATGATACGCGCTGTCGGTATTTTTTACTTAACTCGAGCAGCAGGGCAGCTACAGAGCTGGTAAGCACAGCTATCGCACTCAGAATTATCAGGCGCGTTCGCCTGTTGAATCCAGAGGTCTGAACTCGGTCTGCCAGCCGAGCTAGCTCCACAATTCGTATTCTTCGAGTCATCTTAATAGACGCTCTCGGTTTTCTGTACTTAACTCGAGCGTTAGGGCAGCTACAGTGCTGGTAAGCACACCTCTCGCACTCATAATCATCACGCGCGTTCGCCTGTTCAACCCAGAGGTCTAAACTCGGTCTGCTAGCCGAGCTAGGTCCGCAAATCTATTCGTATTATTCGAGTCATCTTGATAGACGCTCTCGGTTTTCTGCACTCAACACGAGCTGTAGGGCAGCTACAGTGCTCATTGTGACAGACATCGATGGGGAATCATCAGTCGCGCTCGTTTATTGAACCGAGAGCTCTGAACTCGGTCTGTTGCCCGAGCTAGGTTCGCGAAACTGTTCGTATTGTCCGAATGATCTTCAGACGTGCTCTCAATTTTCTGCACTCAACTCGTGCTGGGGAGGGCTACAGTGCTGCAGGTCACATATATCGATTTGCACACATCAGGCGCGTCTTTCGGTCGATTCCAGAGCTCGGAACTCGGTCTGCTGCTCGAACTAGGTTCGCAAAACTATTATATTATTCGAGTCGATACTGTCGGTTTTCTGCACTTAACTCGGGCTGTAGGGGGGCTTTTGGGCTGGAATCGCATGAGTGGATTCGCAGACATCAGACGCGCCCGCCTGTCGCATTCAGAGGTCTGAACTCGGTTTCATACTCGAACTGGGTTGCAAAACTGTTTGTTTTTTGTTAGCGTTATCTTGAGAGGTCTGAAATCGCTTGGGCTTGAGAAATAGTGTTCTTTGGAGTTTTTCCCCACAGTATATATTGTCAGGAAGCTCTACGAGTCCCCCGGCGGTAAGAAAGGTTGACGGTTTACCGCCGGCGCCCAGTTTCAGGCGTCTGCGACGACGTTTCGAGCGTCTAATGCTATCCGGGTTTTTCCCGGATAGCTCCTTGGAGAGCTGAGGGTTTCAGAGAAGAAGCCGGAGATGGGTGGTGAGGAGCACGCGCCCACCTCCGCCGGTCCACGATCCCCGGAGCAACTCGCCGGAGTTCGCAGCGTGTCCGGGAGCGTTGCTTCCTAGCGTTTCCCAATACGCGTGGCGGGTGCGCGAAGCGCTTCGGCAGAGCTTCGGAAGAGCTTCTGCAGTTCTTCCAGGAGCCAGGGAAATCTTCCTTGCGCGCTTTGCAGGGTCCCACACATCGTAAACGGCGCCCCTGCAAGCGTCTCCTGCGAGGTTTCCAGCGTCCCGCGCATCGTGCCGTAGAGCTCTGAGGATAGAAGAGCTAGAGGAATTCGGCGACAGGCTGGAGCTAGTTGACGAAATTTCGAAATGGGACGCGACTATATCTTCCGAGGCCTGGCTCAGTCGATTTTGCAGTTCTAACAATTCGTTTGGGCTGCTATTTGCGCAGAGCGAAGCTTGACATTACAGAAGTTATCTCACAAATTCTTAGTTCATCCCGTCGAAAAAATCTCCCGAGCGAAGCCAGGGCCCGACTTCACGTTGGCAGTCCAAAACTATCTCGTAGAGCTCTTCGGCATCGATGAGCTAGAGGAATTCCGGCGCGGGGTGAGCTAGTTGGCCGACCCGACGAAACGAGACAATGTGATAACCTTGGGTCGCGAAATGTCGAAAAGGGACGCGATCATACCTTCCGCCGCGGCCTGGCTCAGCCGATTTTGCAGTTCTAACAATTCGTTTGGGCTGCTATTTGCGCAGAGCGAAGCTTGGCATTACAGAAGTTACTTCACAAATTCTTAGATCATTCCGTCTAAAAATTCTCCCGAGCGAAGCCGGGGACCGACTTCGCGTTGGCAGCCTAAAAATGCAATTTTCCAGTTTTGCAGAAAATGCCATCAGAAGCTATCACTTGCACTTCTAGTTCTCTCAGGCGTCTGCTTGCACTTCTAGTGCCTCGTAGAGCTCTGATGGTAGAAGAGCTAGAGGAATTCGGCGACAGGGTGGAGCTAGTTGGCGAAATGTCGAAAAGGGACGCGATCATACCTTCCGCGGCCTGGCTCAGCCGATTTTGCAGTTCTAACAATTCGTTTGGGCTGCTATTTGCGCAGAGCGAAGCTTGGCATTACAGAAGTTACCTCACAAATTCTTAGTTCATTCCGTCGAACAAATCTTCCGAGCGAAGCCAGGAACCGACTTCACATTGGCAGTCCAAAAATACCTCGTAGAGCTCTTCGGCATCGATGAGCTAGAGGAATTCCGGCGTGGGGTGGAGCTAGTTGGCCGACCCGACCAAAAGAGAGAATGTGATAACCTTGGGTCAGCTTTGCTTTGATTTGAAAGATATTTGACAGTTCATTTTGAGAACCGGTATTCTTTCTCACGTGTAGTGGGTTATGCCGCGTCTGCCAGTTAAATTCTCAGGTCCGTAGCTGCAATATTACTATCAAAAGACTTTCTGGAACCAACTGCGTTCCGAGTCATCTTGGCACGCGTTCACGGTTTTCTGTACTTAACTCGAGATTTCGAGAGCTACAGAGCTGATGCTTACAGAAACCGATTCAGAATGATCAGGCGCGTTCGCCTGTTGCATCCAGAGGCCTGAACTCGGTCTGCTACTCGAGCTAGGTCCGTAAAAGTCATCTTCACCAGTGGTGCCGGTTTTCTGTACTCAACTCAAGATTCAGAGGAGCTACAGAGCTGGTACGCACATAAACTGATTGCGTCTCTTGCATCGAGAGGCCTGAACTCGTTCTGCTAGTCGAGCTAGGTCCACAGCACTATTCGTATTTCTCAAGTTCTCCTTAGAGGCGCTGTCGGTATTCTGCACTTAACTCTAGCTGTAGCACAGCTACAGAGGTGGTACGCACAGAAACCGATACAGAATCATCAAGGGCGTTTGGCTGAAGCATCTAGAGCTCTGAACAGAGTCTGCTTCTCGAGTTAAGTCCGCAAAACTATTTGTACGCGATCGATTTTTTAGAGTTTTTTTGGCTCTCGCTTGCTTGTTTCACGTGTTCCGAGGAGCTGGGCAAGAAAAGAGCTGTGCGAGGTCCCCAGCGGTAACCAGGTTGACGGTTTACCGCCGGCGCCCAGTTATTGCTGGAAGCTAAGAGCAATTCCGGCGCGCCCCACAGCTAGTTGGCTCGAAAAATCTCGATTGAACTTTTGACAACTTTTGGTCGGTTGAAAATTTTGTTCTCGCAATTTGACAATTCGTTAGAGCTCTAGTATTTTTGCCCGTGATATTCGATCTCATTCCCGCTCGCCATCTTGATCTGAGCTCGATCGGGTGAATATTATTATCGAAAAGCACTGTGGCGGGATCGGCCGTTTTGAGTCATCTTGATATGCGCTGACGGTTTTCTGAACATAACTCGAGCTCTAGGGCGGCTACAGAGCTGGTAAGCACAGCTAATGCATGTATAATGATCAGGCGCGTTCGCCTGTTGAATCCAGAGGTCTGAACTCGGTCTGCTAGCCGAGCTAGTGCCACAAACCTGTTCGTATTATTCGAGTCATTTTGATAGAACCGCTCGGTTTTCTGCACTTAACTCGAGCTGTAGGACAGCTACAGAGCTGATATTCAGAGGCACCAATCCAGAATCATCGGTTGCGTTTCTCTGTCGACTCCAGAGCTGTGAACTCGGCCTGCTGCCCGATCTAGAATCGCGAAACTTTTTGTATCGTTCGAGTCGCTTGCGAGATAATGTCGGTTATCTAGACTTAACTCGGGCTGTAGGGGGGGCTGCATGGCTGGTAATCACTGGGATCGATTTGAAGACATGAGGCGCGTCCGCATGTCGAATACAGAGCTCTGAACTCTGTCTGCTGCCCGAACTAGGTCCGCGAAACTATTCCTATTGTTCGAGTCATCCTGAGAGGTGCTGTCGGGTTTCTGCACTTAACTCGGGCTGTAGGGGGGCTGCAGGGCTGGTAATGAGAGGAGTCGATTCGCAGACATCAGACGCGTCCGTCTGCTGTCGCATTCAGAGGTCAAAAATTATTCACTATAAGTCAGATTGTTGGTAAGTGCTGTCTGTTTTCTCAACTTAAGTCGAGTTAGGAAGCTCTACGAGTCCCCCGGCGGTAACCAAGGTTGACGGTTTACCGCCGGCGCCCAGTTAGAGAAGAAGCCGGACGGTGCGCGTACGCCGCCGCACCCTTTCGCCCACCGCTCCACGTGCCCTTCCGTGGGGGTTCGTGTTCCGCAGCGTGTCCCGGAGCGTCTGTTCCAATACGTACCTCGTAGAGCTCTTCGGCATCGATGAGCTAGAGGAATTCCGGCGCGGGGTGGAGCTAGTAACTCGTAGAGCTTCCCCTAGCAAGTTATTGCTGGACGCTAAGAGTAATTCCGGCGCGCCCCAGAGCTAGTTGGCTCGAAAAATCTCGACTGAACTTTTCACAACTTTTAGTCAGTTGAAAATTTTGTTCTCGAAATATGACAAGTCGTTAGAGCTCTAGTTTTTTTCCCGTGATATTCGATCTTATTCCCGCTCGCCATCTTGATCTCAGGTCGATCGGGTGAATATTACTATCGGAAAGCACTCCGGCGGGATCGGCCGTTTCGAGTCATCTTGATACACGGTGACGGTTTTCCCAAGATAACTCAAGCTTCAGCGCAGCTACAGAGCTGGTAAGCACAGCTAATGCATGCAGAATGATCAGGCGCGTTCGCCTGTTGAATCTAGAGGTCTGAACTCGGTCTGCTAGCCGAGCTAGGTGCGCAAACCTATTCGTATTATTCGAGTCATCTTGACAGGCGCTCTCGGTTTTCTGTACTTAACTCGAGATGTAGGACAGCCACAGATCTGATATTTACAGGAACTGATTCATAATCATCAGTTGCGTTTGTCTGTCGAATCCAGAGCTCTGAACTCGGTTTCTTGCCCGATCTAGGATCACAAAATTATTCGTATTGGTCGAGTCATCTTGAGAAGTGCTATCGGTTTTCTTCACTCAACTCGCGCTGAGGGGGGCGACAGTTGTTGTTGTCACAGGAATCAATTTACAGAGATCAGGCGTGTTCGTCTGTCGAATCGAGAGCTCGGAACTCGGTCTGCTGCCCAAACTAGGTCCGCATAATTATTTTGTTGTTCGAGTCATCCTGAGAGATGCTGTCGGTTTTCCGCACTTAACTCGGGCTGTAGGGGTGGTAATGAGGAGTCGATTCGCAGACATCAGACGCGTCCGCCTGTCGCATTCAGAGGTCAAAAAATATTCACTATGAGTCGGAATGTTGGTAGGTGCTGTCGGTTGTCTCAACTGAAGTCGAGCTAGGAAGCTCTACGAGTCCCCCGGCGGTAACCAGGCGTTAATGAATGACGTTATGCGGTTCAGGCGTGTTACTGAGATGACGGTTCTAGGCGTCCAGTTGTTCTCTGATTATAAGTACTCCTCGCACCTTGATGTGGACTCTAGGATTGAGGCGGCTCGTCGGACATTTTTATTCCCAGGCAGGATATTTTCGGAACAAAAGCACGCCTCTGAAGGACAAGTTCCTACGATACCAGCAAAAGGTTCAGAGTATTGCCCTTTTCGGTGCGGATGGCTGCGCGGCCGACAAGGATAGCCTCCATGCATTGCACGCGTTTGAGGGCAAGTTTTTATGCTTCATGCTTCGATGCCGCCGAGAACCAGACGAATCCCATGCTACATGGAACGAGAGAAGATACAGCGATGCCAGATCGAGGTTCGCAGAGGCTGGGTACCACAGTTTGGTCCAGAGATTTCTCCGAGCTCAGTGGCTGCTGGCAAAGGATGTCTCGGCATATGCGCAGAGGTTGTATCAGGGAGAGGACATGACGGACGAGCATAGAGCATGGAGTGATGCACGCATGTGTTTGATTGCCTTTGGAATAAGTTATGATACGCTGCGCACACTTGAGGGAGAAGCCCTTCGGGCTTTCGGCAAGTGGAGGGAATGTGGAGTTATGAAACGCTGGAGGTCAGGAGGACAAGCGATCGGACAACGTTGTTGGCAGACACCCTTTCATGAGTTCTTTGGCCCACGGTGGTGGGAAGTATTCCAAGGCGGCCTTCATGCCTTTATGCAGTTTGCAACTCATCATTGAACACCCTCTATGCTTAAGCTTTTCCAGAAGAAATGCAAAGGTATCCATGATGGTAACTCCCCTGTCTTTCTGGCTGAACGAAATGAGGAGTATGTTGTTACAGAGGATGATTCTCCCGCTGCACGCCTGCGATTCAGTAAGAGATTAGCAATCCACAACATGAAGAGCACATGTTGGGACGTGACTTCAGGAGGCGTGCCGTTGGAGATCACAGGAGATTCTCTTCTTATCATTTGCTGGCTTTGCGGCCTCTGGAAGGCCGATAATCACTTATATCAGACACGTGTTGATAATATGATTAATGCTTTGGAAGGAATGTGTTGTATGTATGGTGTGAGACCTGCTGAAGCAGGACGCGATCTTCTGAAGCATGAGTTTCGGGAATGGAATGAGAAAGCCGACCTCCTTACCCACCAGGCCCGCGAGGGCCACCAATACACGAACGAACAGTACCAGTTGCAGCCATACGAACAGTCATGCTATGAACCTTGCCTCATCAAAGCGGGCTTTGATGGTGGTGTGTGCAGCCTGGGAGCAGGAAGTGGAGCTTGGATTCAGATTGGACTGCGTTCTCGATTCTCCCATCTCTCGCCCACCTCTTCCTTCTGTGAATCCCCACAGATTATCTTCAAGGACGTTTACGTTTGTTCCTTCGCTCTCCAAGACGGGTCCACGGTGACGGATACGGAACTCTCCGCTGCAGAGTGCGTTATTGCAGCACTCCCACGGGTTTTGCAGGCCTATTTTAGCGATAAGTTGTGTGATTGATGATTCTCTTTTGTGTGTTGCCTTCATGCGTGCACACATTGTGTTGATGTACACACTCCTTATAAGAGCTGCCAGAGGCTACCGCCTAAGCCGCCCCCCACGTGCTTGGCGTGGTGAGGCTTTCGCCTTAGCCGCTCGGTGGCCCGCGTTTGGCGTGCCCGCCCGCCTCGGACTGGACGGGGCCTTAGGGCCCGTGTGTCCGCGAAACGAAAACCAAGGTTGACGGTTTACCGCCGGCGCCCAGTTGGTCGACCCGGCCAAAAAGGACAAAGTGATAACTTTTGGGTGGTTTTGCAACTTTTTGAAAGATATTTGACAATTCATTTTGAGAAAGCAGATTTTTCGCAACTGTAAACGATTATGAGGGCCCCTCTGTCTTAGTATGAGCTCCGTAGGCGCACTTTCACTATCAAAACACTTGGCGGAACCATCTTCATGTCGAGACGAAAAAATCAATTTTTCTTTTTTTCAAGAAATGCTTCTAGAAGCTCTCTCTTTTGACTCCGAGCACTCTTACGCGTGAAATGAGCTCTACGAGGTTCCCGGCGGTGACCAGGTTGACGGTTTACCGCCGGCGCCAGTTCCCGTAGAACGTGCCCCAGAGGCCTCGCGAACGTTCCGCAGAGGCCTCGCGAAGCTTCCTGGACAGCGAGCGCCCACGCGTGCAGGCGCGCGTGGACTCTCTGCCCTTTCAGGAGCGCTTCAGGCTAGCTGTCCACCGTCACCACCCACGTTTGCTGCCCCTCAGAAGCGCTTCAGGCGAGTTTTCCACCGCCAGCACGGACGTGTGCAAGCACCTTTTGCAGTGCAGCGCTGTAGAAACTGGCACCTCCGCGGACGTCCAACACGTGCACCCGGCGATGCGCACGCAGCGTCCGAAGCAGCCGAGCGAGAGGTACGCGCGACCGCGCGGACCAGGCCGCTGGCGCGACAAGACCCGCGCGCGCGCGTCTCAGACTTGGCTATCCGGGTTTTGGACAACAACAGGTTCCGATGTGTGTTCTCTTTGCTCTCCGGGTTTTGGACGCTGCCAAGTGCTCGGTTGAAAATTTTGTTCTCGAAATTCAACAATTCGTTAGAGCTCTGTTATTCTTTCCCGTGATATTCAATCTTATTTCCGCTCGCCATCTTGATCTCAGCTCGATCGGGTACCTTTTACTGTCAAAAAGCACTCCGGCGGGATCAGCCGTTTCGAGTAATCTTGATACGCAGTCACGGTTTCTCAAGATAACTCGAGCTTCAGGGCAGCTACAGAGCTGGTCAGCACAGCTTATGGATTCAGAATGATTAGGCGCGTTCGCCTGTTGAATCCAGAGGTCTGACCTCGGTCTGCTAGCCGAGCTAGGTCTGGAAATTGATTTTTCGTATGATTTAAGTCATCTTGACAGACATCATCGGTTTTCTGGTCCT
Organism: Prorocentrum cordatum; assembly: GCA_963575745.1. Lineage (NCBI taxonomy): Eukaryota > Dinophyceae > Prorocentrales > Prorocentraceae > Prorocentrum > Prorocentrum cordatum. Next base: position 24,302 of record CAUYUJ010022418.1, read on the forward strand.
AACTCGAGCTAGAGCACACAGCTACAGAGCTGATACGGAATCCGATTCAGAATCATCAGTGGACGTTGTTTGTTGAATCCAGAGTTCTGAAATCGGTCTGTTGTCCAAATCTAGAATCGCAAAACTATTCGTATCGTTAGAGTCATCTTCAGAGATGCTGTCGGTTCTCTGCGCTTAACTCGGGCTATAGGGGGGCTGCATGACTGGTAATCACTGGAATCGATACCCCCCAAGGCCCTCGAGGAAAGATCTCCTGTCCCCGGGATTCTAAATTGCTCTCCGGGTTTTCGACGCTGCCAAGTAACTCGTAGAGCTCCTTAGCAAGTTATTGCTGGAAGCTTAAGAGTAATTCCGGGGCGCTGGAGAGCTAGTTGGCAAACTCGAGCTGTAGAGCAGCTACAGAGGTAAGCACACCTATCGCATTCAGAATCATCAGGCGCGTTCGCCTGTTGAACCCAGAGGTCTGGACTCGGTCTGCTAGCCGAGCTAGGTCCGCAAACCTTTTCGAGTCATCTTGACAGACGCTCTTGGTTTTCTGTACTTAATTCGAGCTGTAGGGCAGCTAGAGAGCTCATAGTCACAGAGATCGTGAAAATCATCAGGCGCGTTGGTCTGTTGAATCGCGAGCGCTGAACTCGGTCTGCTGCCCGAGCTAGGTTCGCGAAACTATTCGTATTCTTCGAGTTATCTTGAGAAGTGCTCCGAACTAGGTTCGCGAACCTATTGTATTATTCTGTCGGTTTTCTGCACTTAACTCGGGCTGTAGGCGGGCTGCAGGGCTGGTAATCACATGAGTCGATTCGCAGACAACGCGCCAGCCTGTCGCATTCAAAGGTCAGAACTCGGTTTGATACTCGAACTGGGTTGCCAAACTGTTCGTTTTTTTTTTTTTTTTTTTTTTTTTTTTTTTTTTTTTTTTTTTTTTTTTTTTTTTTTTTTTTTTTTTTTTTTTTTTTTGGGGGGGGGGGCCATCTTGAGAGGTCTGAAATCGCTTGGGCTGAAAAACTAGTCGTTCTCTGGATTTTTTCCCCACATTATATACTGTCTGGAAGCTCTACGAGTCCCCCGGCGGTAAGAAAGGTTGACGGTTTACCGCCGGCGCCCAGTGGACGCTACCAAGGGTTTCCAGTTTTCGCGAGATTTCCAGCGTCGCGCGAACGTGTGTGAACACAAGACTTCGACCTGAGCAGGCCGTTAAACTCCTTGCGTGCGTGGGCGTAGGGCTCCGAGCTTAGCAGGTCGTTAAACTGCTTAAGGAAGAGAAGAGAGAAGAGAGGGGAGGAATGAAAGCACACATAACCGAAATAAGACAGAAGAGAGAAGGAAGGATAAGAAAAGGCAGCCAGAGAAAACAAATCAGCATAGAGGAGAGAAACGTGAGAAAAGGAACAGGGCAGAGCTGAGAGAAACAGAGAAAGCACCGCGGCGACGACGACGACGAGAAGAACGACGACGACACGACACGATGCCGCGCCGCAGCGCCGCGCGGCCGCCAGCGCACCCTCAGCCCCGCGCGCTTGGGCGCCGCTCGACGCGCTTCTGGGCTATCGGCACTGGCCCGAGGCTCGAAGCGCGAACCTCTGCACTCCGGTCCATTCGGAGCTCATAGCGCAGCCCACTGGGGTGCTATGGAGATCTTCGAGGACGACATCGGGAGCCGTGCCGGGCCCTTTCTCGTCGCGGGGGCGAGTGGCGACGGATGGGCCCAATAGCACAGCCGTGCCGGGATGCTATTGTAGGGGCCAGCACGTACTCGTTCCGGAAGCCGTGCAAACCCTGCACCCCAGGCCGAGCGGCGCCCCCTGGGCCGTACTGGACAGGGTAGATCAGATTAGTTTTAAGGTGTTTTTCCTGCTGGAACCCGGGGCGGGGAGCCAGGAACCGGAGCTCCTGGGGCCGGCCTACAGACTGGAGCCAGGAGCAGGCTTCAGTGCGCGGTGCCTCCGGCGAAGCAGAGATTCCCGGCGACGCGAAATTCTCGATGATATTCTTCTTAGCGCTCATTTTACGAATGTGCGCGCTGTTTTCTGGCACATCTGGCTTTGAGCGGGAAACTATTTCCGTTTCCTCGTGCCAGTTCCCCGCTCCTGCCGGCGTTTTCTGGAAGGATTCCGCCGTGGGCGGCAGTTGCAAAAACAAGCCTGGAATGGCCTCAGCCAAGAAGGAAGAGGAGAGAAGGGGCAAGAAGGAGAAGGGGAAAGAGAAGGCGGAGGAGGAGAAGGAGGAGGGCGCCAACGAGGACGACGAAACGATAACGACGATCACGATTACGGCGAGGAGAAGGAGAATGAGGATGAGGAGGAGAAGGAGGAGCAGGAGAAGCAAAAGGAGGAGAAGGAGAAGAAGGGAAGCGGAACGAGCAGCTTGCGTACCGTGTGCTGTCGTCTGTCGTGCCCCGCATCCTGCTGCGCGACGCGTCGCCAGAGCCGGCTTCGGCTGGGCGCACTGCGCGAGGCGCCGCCCTCAAGAACGGGCGCGTGGAGCAGTTCTTGACCGTGCGCGCGTCCCGTGCCGTTGACCCGGAGCAGCCGCCGGCGTGCGCGCCCCGCGCCGCCGCCGTGGCCGCGCCGGACGCGTCGTCGTGGACTGTGGGCGATGCGGCCCTGCGCGCTGCCTGCGTACTCGTTGCTCTCGGCGTGTGCCCACCACAGCCAGACAGCAGAGTGGTAATGACGAGGAAGATCGCGGCGGCGCGCTGGTGGCGGCAGCGGGATGTGTTCGCGCGGGAGCTCCCGGACGCGCCCGAGCTGGCCGATTGTCTGCTGCGCGCTCTACGGGCTCTCGGCGCGGACGTGCGGCGGCCGCCGTATCTGTTTGCGCCGCTTCTCGCCGGGTGTTGGCATCGGCGGAGCGAAGTGTCGGGCTGCGCGGGAGTCCAAGGTCTTTGTCGGGGACCTGGCCGTGCGCGCTGCCTGCGCCATGATCGCTCTCGGAGCGTGTCCGGCGGGGCGCTGCGGGGCGACGCAGGACGGCGCCGTGCCCATGTCTGTGGGTGCATGCGGCGCTGCGCGCCCGCCTCGCCCGCGGCCGCGCGGCGGACGCGGGCGGGGGAACCGCCGCGCGCGCGCTAGTGCTCCGGTCGAATGGCGTGGGAAGTGTCTGCAGAGCGCAGTGGCTGAGCTCGTCGGGGGCGACGCCGCGCGGCATTTCGGCAGAGCGTGCCGGAACCACGAGGGTTCGGGCGCTTGTGGGTCGCTGGTGGGGCGCTGGAATCTAGAGGTCGTGGTCCAGCACTTGCGCTCCCGCTTCCTGCACGTGCGCGTGTTATCTGCGGAATCTGCGGAAGCGTTCGAAGCGCAGGAAGGAAGGCGTGTGGCGTGGGCGCTGGGGCACGCGGCGGGCTTCTGCGCTGGTGCTCTGCTGTGGCACGACGGCGGCCACGCGTGCGCGGTGGAGGAGTCGGTGGGTTCTGTTGATGTGGAGTGGGGGGAAGCCGAGAGCGCGCCGTGGTGTCGCGCCGTCGCTCACGGGCGTTCGAGCTCGGCGTCGCGGTCGCCGCGCGCGGGTGCGGGGCGTGGCGCGCTGCGGGGCGGGGCGCCGAAGCGCCGTGTGGAGCAGGGTGCCGCAGGGGCGCAGGGCGGGCCCGGGGGCGCGCGCGACGGTGTGGACGCGGAGGTGTTGGCGCGCATGACCCGGAATCATCAGGCGCGTGCGTCTGTTGCAGTAGTTTTTTTTAGGTTTCCCAGTTTCGTTTTCGGTCGTTTTTTTTTTTTTTTTTTTTTTTTTTTTTTTTTTTTTTTTTTTTTTTTTTTTTTTTTTTTTTTTTTTTTTTTTTTTTTTTTTTTTTTCTTTTTTTCTCTCTCCGGAATGTTGATTCCTGCGTTTTTTTGTTTTCCAGAGCTGGTTCTGGGTTCTTTAAAAAATATACAACACATATCTTAATAGTTTGCTCCAGTTTGATATAGAACCCCTAAGTGATGGTCGTAATTTCGATTCGCGGCTTCAGTTCTGATTTTTTTGTTTGTTCGGCGGCAGAGCCTTGCTCACGTTTTCGTTAGTTTTTTTTTCGTTGTTCTGATTTTGAGTTGTTTGTTTTTTTTCCCCCCCGTTTTTTATGTGTGTGTGTGTCCGCCGCCAGTCGTCGACAGCACAGCGTGCGGTGCATGCCCGAGGGATGCCGCGGCCATAGCACACCTCCTACGTGGTCAGTCTGACGCAGCTGATGTTGCGGACGCTGGCCGTCTGGGGATGGCTTCGATGGCATGCAGGGCATCCTTGCGAGGAGCGGGGCACGGGGTGTTGCGTCTGCGGGATGTGGGAGACGCTCCAGCAGTTGTTCGCGACGCTGGCAGCAGGGACCTTTCAGTGTCTTACTGCTCACGAGCGTCGAATGCGACTCCCCGTGGCAGCAGCAGCATGTGTTGACGTATTGGGGCAAGCTGATGTCGGCTGCGCGCGACGGGGAGATCTTGGCGGCGCTCCTCGGAAAACGTGAAGGAATCTTCTGAAGAGAGAGCCGAAAAATTCGAAAAATTATGATTTTCCTGTTTTCATCCAAAGTCGGTAGCCCCAAGTGTTATGATAGTAATACTGCACCTACGGGCCTGAGAATTTGACTGGCAGACGCGGCATAACCCACTACAGGTGCGAAAATCTTAGCAACACCGACCCAAAGTTATCACTTTGTCCGCCTGGACCGGGTGGTCCAACTAGCTCCACCCCGCGCCGGAATTCCTCTTCATCGATGCCGAAGAGCTCTACGAGGTGCTTTGTCCGCCCCGGCCGGGTGGTCCAACTAGCTCCACCCCGCGCCGGAATTCCTCTTAGCTCATCGATGCCGAAGAGCTCTACGAGGTACTAGCTCCACCCCGCGCCGGAATTCCTCTAGCTCATCGATGCCGAAGAGCTCTACGAGGTATTGTCTCTTTTGGTCGGGTCGGCCAACTAGCTCCACCCCGCTCCGGAATTCCTCTAGCTCATCGATGACGAAGAGCTCTACGAGGTATTTCCTTAAAAACACTCAGAGGAACCCACGTCCTCTAGCACCCGCAATGCATTTCGCGAGTTCGAACGGTAAAATTCGAGAACGCTGTTGTTCGTTATCTGGGCACCAATTTGGTGTGTTCAGAGCTCTACGAGGGTCCCAGCGGTAACCTGGTTGACGGTTTACCGCCGGCTCCGAGAATAACTCGTAGAGCTTCCCTTAGCTAGTTGCATGAAGCTTAAGAGTAATTCCGGGGCGCTGGAGAGCTAGTTGGCAAGAAAAATCTCGACGGACCTTTTGCTTACTTTTGGTAGGTTGAAAATTTTGTTCTCGAAATTCAACCATTCGCTTGAGCTCTATTATTTTTTCCCGTGATATTCGATCTTATTCCCGCTCGCCGTCTTGATCTCAGGTCGATCGGGTACCTATTACTGCCAAAAAGCATCCCGCCGGGATCGGCCGTTTCGAATCATCTTGACACGCGTTGACGGTTTTCTGTACTGAACTCGAGCTGTAGGACAGCTAAAGAGCTGATACTTACCGAAACCGATTCAGAATCGTCAGGCGCGTTCGTCCGTTGCATCCAGAGGTCTGAACTCGGTCTGCTGCTCGAGCTAGCTAGGTCCGCGAAACTATTCGTATTGTTCGAGTCATCTAGAGAGGTGCTGTCGGCTTTCTGTACTTAACTCGGGCTGTAGGGGGGGGCTGGTAATTACAGAAACCGATATGGAAACATCAGGCGCGTTCGCCTGTCGCATGCAGAGGTCTGAAATCGGTCTGCTACTCGAGCTAGGTCCGTAAAACTATTTGTATCGCTCGAGTCATCTCGACAGGAGCTGTCGGTTTTCTGTACTGAACTCGAGCTCTACGGCAGCTACAGAGCTGATACGCACAGGAACCGATGCAGAATAATCAGGCGTGTTCGTCTGTCGAGTCATCTTGAGAGGTGCTGACTGTTTTCGCACGTAACTCGGGCTGTAGGAGAGCTCATACGCACAGAAACTCATTCGAATCATCAGGCCCGTCCGTCTGTTGCATCTACAGGTCAGAACTGGGTCTGCTACTCGGGCTAGGTCCGCAAAATTATTCGTATTCTTCGAGTCATCTTGACAGATGGTGTCCGTTTCTGTATTGAATTCGGGCTGTAGGAGAGCTACAGAGCTGGTACGCACAGAGACCGATCCAAAAGCATTAGGAGCGTTCGTCTGTTGCATCGAGAGGTCTGAACTCGGTCTGCTACCCGAGCTAGGTTCACAACACTATTCGTATTCGACCGATATTTTTCCAAATCTTGGTGAATTTCTTCACTGAACTCGAGCTCCGCTCTTCGGCCGAAAAGTCAGAAGGACATCGTGAGGCGCGAAGCATCTAGACGCTTGGTTTGGGTCTGTTGTGGGCGCAGACGCCAAACACGGATTTCGTACTCTGCTATTTTCTCCCTAATGGTATTTTCTACACGCAGATGAGCTATAGAACTGTGCAGCACAGCAATGGTATATCACTAGACGCCTGAGATCAGTCTGCTATCAGCGCTCGGGCAGGAAAACTATTCTCTGCTAATTCTTTGGATAATATATGGTCAGGAAGCTCCACGAGTCCCCCGGCGGTAAGAAAGGTTGACGGTTTACCGCCGGCGCCCAGTTAGTGACGAGATACGTGGAGCAACCGTCGGCCGTCGGAACGGATTTCTCGCAGCGGCAGTATTTGTTGCGCGAGTAGTGGGTTATGGCGCGTCGGGCTATTGAATTCTAAGGTCTGTAGCTGCAATATAACCGTAAGCTTGGCGGATATATATATATATATATATATATATATATATATATATATATATATAAAGTTGATGTTCACGTGAGCTTATCGTCGTAATTTGAGATCTATTCCGTGATTCCAGAGCTCTACGAGGGTCCCGGCGGGCGGTAAGCTGGTTGACGGTTTACCGTTGGCTCCCAGGTCGGATATCTAGATACCTGACTCGCATGATGATTCTTGATCGATTAGATGTTGTCCGCGCACGACATGCGCTGCAAACCGTATCGTGCACAGACTAGAATGCAGAGTGTTGGTGTTCTCTTATTATCCGGGGCATGCACGACGCCCGCTGAGCGTTCCCGCGCGTCGGCGGCGCGCCCCTTCGCGCGGCCGGCTGCGACTTCCGCTTATTTATCTGCGGGTTCGCGCCGCCCTGGCGCGGGAAGCTGACCTCCAGGGCAGCTGGCGTGCATCGCATCAGTTCCGCAGGGGTGGGGCGCGCGATGCTGCGACTGCAGCGCTGGCACACGGCCGCCCGGCCAAGCTGTCCGCCGACGTGTTGAGCTGCTCGCGCTGGCGTGGGCCGGCGGCGACGCGCGCCCGTGCCCCCTGGCGCATCGCCTGCCGGTACGCGCAAGGCGATTTCGTGAGCGGCGGGGTCCCCATATAGGCTGGAGATGACTCTAGAGCTTCCCTAGGAGCGCTATCGGCGAATCTAGAGAGTCATTCGGGCGCGCCAGGGGGCTGGCGAACACATCTCGACGACAGTTTACATAATCTTGCCCGTTCAAAATTCGATTTCTAGAAATGTAACATTCGTTGGTGCTCTAGTATGTATTTTTCCCCATGTTCGATCTTCCCTAGCTGGCGATCGTAGTCTCAGGTCGATGGAGTACATATTACTGTCAAACAGCATGTCGGCGGGATCGGGTGTTTAGTGTCATCTTCACAGATGCTGTCGGTTCTCTTAACTTAACTCGCGCCGTAGAACAGCTAGAGAGCTGTTCGCAATCGAAAGAGGATCATCAGGTGCACTAGTCCCCAGTATCGAGATGTCCTGACTCGGTCGACTGCCAGAGCTGGGGCCGAAAACCTATTCGTACTCTGATTTTTCTATGATGATGAGTTTCTCGATGCAAATCGAGCTGCACTACAGAGCTGTTCGGCACAGCAATCGGGAGGCAATCATCAGGACGGCTAGTCTCAAGTATCTAGATGCCCGAACTCGGTCTGCGATCATAGCTGGGTCCGAAAAACTATTCGTACTCTGTTAATGTCTTTACAGGTGACGATGCGTTTCTTGATGTAACACGAGCTGCAGAGCTGTTTGGCACAGAAATCGAAGGACAATGATGAGGAGCGTCACTCTGAAGTTAGTAGATGCCAGAACTGGGTCTGCTACCACAGCTGGGTAAGAACAACTATTCGTATTCTGCTAATTTTCAGAGCTGATCATGAGTTTATGGATGCAACTCGAGGTGTAAACGAGTTACAGAGCTGTTTGACACATCAATCGGAATAAAACCATAAGACGCGCTAGTCTCGAGTATGTCGATGCCCAAACTCGTTCTGCTACCAGAGCTGGATCGGAAAATCTGTTGGTACTCTACTAAAGTATTCCTCTTTTTCCTTTCCAACCTTCTCTCCCTGCTCGTCATCCTGCTCTTTCTCCTCCCCTCTCCTTCTGCTCTGCCTGCTCCTTTTCTCTCTTCTTCCTTCTCTCCCTCAGCCTCGTCCATCTCCTCCTCCGCCTCGCTCATTCTTCACCTCCACGCCCTCCTCCATGAAACCGCGCCCTCGCGCGCGCGGAATGCGATATTGCCGCGCCTGCATTCCACGAGGAACCTCTGCGAGTTCCCGACTGTAACCAAGGTTGACGGTTTACCGCCGGCTCCCATGGCTCGCAGTTGGGTTGGCATTGTGCACGTGGGGCGACGGGACCGGCGGCCGCGACGTCCGCATCTGCAGTGACGACGCGGTCGCTGGGTGCGTTTTCCGACGTGGCTTAGCGGCCGCGCCAGATCATTGCGCGATCGTGCGTCCGCGCGCGCAATGCAGTTGTCGGTGCTGGTGGACAGAGTCGCAACGGGCGCCTGCCCGCGCCTCCGCGTCCCGCCGACGACGCGCGCGCCCCGCGCACGACGCGCGACTGTCTTCGCGCGCGTGCGCGAAGACAGTTATATTGCCGATCTGCCCAGCCGCGAGGTGCATCGTCTTCTCGGCGATGTGGGTGCTACGTGGCGTTGGCCCACGCTGTGGCCGCAGCTTCAGCGGCTCCGGCTGCCAGGGCAGCTCGCGTAGCGGGCCGCGGGCGCGCGCGACGCGTGCATTGCCGCGCGCTCCCTTCGCGCTTGCTTGAGGTCCCGCAATGGCGCCGCGGATGCGCGGCTGCGGCCGCGGAGGCAATGCCGAAACAATATTTATCGCGTTTCGTGCGTCGGGGCATGGCCGCCCGTTCCGACGTGGAGCGGCTTTGAGGCGCCTCTTTCGCGCGCGTTTCGGTGGCGACCGCGCGGCCGCGCTGCGCTCGCGCGCGCCGAGGCTTCATCAGGTGAGGCGAAGCAGCTTCTGGAGCGGATGTCCATGGCGCGCCCTCCGCCCGGCCCGCCACGGGGGAGCGCGGCGGCCAGTGCGGTCGGGATTCCGCCGTCGCGCTTCCGCGTGAGCCGGCCCGCGCCCCTGGCTCTCCCTTCCTCGACGCGCCTATGCGCCGATTCTGTTTCGTCGTCGAGCTCGGACTCCTCCTCTGAGTCGGCACCGCGTGCAAGACCATCGCAGCGCGGGGCGCTAGCCCGCGCCAGTTCTGCTGCCGTGCACTTTGAGCGCGAGTGCGCCAGCCGCTCGCGGGCTGGGCCGGCGGCGAGTGTGGGCAGCTGCCGAGGCGCACGGCCACCTTTCGGAGGAGCAGCGGGCCGCGCGGCTGGAGGCTGCGCGCACGACGGCCCTCGTGGGCGGGGCGCCGGCATCCTTCGGCACGTGGCGGAGCCCCCTTCGCAATTACTTTGCGTTCGTCGGCAAGGTTCTTGGCGAGCGCGACAACGACGGGCTGCCGCCATCCCCATCTGAGCTCGCACTGTGGCCACGCATTTTCGCAATCTTCTGCAGGCTAGTGCGCCTTGACTGCAGTGCTTTCGACGGCGCGGAGGCGAGCGGCGCGCGCGCCGTCCAAGCGCCTGCGCGACGAGCCGGCGCCGAAGCCCGCGATCGGCCATCGGCTCTTAGTCGACATGCTTGCGCGTGCCCGACGAGGCCACGCGGGCTATTTTCGTCGCGGCTCTCGCGTTCGCCATTAGGGTGGCGTTGCATTTAAGTAGGCGCAAGCACGTCGACCATCCCTCGCGCAGTGTGCGCAGCTGCTGGTTCGCGGCGTGCAGAACCACTTGCCCCGTGCTCACCCTCGGTGCCATCTTCGACCGCGCGCCGGTGGGCACGGCGCCGTGTGCGCACCTGTCGAGCGGGTGCATTCTTGGCCTGGTGCGGCGGCTCGCCCACGAGGCCGGCGAGCGCAACTCCGCGCACTTTTGCGCGAGGCTCTTCCGGCGTGGCCACGCGGAGACTTACGCCGCAGTGGTGGTAGGCTCGCTGAGATTCTCCGTGCGGGCTGCTGGCGCTCGGGCGCGTTCCTCGAGTATTTGGATCGAGAAGAGGCGACGCCATGCTGGAGGCGCTGCAGGCAGGCCGCGCACCTGCGGGCGCGCCGGGATATAGCTCTCGCGTCAGGGGGGCGCGCGCGACAGCGGTGGCTGGCTCGGCGTTGGACTTCGCGCCCCCTCTCCTGGCGGCTCCCTGGCTACCGTCGGCATTGGGGTAATCGGCACCCAGGTGGCCCTGCCAGGGGGTGGGCGCCGCGCCCTGGGCGGCGAGCAGGGGTGGTCGCTACAGGAGCGCGCGCTGCGTTTGTGGAGGGCGCGCGCCTGCGTGGCGCGGCGCGGGCGCAAACGCGCGCGCGCGCGACAGCGAACGGGGGCGCGGGGGTTTCGGCGGCCATGTCCGCCGACGAGCGCGACGCCGCGCGGGAGCGGCCTGCGAGAGGGGCCGCGCGCCGCGCCGCGCGGCGCTGCCAGCGCTGTTTGTTCGTTTGCTTGACCGTCGCTGGGGTCCCGCGTCGCGGCGGCTGGGCTTCGCGTGCGCGGCGAGGGCGCCGCGGAGATTCTCGGTCCTTGCTGCCAGCCGTCGGCGCTGGCAGCTGGGGGTGCGGCGTTTTCTCTCCACCCTCAACCGCCCGCCCCTGGGGGTAATCGGCACCCAGGTGGCCCTGCCAAGGGGTGGGCTCCGCGCCTCGGGCGGCGATTGCGCAGACCCACGGGCGCGGCCCGCCTCCTGGGGGCGCCGCGCCCAACGTTGGGGTGCTGGCGGCCTCGCAGGGGCGGTCGCTACAGGAGCGCGCGCTGCGTTTGTGCCAATGGCATCGGATTGAGTGCTATCGTCATCTGAGTGACGGCCAACGGCAATTGACTGACTGCCAACGGCGCCCGACTTTGTGCCACAAGCATCTGACTGAGTGCCGTCCGCAGTATGGCGTGTATTGTTGCAGCAGATTCGTCTCCATATGTTGTCCTTATCGGTTTGCGTGCCACGGGCATTTTTGCAAAAGCTGTGCCGTGGTGCGTCCTTGCATAGCTAGCAACTTGCACAAACCAAGAACGATTTTACTGCCATCAACTTCAAAACTTGTACCAGCTGAAGGCCCGCCAACGGTCTCTGATTAAGTGCCAATTTCAGGTGATTGAGTGCCAGCTGAGGGCGTGCCTGCGGTATCTGGTTGAGCGACATTGGAGTCCTGATGCGATGAACTTTCGCATTGAGCGCCAACGCCACCTGGTTGACGTTTCACAGCGTGTGACTGAGTGCCAGCAATCGCTGACTGAGTGTTAACGTTATATTGTTGGTTATCTACAACATCTGACTGAGGGCCTGCCTACGACTGAGTACCCACGTTATTATGTGGAGTGCCTACAGCATCTGACTGAATGCCAACGACATCTGGCCGACTACCATCAGCATCTGATTGAGTTCCAACGACGCATGGGTATCAATGTGACGAGCACGCGTCCAGTCGAGTCCACGCCCAGATACGCTCGACCAGTATCCCATAGCGGAGGACTTTCTGGAGCAATTGCATGAAATGCTGGCGAGCGGTGCGCAGGCGGCGGTGGCACCTGTATTAATGAAGGGAGAGATGTCATACATGGTGGCAGCTGAAACCTTGTGTGGCCATCCGCACGAGACTCCTCATTATGCGGATGAGTGCCAACGCTTGGGGCGATTGCATTTCCGTCCTGATTAAGGCCGGCGCGTGGTTGAGAAGCACTGCTTGCTTGATTGCCAGGTTCTTCTACTGAGTAACCCAGAGCCGGTACCTGGTGCAAATCATGCGTAAGGGCAGATGGTATTCGACGCGTTCGAGCTGTATAGCCCAGTATGAACATTGCCTTCTGTACTTGAGATTATTCAGCATGGGGAGAGCGAGAAGACACGTGAGCCATGGGGAGGCCTCGCGCTCGCGCGGAAGTGTCTCTGGTGGCGCGGGTGGTCTGGCGGTGACCACAACGCTCAGCCCGCGGACGGCTTCCTCCACTTTCGAGATGTCGTGAACTCGTCCTTCCCGCTCCCTCTCCTTCACGTCCACGCCGTCCTCCTTGTATTCCGCGCTGCTGGCCTCCTGCCCCTCCTTGTCGATCTTGGCGTCCTCCTCCTGGTGGTCGTTTTCTTCGCCTTCATCCTCCTCGATCTTGTTCTAGTCTGCCACCTCGTGAATTTCCTTGTCCTTGTCTTTGCTTCTTCGTGCTGCACGGTGTCCTCCTCCTCACCCGCCTCCGTGTCGTCATCGTATCCGTCCTTTTCTTCTTCGTCTTACGACCCGAGCGAACACAGGCGGCGCTTCCCGTTCTTGTCTGGTCAGGTTTGATCGGCGTCTGACAAGTCGAGAGAGAGAGAAAGAGAGAGACATAGAGAGAAACCAGTAGTCTGCAGCAAGACGTCAGTCCAGCAGGGACGCTTTAATTTCCTTTGCCAGAGAGGTCTCACAGAAATCATTGGCAACAGTTTCGCATATTTTCAGAATGTAGCCATGTATGCAATCGGCTTGTATCGCTGGCATGGATGGCAGCGAGTGGGCCGCATCCTTGCGAAATGCCAGGTGGAGTAACCTCTTCTGTTGAGGGAATCGTTCATGCACAGGGTGTGTCTTCACAGATGTCCAGGTGCCCTTTGGCGTCTCGGTTGGAAGCTCATGCTGGATATCACCAAGTCGAATGAATCCATCAAATCTACATCGCGGGCATCATTATTGCTTCGCGTGCTCGTCGCCGTCGTCGTTGTCGTCGTGTCGTCGTTGTCGTCGTCATCGTCGTCGTCGTCGTCGTGGTCGTCTTCCTCGTTGTCGTCGTCATCGTCTTTGACGGTGTCGTCGTCGTCGTCTTTGTTTTTCGCTCTTATACGTCCTCGTCGTCTTCTGCTCGGGCTTCGACTCCTGTGCGCGTCAGGGAAAGCGGGCTTTATGTGACTTCGATGTTTGGCTGTGGTGAGGAAGTGTGAATCTTATCGTGTTTGTTGTTTCACCAGGGTTCCCCCGTTCCACCCGAGTAACAACGCACCTCTGACGTGCACGGCTTCTCTCTCTCACAGACCATTGGCCTATTTGGATTACCTCAGGCACACATTTGTTTCATGCAGGAATTCCACGCTGAGTGAAGTAAAGTTCTGGACTGAACGAAGATCCCCCCAGATCGCATTCAGCGTTACATTTGAGTCGGCACATGATAGCGTTGTTTGCCGCAGTTTGAGAGTCGTGTCGCAGGAATGGCGGGATGAGCTGGGAGAGTAGTGTCCGTGTGTATTGCCACTGTGCATTTGTTGGACTCCCACCACGACCGCAGCGCTTGGCCCAAATGAGATTCATGTGAGCTGCTGCTGGACCATGCAGTGGTGCTCGGGCCAAACCTGCGGTTGACCATCGTCTTTAATCTCCTCTCGTCCTCTGTTGGCTCGCCCATCCCATCCTTTTGTACTCCGCCTTGCTCTTCTGATTTCGCCACCGGCCGGCAGTGTCAATATTCGAAGCGTTGTGAAGCTTACTCTTGGTGCAGTGGCGCTAAGACGCACGCCTGGACACGTGCGTTGAATGTGTTTGTTTCTCAGGGGTGGTGTTATCATGTGGTGTGCGCTTGTGGCTGAATGGCTTGTGTCTTGCTGCGTGAAGTGTCGCACTGATGCGGTGTTTCGTCGGCGTGTGCAGGAGGAGGATAATGAGGAGGGACATGAGGATGAAGAGGCGAAGGAGAAGAAGGGGATGACCAGGAGGAGGAGGAGGAGGAGGAAGAGGAGGAGGAGGAGGAGGAGGAGGAGGAGGAGGGCGCCCTATCACGGCCCATGTGGGCTGGAGGCCCCTCCAGCATTCTGCCCACTTCTGGGGGCTCTGCCCGAGCCCACTCAGGGAGCTGCTGACGACGGGGCGACGCCAGACGTTCAGATTTCACTGTGGGAGGCTGCTGGCGCTGTTCTGCAGTGTCATCTCATCGTAGCGCCATAGTGCGTTGTGGAGAAGATGGCCATGATTCTCAGTCTGGCGGACTGCAGTTTTTCACCGACCGCGCCGCCGACGCCTGGAATCGCCAATCTCTCCAGTTCTTTTCATTTAGATCACAGAGGTCTACGGGCAGCGATGTATTCGGTTCGGTAGACCGTGAAGACTTTGGAAGGTCGTCAGTGGCGGGTGCCATTCCTCCACGAGGTGCTGGCGTCGGCCTCACTTCGCACGGTGTTCTCAACTCTCCTGTGTTGTCGGTTCCCCGTTTTCTCCCCGCAGCGCGGCGCATCTCCTTCCAGCCTCACCTTCTCCTCCTCCTCCTCCTCCTCCTCCACCTTTTCGTCCATTTCCTCCTCCTCATCCTCCTCCTCCTCCTCATTCTTCTCCCCTTCCCCTTCCTTAACCCTCTCCCCTTCGTCCTTCCCCTCCTCCTCGCCCCCTTCCCTCTCCGCTCCTGCCCTGGCCCGTGTCGGCACGCCCCGCGCACAGCTCGTGCCCCACACCGAGCTCCGCCTGCGGCCCCGGAGAGCGCCCGCACGGCGCCCCGCCCCCCCCCCCCGCCCCTCTCGACAGCCTCTCCGCGCCTCGCGCCTCCTGGGAAGCTCCGCCGCGGGCCCCGGAGGACGGGGCCTCGCACGGCGCCCGCCCGCCCGCCCGGCCCACGGGGAGCTCCGCCGGGGAGCTCCAGCGGAGCGGCCCTTCGAGACGGCGGCCTCCCACGCGAAGCGCGCCTCGCAGGGAGCTCCCTCGGCGGCGCCAGCAGCAGGGCTCGTGCAGTCGCCCCCTCCCCCCCCGCCCGCCCACTCGGCACGCGCGGCGCACGGATCGCAGCTCACGGCGAGCTCCGTCGATCGCCGAGCGCGCTCCGCTGCTCTCAAAGAGTGCCTGCTCGCAGACGCCCGAAGAGCACGCGTCCGCCCTGCCGCAGCTTCTCGTGGATCCCCCGCGGCTGATCCAGACCATTTGCGAGCAGTGAGATTCTGCGAGTAGTGGAAAGCTTATGTCGGGCCTGTCCCCCTACAGGGGGATCTTCGACGAAAAACAACAGATACCCCAAAAAGGCCCAACAACTATTCCAAAAATAGTCCCCAGACTATTTTTGGACTGTTTTTGCATATTTTTCGACATTTTTTGTGGAAAATCCCCCTGTAGGGGGACAGGCCCGACTTCATGGAAAGCGCTCGCCTGCTCGACGTCGCGCAGCGTCCCCCTGGCCCTCCCCGGCACGCCCCGCGCGCAGTGCCCCGCCGGCAGAGGCTCCTCCGACGGCCTCGCGTGCGTGTGCGCTCTCGCGCGGGGGCCTCCGGCCGGGCCGGCGCCCTCCCTCCTCGTGCGCTGCGCCCCGCAGGGCAGCCGGCGCGCCCGCTGCGGGCTCGCTCCGCGGCCTCCTCTCGCCGAGGGCATTCCTCCTCCTCCCCCTCCTCCTCCTCCTCCTCCTCCTCCTCCTCCTCCTCTGCTCTCGGCATCCTTTGAGCGATCCCCATCCCCATGCCCCATCCCCCTCGAGGCACCCAGCGAATTACCACCCCAGCTGGGGACACGCCCCTCGGAGCCCGCAGGCAGCGACCTAGATCCACATCTAGGGGGGGTAGATCGGCCAGCGGGGCCCAGGCCACGCCGCTGGGGAGGGGGATCGGCTAAACGATACTCATTCTCGCAAACGTCTGAAACAACTTTTTGATCCGCGGGTCGAGAGCGCACCTCTTCCGGTCGAAGCTAAGCGGGCCGCACATAGCTTTGATTAGCAAAGGGGGAGAGACATATTGAGAAGCCTCACGTCAAGGCCAGGAGGGGGCAAAGCCCTGGAATCAGGCGGTGCCGAAGACGATGTGCTTGCAAAGGAACGCCTTGTACAGGAACCCGGCGGCGAAGTACCGGAAGAAGCAAAATGCTGTGGTTGGTGGTGCGACTTCTGAAAAACATAAGCCTGCATCGATGGAACGCATAGCGCAGATCCCCCCTGGGCAGATCCAGGCCACTCCCGAGCAGCTACATGGCGTGCAGTGGAGCGCGCCTGTCTGTCCACGGCCTCCTCCTCCGCACCGCCTCGCGGCGCGCAGCATAGCCGTCGAGATGGGCACGCCCTGCGCTGTGCACGCGCGTTGCCGCACCGGGCTGGGCCCCTCGCCAGGTTTTTTTGTTTTTGCCGCGCCGCCGGCGCACTCTGCGGCTCAGGGCTCGAACGTTTCGGGGGGGCAAAGGATTCGGCACATATATGTGCGTGGTCCAGGTTGGCTACGGTGTGCTCGTTGATCTCTCTGTCTGTCTGTCTGTCTGTCTGTCTGTCTGTCTGTCTGTCTGTCTGTCTGTCTGTCTGTCTGTCTGTCTGTCTGTCTGTCTGTCTGTCTGTCTCTCTCTCTCTCTCTCTCTCTCTCACTTCTTCCCCTTTCTCTATATATACATATACAAAAGATTGGGTAAATCACATGATCGTTGATTTTGAGGCCGTGATGTTTCATGGCAGAAAGAGAATTCGAAGCACAGCCTTTGGATTACCTCACGTTTCTCGAGACAGACCCTCTCACCCCGTCTCGCCGTGATCTTCGATCTGCAACTGTCTTAGCTCGTCTTCCTTTGTCTCCGCCCAGGTTTTCCGTCTCTCACTCTGTGTCTCTATGTCCTTCATATCCCGGTCTATCCTTCTCGCTCTGTCCCGCTTCGCTTCCCTATCTCGTCGTTTCTTCGATCTCTACCCGCCTTGACCGGCGCCTGATCGCCTTGCACCGACTGACCAGTCTCTTCTGCTTAGTTCTGACTGGATCTCGCATCCTCCTCCTCCTCCTCCTCCTCCTCCTCCCCTCCTCCTCCTCCTCCTCCTCCCTCCTCCTCCTCCTCCTCCCTCCTCCTCCTCCTCCTCCTCCTCCTCCTCCTCCCTCCTCCTCCTCCTCCTCCTCCTCCTCCTCCTCCTCCTCCTCCTCCTCCTCCTCCTCCTCCTCCTCCTCCTCCTCCTCCTCCTCCCTCCTCCTCCTCCTCCTCCTCCTCCTCCTCCTCCTCCCACTCCTCCTCCTCCTCCTCCTCCTCCTCCTCCTCCTCCTCCTCCTCCTCCTCCTCCTCCTCCTCCTCCTCCTCCTCCTCCTCCTCCTCCCCCTCTCACTCTTTTGCTCCCCCTTGTCTCTCACACTCTCTTCTCGCTTCCCTTCTCGATCTGCGTATGTTCCTGCCCAGACACTGCCCTTCCAATGGCGCTTTCACGTTGCATCAAGTCGATCCTGTCCCTCTACAGGGGGACTGTTCAAAAATAGTTGAACAAATAGTCCGGGGACGATTTTTTGATTTTTGTTTGACTCTTTTGGGGTATGTTTTGAGTGTTTCGTCCAAAATCCGCCCGTAGGGGGACACGCCCGACTTCAATCTATTGAGCAGTATGCAGTGAGAGCTGCTCTGGAGGTGCCCATCGGGCTGGTAGCGAAGTTCTTCGTCTTGGCAGTTTTCATTTTGTTCTCTTGCTTGGAAGCGGCGCTCAAGGCGGGATCGGCGGGATCTCGTCATTCGGCTACAATTATTAACCTTCTTGGCGAGCCACTTGCGATTCCATCGTGTTGTTCATCTATGGTGTTGTCGCTGGCAATTGTAATCCGAAACTTCCGCAGGTTTTTTGGGTTGGGACCATCTACTAACACTTTCACGTGTATTGTGGTTCATCGCAGGCGATTCCAGCGAGTCACAGTCGCCTGTGCCTTTGGTGCTTGTGACAATGCCTGCGTACCCGTACCTTTCCCTCCTCTGAACCAGTGGGAACATCTGGGGAGGTACATTCCCTCGATCTCACGACGTGGGTCGATGCTTTTCCCTAACATCAAGGGGGCGAACGTACCCCCACCCCACCAGGGAAGGAACCTCCAGGAGACGACCCGGTGCGTCCCCATGCCGGGGCCCCCCGAGGCCATCGTGGGAGGCCTCCTGGGGCCGCCTCGGTCTCCTGGGAGGCTCTCTCGCTAGGCTGCCCCCCTGCCGCCGCTCGGAGGCCGCCTTGGCGTCCTGGGGCCCTGTTGATCGCCCTTATCGTGAGACCGACATCATCGACTCGCCATTTCGGGGGCAGTCAGGGGCCGTCTCTTGTGCCTTCTCTTGAAGCCCCCGCTTCGGCCTCCGAGGGCCTCTCGGGGTGCTCGTGGTTCGTCTTCGCGCACCTTGGTGGCCTGTCGCGGCCCACTTCGGCCCTCTGGCGGCCCCGTTGGCGCGTCTTGGGCTCCCGGTCTGCTCTTCGAACCTCCGTGGCTTTCTTTGTGGCCTTTTGGAGGCCTCTTGGGCCGTCTTGGAGCCCATCTTGAACCATTATGGGAGCGAAACGTGCATGCGGAGGGCGAGTCTATGTTCTTGATAGCGAAACGAATGCCCTTACGTCTTGGTCCGCCCGACCACCGTGGTGGCGTCAGAGGGGGCGGCGGGCTTGAACTTTGTTCAGCCACTGCCGCCGGTTCAGAAGCTCAGCTGGAGAGGCCCAAGACAGTCCAGGAGAGCTCCAAGGCGGCCCCCAGAGCGCCACGACCTTCTTTAGGTTCGTCAGGTTCAGGAGTCTTGAACCTATCCAGATGATTCTTTCAAATGGAAACATACCTGGCCAGTTTTAGGCATCTGTCTAGGAGCCCATTGCTCTCTGAGGTCTGTAATGGCTTAGGACCCTCCGATGGAGTCATGCGTACCATATTTTTATGTGAGGCGGCTTGTTTTGACAATGTCATTCGTTTTGGCGCAGGAGGCGACTCGCAAAGGGAGCATGAAGATATTGCGACCTGGAGCCCTCGCGCACGTGAGCACTGCAAGTTTCTCTGTTCAGAACGGTGGTGGCGTTTCGCAGCCCAGCGGTTGAGGAGTTGGACCGCGATGAGGCGATAGGAAGCTCCGTTGGATCAGCAGGGCCGTGGGGAATCCAGGGTGGAAGCTGGGCCCGTGACCACCGCTCCCTGGCGGACGTAGGGACATGTGGACCTTGGGTGGAGCTCCGCCACGAAACCTGCGAGGGGTGTACTTGTTGTAAACTGTTCAGGAATCACGCTCCCATGATCTCGCTGCGCTCTCACCGCTGAAGAGTTTTTCACTCCCTCCTAGGGCCTCCTCTCAGATGACGCGGGAATCGCACTCTCGCGAGGCACTTCCCCAAGGCTTGGCCAGGCACTCTCGAGCGCTCATGTCCCGCCCGCCCAATCCCTCACCACCCCCCAAACCACCCTAATTTGACCCGAAGGCCCCAATTTGCCCTCCAGTTCCAGGTCGGGGAACACTTGGAACAAAAAAACACATGGGACCCGCACCGCCTCAACCCGAAATTCGGGTCCAATTCGGCGTGGTCTGGTACAGTGCCGTTTTTAATACATGCTCTGCGTGCGGATCATCTATTCAAAATGCAGGGATCTGGTATAAAAAACAACGACGAGTTCATGCATAAACTTATCCATAAATTTATCATGTATTAAAAACCCTATATTTTTTCAGATCCTATGTATTAAAAACTGCCCTGTAGGCAGTCGTCAATCCCCGTGCTCAAGGGTGCCCTCGCCCGGCGACAGCACCGCCCGCGCGACCCGCCGGTCCGCACCTGCCCGCCTGCGGGGTCGGCGCGCCGCCGCGGCGCCTCCCCGCGAGCCTGGGCCGAGCCCGGGGCCGCGGCCAGATCGACTAGACGTAAGAGTGACCTTTCGCCAGAGTGGCCTTTGGTGCGGGCACAGAGGGGTCCCCAGATGGCCGGAGACGAAGCAGTGGCAGCTGCTTGCGCGCCTAGGCTTGGTGCCCCCGCGGCCCCAAGCAGTCGCGCACCGAAGGTCACTCTTACCCAGGGGCACTCTTGCGTGTAGCCGACCAGAGCAGGTGGCCAGGGCCAGGGCGGAGGCCGAGGCCGAGGCTGGGGCTACGTCGGGCCTGTCCCTCTACAGGGGGAAGGTTCAAACATAGTCAAGAAGTAGTCTGGGGACTATCTTTTGACCACTTTCAGGGTTCTTTTTTGAAGTATTTTTCATTTGTCGCCCCAACACCCCCCTGGAAGGGGGACAGGCCCGACCTCAGGCTGGGGCCAGGGCCGGGGCCGGGGTCTGGTGCCCGGGCCCCGGGCCGTGGTCGGAGCCGGGGCCGGGGCCAGGGCCGCGGCCGGTGCCCAGGCTGAGGCCACGGGGGGGCGGGGGCCGCGGGGCCGGAGCGGGAGGGCCAGGGCCGAGGCGGCAGGAGGGGTGCGGAGGTGCCTGTGGCAAGGGGCCCAAGGAGACACAAAGAAGTGCACACAAGTAGAAAGAGTCCCCATATTTTCCTGTATTTTCTGGGTTTTGGTCTTCCCGCCCAGTTCCCAGATTTTTTCCATATCTTCTTGGGGATCGACGATGAATTGTGTCAGTGTGTTTTTTTTTCCCCTTCTGACTATGGCCGATGGGGAGGCCATCGGCACGAACGAAGTGGGTACGGAAATAATGGGTACACTGCCCAGCAGAACTCGCTGTCCGCGCCGCGGCGGCCTGTGTCCACTCGAGACAGAAGGCCGCCTGCCCAGCAGCGGCCGCTGTTGGTTTGGGACAACATTTGTTGTTGGGCATTGTACACATTTTTTCCGTACCCGTTTCGGGCGTCCGAAGACCACCCCCTTGCGCTCCTTCCCCGCAGGGGGGGCCACCCGGGGTGCGGGTCACGTCACCCGTCAGGCAACCGCAAACATGGATCACGGGGCGTGGATCAGCGACGGGTCCCGCTTCCATGGGGGACCGCGGACTTCCGCCGCCGAGCGGGGTGGCACCAGCCGCATTTTGGGGAGGTGCCAAATCCATGGATCGCTAATTAGTCCACGTTTGCGCGCCTCCGAACCCGGGACCCCCCGGGACCCGCTCCCTGGACCTCCCCCAGCCCCCCCGGGCTCCACCCCCGAGACACCCGCCCCATCGGGGAAGGGCAGAGGGAAGCGGCTTGCCTTCGACGTAGCTGCGATAGCGTTGTGCTTCGATCCGTCTCGTTTGTTGGATCACTCCCTCACTTCGACGACGATTCCAAAGAGGCTGGCGTACTTCAGTTTGGGTAGGGCTGGCCTCGCGTCGAAGAGCCTCTCACACACGCCGACTGGGTCGGCGGATTTAGCGTTCCTTCTGGTAGGACCTTTAGGTCGGGCATGTCCCCCTACAGGCGGATTCTGGACGAACAAAAATATTCAACAACTGCTTCCCAAATGGTCAAGGATAGCAGATTGTCTCCACATTTTTTTTTTGACTATTTTGGAACATCCCTCCTGTCGAGGGACGTGCCCGACTTAGCAGCGCCTCGGCTGCAATCCGTCTCCGTCTCCCTCTCCGTGCCCCTGCCCCTGCGCGCCTGCCCTGCAGCGCGCGCGCCCCCCCCTGGAGGCACCCCGACATTGACCCGTAGCTCCGACCTTGGCCCGCAGCCCGACCTGTGCGCCCTCGCCTTCCGCCGCGATGCCGGCCGAGGCGCCCCCCTCTCGGCATCCTTTCGGGGGAGCGTAAGACCCGGGTTTGCCAGGACTCGGGTTCGCCATCGTTTTTGGACGACCGCGGCTCGGATCTTGACGAGTAGGAGCTTCGTGGGATGTCTGCGGCGGGAGGCCTCGTCAAAATGCAGGCTCGGCCTCGTCATTTTTTCGACGGCCTCGTCGGGGATTTCCGGGTCCCCTGTACCCGGGTCTTACGCCCCCCTGATCCTTCGGCGGCGAAGTCCGGACCCCACCCTCGCCGCCTGATGAGGAGGAGGAGGAGGAGGAGGAGGAGGAGGAGGAGGAGGAGGAGGAGGAGGAGGAGGGAGGAGGAGGAAGGGAGGAGGGAGGAGGGAGGAGGGAGGAGGGAGGAGGGAGGAGAGGAGGCAGGAGACGAGGGAGGAGACGAGGGATCAGGAACGGTTCAGGCAGCTCCACGAGCGGCGGGGGTAGGGTTCGGAGCTCGTCGAGCACGTGGCGCAGTCCGAGCCCCACCCCCGCCGCCCATCGACTCGGGAGAATTGTTGGGGGAGGGCAGGATTCGGATGTCGCCACCCAAGGGTGGTGTGGAGCTGGCAGGGGAGAAGGTCGAGGGGGGAACGACGAGGAGGAGGATGACGAGGAGGGCAGGGAGGAGGAGGCGGTGGAAGAGGGTGCGGAGGAGGAGGAGGAGGAGGAGGCCAGGGATGATGATGATGGTGATGATGATGATGATGATGATGATGATGATGATGATGATGATGATGATGATGATGATGATGATGATGATGATGATGATGATGATGATGATGATGATGATGATGATGATGATGATGATGATGATGATGATGATGATGATGGTGGTGTTGGTGGTGGTGATGATGATGATGATGATGATGATGATGATGATGATGATGATGATGATGATGATGATGATGATGATGATGATGATGATGTATGATGCTTGAGTTGCTGATGGTGATGCTGATGGTGATGATGATGATGATGCTGAATGATGATGCATAATTGCATGGATGATGATTGATGATGGTGATGAGGATGATGGTGATGCTGATGCTGATGATGACGGTTGATGGTGATGATGTTGATGGTGTGATGATGATGACGATGATTGTGATGCTGATGCTGCTGATGCTGCTGTGATCGGTTGATTGACGATGATTGTGATGATGATGCTGATGCTGATGCTGATGCTGATTGACTGATGATGATGATCATGATGATGATGACGATGATGATGATTGATGTTGCTGGTGGTGGTGTTGGGGGTGATGATGATGATGATGATGATGTGATGCTGATGATGATGCTGATGATGATGCTGCTGATATGCTGATGATGATGATGCTGCTGCTGATGCTGCTGATGATGATGTTGATGCTGCTGCTGCTGCTGATGATGATGATGATGAGGATTGGTGGGTGGTTGGTGGTGGTGGGTGGTTTGGGTCGTTGCTAATGATGAGGCGGAGGAGGGGCTCCGATGTCGCCACTTACCTTCGTCCTTCCTCCTCCTCCTCCTCCTCCTTTTCCTCGTCTTCCTTCTCCGCCGCCCGCCCCGGCGTGTCCTCCTCCTGCCTCCTTCTCCGGCCTCCTCCCGGTGCTGCCTCCTCGCCGCCGCCCCCCCCCCACACTCCTGCGCACCCTCCGCCCCTCGCCCCCTTCTCTGCTTGCGCCTCCCTCCTCCTCCTCCTCCTCCTCCTCCTCCTCCTCTCTCTCCTCCTCTCCTCTCCCTCCTCCTCCCTGCTCTCTTTCCTCCTCCTCCTCTCCCTCCTTCTCCTCCTTCTCTCTCCTTTCCTCCTCCTCCCTCCTCCTCCTCCTCCTCCTCCTCCTCCTCCTCCCTCCTCCTCCTCCTCCTCCTCCTCCTCCTCCTCCTCCTCCTCCTCCTCCTCCCTCCTCACTGTGGCTCAAGCGACTCCATGGCCTGGACGCGTCCCGCGAGCGACTCGGCGTGGCCTCGAGGGGCTCGGGCCGCGCTCGATGCCGCTCGCCTCGCCGAGGCGGCGGTCCGCGCGGCGGTGCCGGCGAGAGCGCGCCCCGGAGGACGGTGCACAGCCGTCGCCCGCTCGGCGGTGTCGGCCGTGCCCTTCGTGAGCGCTGGCCCGCCTGAGCCGCCCGCTGCTGCTGGGGACGACGGCGTGGACGATGCGAAGAAGGACTATGCGAGGCGCGCCCGCCGCCGTCGGCGGCTCGCGGCGCGGCGGCGGGAGGCGCGTGGCCATTTGGCTGCTCCCCCTGTAGCTGCGCACTGCTGCGCCCTGCCTCGGCGGGGATGGCGGTGGCACCGAGGCGCCTGCTGGAGTGCTGGCGGTGGCTGCGGCTGCTGTGGCCTCTGGAGGCACAGCTTGCGCGGCCGCCATGGAGGACGAGGACGGGATGATCGACGACAGCTGAGCCGACTCCCTGCCGCCCCGCATTCCGTGGCGGCGTGGCAGGCAGAAGGCCGCTGTTGCCAGGGCTGGCGCGACTGGAGATGTGGCGCCTGGCGCGGCGGCGGTGCCCCCTGGGGCGCCCACGGCTGTCTCGGCGCTTGTTGTGGCCGCTGCTGGACCTGCAGGCGCGATTGAGCCCCCCGCGGACGAGGGCGCGTCTGGCGAACGTGCGGCGCTGATCGCAGAGCTCGTGACGCTGTACTCTACGCCCGTGGACGTGCCCATCTACTCGGCCCTCACGCTCGACCACCTGCGGACCCTCGTCTGGACGGTGCGCAGGGCGAAGTGAGAGGGCTGGCCCTCCTGGGCCCTGCTGCCGCCTCGTGGTTGGGCTAGCATGCCCCAGGTTCGCAGTGGGTGATCCCAGTGGGGCCCTTCGCCTTCCGTTTGCTGCGCGTGTGGGCGTCTCACGGAAACTCGGTTGCAGTACAGCAGTTTGGGCTCCATATTCTATAGCCTGCTGTCGCTAGTCTCGGCTGACCACACTGCAGACTGCGCCCACCCCTCCTCCTCCTCCTCCTCCTCCTCCTCCTCCTCCTTCTGCGTTCCCTCCTCCGCGTGGGCCCGCCTGGCCCGCCCTGGCGCCCCCCTTGCTCCTCCTCCCGCTGCCGCCGTTGCAGCCGCCGAGGCGCCCCTTCTCTTGGCAGGGTCGGGGGGATCCCGCGATTTCCATCGACGGAGACGGAGGAGGAGGAGGAGGAGGAGGAGGAGGAGGAGGAGGAGGAGGAGGAGGAGGAGGAGGAGGAGGAGGAGGAGGAGCAGGAGGAGAAGGATGATGGTGATGAGTCTCCTGCCCTGCCCAATCCAAGCTGCTGCTTTCCTCCCACTTGTCTGAAGCGCCTCGCCAGGAGCAGCGCATCGATCCCGAGGACTGCTCGCCAGGCTACTGCAGGTAGGTAACATAGGCCGTGCATGCACGCAGGGAGGGATGACGGCAGAGAAACAGGGATGCGTAAGGAGAAAATCAGGAGAGTAGAGGCGAGCAGAAGAGAGGGACAGGAGAGAGGAATGGAACAGAGGGAATGGTACGGGAGAGGAGAGGGGCGGAGCACGTCGGAAAAGATTGGGTGGTGGGGGGGTGAGGGAGGGGGAGGGCATGGAGGGTGCTTTTTGACGACGGCAGGCACGGGAGAAGGGTGGGGGGGGAGGGGATGTCGGAGGGCCGGATGGGCGCGCGAGGATGGCATGGCGCAGACCCTGGCGCAGCTGCGGCGGAAGTATGCCGGCAGATACCACCGGGACCGCCCCCTGGGACCCCCCCCCGGGCGTTGAGCGAGCACGGGAGCACCTGTGCTGAAGTCGGGCCTGTCCCTCTACAGGGGGGAATACTCACAAATAGTAGAAAGCATAGTCTTGGGACTATTTTTTGAGTATTTTTGGGTACCTTTTGGAGTATTTCTTGAGTCTGTTTTTTTTCCTCGTCCAACGTCCCCCTGTAGGGGGGAAGGCCCGACCTCAACCTGTGCGAGCGCGAGTGTGCACGCTCGCGCGCGCGGGCCCGCGGCGGCCTCCCTCCCCTTCTTTCTCTCCCCTCCCCGCTGCGCCGCGGCTCCCTTCTCCGCTCCGCCTTGGCATCCTGCTCCCCTCGCTCCGCCCTGCTGCTCCGTGCTCGGGCCTCCTCTCCGGGCGTTGCTAGAAGTATCGCAGGCCCAGAGATTGACACCAACACCAACATCGGCGGTGTGCACCTGCCGAGGGAAAAAGATCCCGATCTCGGCGATGGTGGTAATATGCTGGCTTCCAAAGTGACCGAAATATTGCCACCAACACCGAAATCTAGGATCGTCCTCTCCATGTGGAGGCAACCCCCTGTGTTGGTGTTGGTGCTCATTTCTAGGCCTCCAAAAGTACCCCTGGCCCAAGGTACCCCCAGGATTCTCTGGGTGGCCCAGGCGGCCTCCAGGGCACCGCTCACGAGGCCCAGAGAGCCCCAGGGGCCCAGGAGTGGAGCGAAGAGCTGGGGGCACCGTGGGCCAGGGGCACTTCTAGCAACACCCGACCTTTGCCCTCCTTCGCCTCCATTATCCCTTTTCCCTCCCCCCTCCTCCTGGGAGTGCGTCATTCGGCTGTCACCTGGGCGCTCGAGGCAAGCGTTGCCAGTGTGTTCTAGGGACCATGTCTGAGTGCTCACGAGATCCCTCCCCGCACACGTCAGAGGCTGTCTCCGTGGAGGCAGTGACAAGCTTGCGTTTTGATTGGTTGGCTCGATGACTGGTGGCCTGGCTTATTGCTTGCCGGTTGGGTGGTGGGTGGTTGCCTGGCCTGGTTGTCGCGTCCGTGGTCGATGGGCTGGTTGGCTGGTTGGTTTTCTGGCTGGTCGGTGTCGGTGGCTTACACTCAACCATGCATCCCTTGCATCCCTGCCCCTTCGGTATTCGGCATCCTTCGGCATTCTGCTGCGCTCTGCACGGAAAACGTCAACATGGCGCTCCAAGGTCCTTGCATCCTCACTGTGCATCCTACTGTCCTGGTCGAGTGTATCCGATTCAGGCTTGATTGATCGGTTGACAGACATTCGGCGTCCCCCAACATACTTATACTATGTGTTCGTCGACCCCCCAGGGGCGACGCTCGCACCGAGAAATCTTATGGCGGGCGCTTTCTGGTCACACCGCTCGAGAAACGATATACTACAAGATGGGTATACTATATGTTCGGGTCGGACGCTCGCCTCCAAGGCGGACAAAGGGTATTAGTGTGTCTCTGTGCGTCCCAAGAAGCAGACAGACAGACAGACAGAGCGGTCTGCAGACCCGCCGCGGCGGACCGGGCCCTGCCTGGCGCGTGAGAGAGAGCGCCTGGGCAGACCGAGCGAGAAGACCACGCAGCGTGGCAAACTGAAGCACGTGGAGAGAAGATTGCAGTCGACACGTGGAGAGAAGATTAACATATTGCAGTCAACCTCGCAGCCTTACCGCGCATCCTTACTATCCTGGTCGAGTGTATCCGATTCAGGCTTGGTTGATTGGTTGACTGGTGTGGTCATTGTTCATGCGCTGGCCTTTTCCCGCGCTGCCCTGCTGGCGCCCAGCTTGGCACCCTGTGCGCCAGCGACCTCCTTCGCGCCGACCGCGCCCCGCTCGCGCCCCGCCCGCGGCGCCCGACCGACACGTCGCGGCGCGACAGACAGACAGACAGACAGACAGACAGACAGAGCGGTCTGCAGACCCGCTGCGGCGGGCCGGGCCCTGCCCGGCGCGCGAGGAAAGAGCGCCTGGGCAGGCCGAGCGCGAAGACGACGCAGCAGGGGGCCCTGGGACTCACACACACACACAAACAAATAGGCACAAATAACAGAATTCCCCACATTTCCCATATGTTCTAGGTTTTTGTCTTCCCCCCCCTTCCCCACATTTTCGCATATTTTCTTGGGCATCGACGGTTAATTGTGTCTGTGTGTTTTTTCCCCCTCCTGAGACGTGGCGTGGCAAACTGAAACAGGTGGAGAGAAGATGACAGTCAGTCCGCATAGTAAGGATGGGCCACCTTCCCCAGGGCACCCTTTTGCATCCTTGCCTCCTCGGTCCATGCTTCGCCGCTTTCGCTGGCCGCGCCCCGCTCGAAGAGCTTCGAAGTGGGCGTCCAAGGCCCCTGCATCCTTAGCGCGCATCCTTACTACACTGGTTGACTGTACAGTGCCGTTTTTAATACATGCTCCGCGTGCGGATCATGTATTAAACATGCAGGGATTTGGTATTAGAAAACAACGCTGGGTTCATGCACAAATTTATCCATAACTTCATCATCATTTTTGATATAAAAATAATAGCAACAACAAAACAATACTATATATATATATATATATATCGTATGTATTGAAAACTGCCCTGTACGTAGAAGGTCGTTCGATCGATTCTCTGGCTGTCTCGCCGGCGGGCCCGCGAGCCGGGCGGGCGCGCCCCCGACTCTCCTGGTCGGTCGGGCAGGGGCGGCCAGACGCCGCATCGGGCCAGCGGTGTGGCTGGGCGAGCAGACCCCGGGTCTTGCGTTATGTCGGGCGTGTCCCCCTACAGGGGGATTTTCGACGACAAATAAAAAAATATTCCAAACATGCCCCAAGAGGGTCAACACATACTCAAAAAAGAGTCCCCAGACTATTTTCGGAATATTTTTTGAGTATTTCCCAACCATCCTGTGGTGTTGGGTCCTCGTTTTGAAGAGACGTCGCCCCGCGTTCCTTCCTTCCCGCTGCCCCCTCCCTCCTCCCATCTTCATCATCATCGTCATCACCCATTTCGGCACACCCCTCACACGTTTCGTGGCCCCATAGGGAGCTCCACCGAAGGTCCCAGTGGGTGTGCCCGCATGCGTCCCGCACACCCATTTCGGCACACCCCTCACACGTTTCGTGGCCCCATGGGGGGCTCCACCGAAGGTCCCAGTGGGTGTGCCCGCATGCGTCCCGCACACACATTTCGGCACACCCCTCACACGTTTCGTGGCCCCATAGGGAGCTCCACCGAAGGTCCCAGTGGGTGTGCCCGCATGCGTCCCGCACACCCATTTCGGCACACCCCTTCACACGTTTCGTGGCCCATAGGGAGCTCCACCGAAGGTCTCAGTGGGTGTGCCCGCATGCGTCCCGCACACCCATTTCGGCACACCCCTCACACGTTTCGTGGCCCCATAGGGAGCTCCGCCGAAGGTCCCAGTGGGTGTGCCGGCATGCGTCCCGCACGCCCAATTCGGCACACCCCTCACACGTTTCGTTGCCCCATAGGGAGCTCCACCGAAGGTCCCAGTGGGTGTGCCCGCATGCGTCCCGCACACCCATGTCGGAACACCCTTCACAGGTTTCGTGGCCCCATCCACCGGAGGCCCCAGTGGCGGCGCTCACATGCGTCACCCACACCCACCCAATTCGGCACACCCCTCACACGTTTCGTGGCCCCATAGGGAGCTCCACCGAAGGTCCCAGTGTGTGTGCCCGCATGCGTCCCGCACACTCATTTCGGCACACTCCTCACACGTTTCGTGGCCCCATAGGGGAGCTTTCCACTCACGGAGTTGATTGGGTTTGTGGTCCCAGTGGGTGTGCCCGCATGCGTCCCGCACACCCATTTCGGCACACACCTCAAACTTCCGTTGCCCCATAGGGTAAAGCTCCACCGAAGGTCCCAGTGGGTGTGCCCGCAGAGCCCGCACACCCATTTCGGCACACACCTCACACGTTTCGTGGCTCCATAGGGAGCTCCACCGAAGGCCCCAGTGCCCGCGCCCACATGCATCAGCCACACCCATTTCGGCACACCCCTCACACGTTCGTGGCTCCATAGGGAGCTCCACCGAAGGCCCCAGTGGCGCTGCCCGCATGCGTCCCGCCACACCCATTTCGGCAATCCCCTACACACGTTCCACGTGGCCATAGGGAGCTCCACCGAAGGTCCCAGTGGGTGTGCCCGCATGCGTCCCGTCGTCTCTCTGCCCAGCGGCAAGAGCCTTGCCCGCTATCAGCCAGCCAGCTAGCTCTTTTTGCTCCGCGCAGTGGACGACCCGCGCGCGTTGCTGGGACCCCTCCGGGGCGACCTGCGCGCGTCGCGGGGACTCCGCGCTGCGCTGCGCCCGCAACCTTGGACTTTTGAGTGCGCGGGCAAAGAGGGAGTAAAGGAAGGGGAGGAAGCGGGCGCGATCCTCGCCGGTGGGCGCGCCGACATTGGCGTCGCGGCGCGCGGGCGATGCCGTCGGTGAGTCCCGGGGAAGCTCCTTGCGGCGGCCACGCCCAGCGTCACGAGTACTCAGAGGCAGACATTGTCAAACTATTGACATTCATACACAATTGCGCCACGCTTTGTCATATTCGTATCATGCACGTAGACTCGTTCGCACGCAGATTCATTCACAGTCAGACGCACGCGCGCAGATTCACCCGCGCTCAGTCTCCCTACGTACTCAGATCAATCGTTTTCGTTCGCGTTGTGTACCACGCCACTCATGTCGGCACACCCCTAGCACGGTTCGTTGCCTCATAGGGATCGCCACCGAAAAAGTGAATCACTATTGCGGTACTCACACCTGTATATGGTTGGGTCCCTCGTCAGGCTAATTTTTTCCCAACCATCCTGTGGTGTTGGGTCCTCGTTTTGAAGAGACGGTCCCCGCGTCCTCCTCTCCTCTCCTCTCCTCCTCTCCTCTCCTCCTCTCCTCCTCTCCTCTTCACCCACCCAGTACACCGTTTCGTGGCCCCATAGGGAGCTCCGCCGAAGGCCCCAGTGCTGCCGCCCGCATGCGTCACCCACACACAATTCGGCACACCCCTCACGTTTCGTGGCCCCATAGGGAGCTCCGCCGAAGGCCCCAGTGCTGCCGCCCGCATGCGTCACCCACACCCAATTCGGCACACCCCTCACACGTTTCGTGGCCCCATAGGGAGCCCCACCGAAGGCACCAGTGCTGCCGCCGGCATGCGTCACCCACACCCAATTCGGCACACCCCTCACACGTTTCGTGGCCCCATAGGGAGCCCCACCGAAGGCCCCAATGCTGCCGCCCGCATGCGTCCCGCACGCCCAATTCGGCACTATAGGGAGCCCGACCGAAGGCCACAGTGCTGCCGCCCGCATCCGTCACGCACACCCAATTCGGCACACCCCTCACACGTTTCGTGGCCCCATAGGGAGCCCCACCGAAGGCCCCAGTGCTGCCGCCCGCATGCGCCCCGCACGCCCAATTCGGCACACCCCTCACACGTTTCGTGGCCCCATAGGGAGCCCCGCCGAAGGCCCCATTGCTGCCGCCCGCATGCGTCCCGCACACCCAATTCGGCACACCCCTCACACGTTTCGTGGCCCCATAGGGAGCTCCGCCGAAGGCACCAGTGCTGCCGCCCGCATGCGTCCCGCACACCCAATTCGGCACACCCCTCACGCGTTTCGTGGCCCCATAGGAAGCTCCACCGAAGGCCCCAGTGCTGCCGCCCGCATGCGTCCCGCACACCCGATTCGGCACACCCCTCACACGTTTCGTGGCCCCATAGGGAGCTCCACCGAAGGCCCCAGTGGCGGCGCTCACATGCGCATGCGTCCCGCGCACCCATTTCGGCACATCCCTGACAGGTTTCGTGGCCCCATCATCCACCGGAGGCCCCAGTGGCGGCGCTCACATGCGTCACCCACACCCAATTCGGCACACCCCTCACACGTTTCGTGGCCCCATAGGGAGCTCCACCGAAGGCCCCAGCGGCCGCGCTCACATGCGTCCCCGTCACCCATCCCGGCACGCCCCTCACAACAACAGGTTTCGTGGCCCCATAGGGAGCTGCACCGAAGGCCCCAGTGGCACCGCCCGCATGCGTCACCACCCGCACCCAATTCGGCACACCCCTCACACGTTTCGTGGCCCAATAGGGAGCTGCACCGAA
Organism: Prorocentrum cordatum; assembly: GCA_963575745.1. Classification (NCBI taxonomy): domain Eukaryota; class Dinophyceae; order Prorocentrales; family Prorocentraceae; genus Prorocentrum; species Prorocentrum cordatum. Next base: position 55,690 of record CAUYUJ010022418.1, read on the forward strand.
GGCCCCAGTGGCGGCGCTCACATGCGTTCCCGCCACACATCCCAGTACACCCCTCACGCGCTTCGTGGCCCCATAGGGAGCTCCACCGAAGGCCCCAGTAGCGGCGCTTACATGCGTCTCCGCCACCCATCACGGCCCCCCCCCCCGCAGCAGCATCATGTTTCGGGGACCCATAGGGAGCTCCACTGGAGGCCCCAGTGGCGGCCCGCACATGCGTTTCCGCCACCCATGTCGGCACGCCCCGCGCGTGTTTCAGATCCCCATAGGGAGCTTCGCCGAATGCCCCAGTGGTACCCATCTCGGCACACCCCTCACACGTTCCGTAGTCCTATGGGCAGTTCCATTGAAGATGAAACCCGCAGCTGCGGTACTGACAACTGCATATGGTTGTGTTCTTCGCCAGGCTATTTTTTTCCCAACCATCCTGTGGTGTTGGGTCTTCGTTTTGAAGAGACGGTCCCCGCGTCCTCTCCTCTCCTCTCCTCTCCTCCTCTCCTCTCCTCTCCTCTCCCCCTCCTCCTCCCTCCTCTTCCTCTTCCTTGCGTTTCACCCACCCAGTACAGCGTTTCGTAGCCCCATAGGAGCTCCGCCGAAGGCCCCAGTGCTGCCGCCCGCATGCGTCCCGCACACCGATTTCGGCACACCCCTTACACGTTTCGTGGCCCCATAGGGAACTCTACCGAAGGCCCCAGTGCTGCCGCCCGCATGCGTCACCCAC
>CAUYUJ010022418.1:56507-109988 GCA_963575745.1 Prorocentrum cordatum
CCCCCCCCCCAGGCAAGGTGGGGGGGATTTTAGTGCACCCCAGGGCCCTGGTCGAGCCCCCCCTCGCCAGGTTCTTGCCCTGGGGGCGTATGAGGAAAGAGGAGGAGGGGAGGAGGAAAGAGGAGGGAGAGGGAGTAGGAGGCGTCCAAGTAATAACAAGAACCCCATCTTAGGATATGGGGAATAATCTTTCTAGGGGAGTTGTTCAACCGCATGTCGGATTAGTCCCAACCAGCTGTGGCTCATCCCAAGTAGCTGGTACTTCATCCAAGCCAGACGAATATCCAAACTGATACAAATTCGAACAAACCATGTAACCTTCCTGTTGTATGATTGTAATTGTGATGCGACGCTCGTACATCCCAGAACCAAATTCGCCGGCCCAACGGGCCAGAGGCGTGCTAAGATCTCCGGTAACTGCTTTCCAGTATTTCTACTTCGCGCGCGGGAGGCGGACCCTGGGGGTCCCGGGAGGAAAAGTACCCCGGCAAGGTCGGATCAGAGATGGTTTTCCGTCTGGGCGCCGCTCTCGAGACCCTCCAGAGAGCCCCAAGAAGGGTCAAGAGGCCTCCAAGAGGCCCTTAAGATGATACAAGAGGGCTCGCAGATGCCACATGATCGCTCCAAGACGCCCAAGATGGCCCCCAGACGCCCCAAGATGCCTCCAGGAGCACTCTCAAGAGGGCCCCGAGATGCAAGAATCATTGCTTTTCCTTAGGTTTTGGACAGATTTTGGTGTTTCCACCTTTTCGGCTTCCCGACGCCCCAAGACGGCCCAAGAGGCCCCCAAGATCGCCCCAAGACCGCCCCAAGAGGGCCCAAGAGGCCCCCAAGAGGGCCCCAAGACGGCCCAAGAGGGCCCCAAGACCAAGACGGCCCAAGAGGGCCCCTGGAGCGCCCCAAGAGCGGCCCCAGAGGGGGAGCACGAAACAACACTTCGAGCCCTCGGTCCTGAGAGGCCTCTAGGAAGCCCCAAGAGGCCCCTAAGAGGCCCCGAGAGGCCCCCAAGAGCCCTCAGGAGGCCCCCAAGACGCCCCCCAAGAGGCCACCAAGAGGCCACCAAGAGGCCTGCGAAGCCTCTTGGAGGCCCCAAGAGGCCCCCAATAGGCCCCCACGGTCCGGCGGAATGAGCGAAGCGATTCAACAATGGGGGAGGGCAAGGGAAGGAACGATGGGACGGAAGGGGGAGAGACGGAAGGAGGGGAGGACACGGAGGGAAGAGAGGAGTTTGTTTCCTTCCAGTCGCGCGGACGCGGATGAAATTACTCGCTATGGGCGCCCGCGGGCATGCAGCTATGGGGCGCGCGCGGGCATGGATGAAGGGGCCGCATGGACGCGTGGAGTCGGAGTGTGGGACGATGGATACGCGGGTGTATGGTGATATATGGTCAAGGACATCTGGAGGCATGGAACTATATATATATATATATATATATATATATACACACACAAATGTTAATATGTGTATATATCGGAGGTTGGGGGGTGAGATCGCAGTGGAACGGAGACCCCCAACTGGGAAATCGTTTCGTTTCGTTCGTGTCGTGCGTGCGGGCGAGGCGAAGCTGCGTGGGCGCGCGACAGGAATGAACCCGCCGTTGCTAGGGCGAAATCAAGACAAATGATTCCCATGGAGCACTAAGCCGGGTAATGCCTAAACGGGGTAACAGACCCACGATGGGATCCAGGTGGAAAAACTGCAACGACCAGAACAACAAAAATGCACTACATACTCCTGCAACGCAAAAAAACGCACTGCAATTTATTGGCAACTAAAAGGAAAATCTGCAAACAAGCCCCACAGACCGGGTAACAGAGAGCCCAAAACAAAAAGTTGCAGTGCAGCAGCCGAAAATGTGCAACGCAGCCAGCATGTGGAAGGTGCTGCATCGAACGCGAAAACAACAAAACTGCACTGCAACAAAAGGGCCATTTGATGCCTTGAACCGGCCGTTTCCTGTGAACCCGTCTGCTGTTACCCCGTCTCCGGCTCCCTGAGATTCCCCCGCTCCCGCCCGTCCGGCGGTGGCCCGCGGTGTCCCGTGGTGTCCGCCGTTGCTAGGGCGAAGTCAAGACAAATGATTCTCCCCCGCCCGCCCGTCCAGCGGTGGCTCGCGGTGTCCCGCGGTGTCCCGTGGTGTCCGGTGGTATCCGCCGTTGCTAGGGCGAAGTCGAATCAAATGTTTCTCCCCCGCCCGCCCGTCCGTCCGTTCGACCGGCGGTGGCTCTCGGTGTCCAGCAGTGTCCCGTGGTGTCACGTTGAGTGAGATCGATAGTGAGATCGATAGTAAGAGCGATGTGATGCCCCGAGGTGTCCCAGAAAATGAGATCGATAGTGAGATCGATAGTGAGATCGACAGGTGTCCCGTGGTGTCCCGGGGTGTCCCGTTGAGTGAGATCGATAATGAGATCGATAAGGAGATCGATGTGGTGCCCTGAGGTGTCCCGTGGTGTCCGGAAAAGTGAGATCGACAGGTGTCCCGTGGTGTCTGATCGAGTGAGATCGATAATGAGATCGATAGTGAGATCGATGGTGAGATCGATGTGGTGCCCCGAGGTGTCCCGTGTCCCGTTGGGTGAGATCGATAGTGAGACCGATAGTGAGATCGAGAGGTGTCCCGCGGTGTCCCATTGTGTCCCAGGGTGGCCCGTGGTGTCCCGTTGAGAGAGATCGATAGTGAGATCGATCATGAGATCGACACGTGTCCAGTGGTGTCCCATGGTGTCCCGTTGAATGAGATCGATAGTGAGATCAATTGAATCAGATGTTGGTTCCCACCGCTCCCCCTCCCCCCACAACCTCCTCATCATCCGAGGGTGGTCGTATCGGTATATATGTGTACAGATTCCTGTGTATGTGTATATACGTGGTGCCTGAGGGCATTGAGACATTGACAGAAATATGTGCGTGGACGTAGAAAGGCGTGGATGCAAGAATGTGTGAATACACACACATACTAAAAGCACCCGCACGCCTACACTCCACTCTGGCACATGTGCAACAGACGTTTCATCATAAACACATCCTGGGAGTCCACACAACAATACCTCACGAGTCTTGAAGAAGATCTCGAAACGTGTTCAAAACATGTCCCCAAAGAACTGAAGGTACGTTTGAAGAAACTACACCCGTAAACCTTTGCGGGGGTATTGGGCCCTCTGGGACTGTCGTGGGTTCTTGGGGCCGTTGTGAATGTCTCCTGGGGTCGTCAGGCCCTGTTGGGAGCCCTTTTGGAGCTCCTTGGGGCCCTCCTGGTGTCTTCTCTACGATTTTCGGGCATCTTTAGGTTGTCTGGAGCCCCGATTTCTGCCATGCAGCATTGCCAACTGGGACGATAGTTGGAGCTTCCAGTAGAGCACAGTCCTCGTCAGTGGTGCGCCGAATCGTGCCAGTCAGCGCTTTGGCACTTCTCACCTGGGGCTGTAGTTAGAGCTTCCGGGGAGGAGCGATCCTCGCGAGGGGTGTGAATTGGTAGGCGAGGTGACGCTATGCGGATGTCGCTGGTGGTGCTATAGCTGGAGCTCCTTGTGGATCGCGCTCCTCGCGAAGAATACGCCGAATCAGGCCACGTGATGCTATGAGAGTTGCCCCAGTGGGACCGGAATTGGGGCTCCCTGTGGAGCACGATCCTCGTGAGGGGTGCGTCGAAGTAGGCCACGTGGTGCTATGCGAGTTCCCCCATTGGGACCGTAGATGGAGCCCCCTGTGGAGCACGATCCTCGTGAGGGGTGTGCCGAGTTTGGAGATGTGATGATGTGCAAGTTCCTCCACCGGGGCCATGCTTGAAGCTTTTCCAAGCTGATCCTCGCGAGAGAAGTGCCGATTCGGCGGACACGATCCTCGGGGGGTGTGCGCTGCCTCTGGCGAGGCAGCACAATGCAACTCTCCTACTGGCGCCACGGCCAGCTAAGCGTAACATCACAACATAACGCAAACAAGCATAACATTTGCAGCCACAACCGCTGGAGACAAAACTACTGGGAGGTTCTGGAGGCCTCTCGGAGGTCTCTGGAGGCTTCCTGCTCCCGCTCTTGGGGCCATCTTGGATCTGTTCTGAAAGGTCTGAGGCTGTCCTGGACGCCTCTTCGGCAATCTTTTTCCCAACCATCCTGTGGTGTTGGGTCCTCGTTTTGAAGAGACGTCGCCCCGCGTTCCTTCCTTCCCGCTGCCCCCTCCCTCCTGGGGATCATCCCAATCTTTCATCATTGCCGCCGTATCACCCCATTTCGGCACACCCCCACCAGCGGTTTCATGTGGCTCCCCATAGGAGCTCCACCGAAGGTCCCATGTGGGTGTGCCCGGCATGCGTCCCGCACACCCATTTCGGCACACCCCTCACACGTTTCGTGGCCCCATAGGGAGCTCCACCGAAGGCCCCAGTGGCATGGTTCGCATGCCTCCCCACCACACATTTCGGCACACCCCTCACACGTTTCGTGGCCCCATAGGGAGCTCCACCGAAGGTCCCAGTGGGTGTGCCCGCATGCGTCCCGCACACCCATTTTGGCACACCCTTCACACGTTCCGTGGCCCCATAGGGAGCTCCACCGAAGGTCCCAGTGGGTGTGCCCGCATGCGTCCGCACCACCCATTTCGGCAAACCCTCACACGTTTCGTGGCCCCATAGGGAGCTCCGCGAAGGTCATCAGGGGTTGTGGCCCGCATGCGTCCCGCAAACCCATTTCGGCACACCCCTTCGCACGTTCCGTTGCCCCATAGGGAGCTCCACCGAAGGCCCCAGTGCTGCCGGCCGCATGCGTCCCGCACACCCAATTCGGCGCTCCCCTCACGCGTTTCGTGGCCCCATAGGGAGCTCCACCGAAGGCCCCAGTGCTGCCGGCCGCATGCGTCCCGCACACCCATTTCGGCACACCCTCCACACAGTTTCGTGGCCCATAGGGACTCCACCGAAGGTCCCACAGTGGGTGTGCCCGCCACAGTGGGTGTGCCGCATGCGTCCCGCACATCATCTTTGGCACACCCATCAACAAGCTTTCGTGGCCCCATAGGAGCCTCCACCGAAGGTTCCCCAGTGGGTGTGCCCGCTATGCGTCCCGCCCACACCCATTTCCGCACACCCCTACAAGTTTTCGTGCCCCATTAGGGAGCTCCACCGAAGGTCCCAGTGGGTGTGCCCGTACGTCCCACACACCCATTTCGGCACACCCCTCACACGTTTCGTGGCACCATACGGAGCTCCACCGAAGGTCCCAGTGGGTGTGCCCGCATGCGTCCCGCACACCCGTTTCGGCACACCCTTCACACGCTTCGTGGCCCCATAGGGAGCACCGAAGGTCCCAGTGGGTGTGCCCGCATGCGTCCCGCACACCCATTTCGGCACACCCCTCACACGTTCCGTGGCCCCATAGGGAGCTCCACCGAAGGTCCCAGTGGGTGTGCCCGCATGCGTCCCGTCGTCTCTCTGCCCAGCGGCAAGAGCCTTGCCCGCTATCAGCCAGCCAGCTAGCTCTTTTTGCTCCGCGCAGTGGACGACCCGCGCGCGTCGCTGGGACCCCTCCGGGGCGACCTGCGCGCGTCGCGGGGACTCCGCGCTGCGCTGCTCCCGCAGCCTTGGACTTTTGAGTGCGCGGGCAAAGAGGGAGTAAAGGAAGGGGAGGAAGCGGGCGCGATCCTCGCGGGGGGGCGCGCCGACATTGGCGTCGCGGCGCGCGGGCGATGCCGTCGGGGAGTCCCGGGGAAGCTCCTTGCGGCGGCCACGCCCAGCGTCACGAGTACTCAGAGGCAGACATTGTCAAACTATTGACATTCATACACAATTGCGCCACGCTTTGTCATAGTCGCATTCATGCACGTAGACTCGTTCGCACGCAGATTCATTCACAGTCAGACGCACGCGCGCAGATTCACCCGCGCTCAGTCTCCCTACGTACTCAGATCAATCGTTTTCGTTCGCGTTGTGTACCACGCCACTCATGTCGGCACACCCCTAGCACGGTTCGTTGCCTCATAGGGATCGCCACCGAAAAAGTGAATCACTATTGCGGTACTCACACCTGTATATGGTTGGGTCCCTCGTCAGGCTAATTTTTCCCAACCATCCTGTGGTGTTGGGTCCTCGTTTTGAAGAGACGGTCCCCGCGTCCTCCTCTCCTCTCCTCTCCTCCCCTCCTCTCCTCCTCTCCTCCTCTCCTCTTCACCCACCCAGTACTCCGTTTCGTGGCCCCATAGGGAGCTCCGCCGAAGGCCCCAGTGCTGCCGCCCGCATGCGTCACCCACACCCAATTCGGCACACCCATCACACGTTTCGTTGCCCCATTGGGAGCTCCACCGAAGGCCCCAGTGCTGCCGCCCGCATGCGTCCCGCACACCCAATTCGGCACACCCCTCACACGTTTCGTGGCCCCATAGGGAGCCCCACGAAAGGACCAGTGCTGCGCATGCGTCACCCACACCAATTTCGGCACACCCCTCACACGTTTCGATGGACCATTAGGGGAGCCCCACCCGAAAGGCCCAGTGTGCTTCCGTCCGCATGCGTTACGCACACCCAATTCGGCACCACCCCTCAACACATTTCGTGGCCCCCATAGGGAGCTCCGCCGAAGGCCCCAGTGTGCTCGGCCGCTGCCGCCCGCATTGCGTCCCGCACACCCAATTCGGCACACCCCTTACACGTTTCGTGGCCCCATAGGGAACCCCACCGAAGGCCCCAGTGCTGCCGCCCGCATGCGCCCCGCACGCCCAATTCGGCACACCCCTCACACGTTTCGTGGCCCCATAGGGAGCCCCGCCGAAGGCCCCAGTGCTGCCGCCCGTATGCGTCCCGCACACCCAATTCGGCACACCCCTCACACGTTTCGTGGCCCCATAGGGAGCTCCACCGAAGGCCCCAGTGGCTGCGCCCGCATGCGGTTCCACCCCCCATTCTGGCACACCCCTCACACGTTTCGTGGCCCCATAGGGAGCTCCACCGAAGGACCCAGTGGCTGCGCCCGCATGCGGTTCCACCCCCCATTCTGGCACACCCCTCACACGTTTCGTGGCCCCATAGGGAGCTCCACCGAAGGCCCCAGTGGCGGCGCTCACATGCGCATGCGTCCCGCGCACCCATTTCGGCACATCCCTGACAGGTTTCGTGGCCCCATCATCCACCGGAGGCCCCAGTGGCGGCGCTCACATGCGTCACCCACACCCACCCAATTCGGCACACCCCTCACACGTTTCGTGGCCCCATAGGGAGCTCCACCGAAGGCCCCAGCGGCCGCGCTCACATGCGTCCCCGCCACCCATCCCGGCACGCCCCTCACAACAACAGGTTTCGTGGCCCCATAGGGAGCTCCACCGAAGGCCCCAGTGGCACCGCCCGCATGCGTCACCACCCGCACCCAATTCGGCACACCCCTCACACGTGTCGTGGCCCCATAGAGAGCTGCACCGAAGGCCCCAGTGGCGGCGCTCACAGGCGTCCCCGCCACACATCCCAGTACACCCCTCACGCGCTTCGTGGCCCCATAGGGAGCTCCACCGAAGGCCCCAGTAGCGGCGCTTACATGCGTCTCCGCCACCCATCCCGGCCCCCCCCCCCGCAGCAGCATCATGTTTCGGGGACCCATAGGGAGCTCCACTGGAGGCCCCAGTGGCGGCCCGCACATGCGTTTCCGCCACCCATGTCGGCACGCCCCGCGCGTGTTTCAGATCCCCATAGGGAGCTTCGCCGAATGCCCCAGTGGTACCCATCTCGGCACACCCCTCACACGTTCCGTAGTCCTATGGGCAGTTCCATTGAAGATGAAACCCGCAGCTGCGGTACTGACAACTGCATATGGTTGTGTTCTTCGCCAGGCTATTTTTTTCCCAACCATCCTGTGGTGTTGGGTCTTCGTTTTGAAGAGACGGTCCCCGCGTCCTCTCCTCTCCTCTCCTCTCCTCCTCTCCTCTCCTCTCCTCTCCCCCTCCTCCTCCCTCCTCTTCCTCTTCCTTGCGTTTCACCCACCCAGTACAGCGTTTCGTAGCCCCATAGGAGCTCCGCCGAAGGCCCCAGTGCTGCCGCCCGCATGCGTCCCGCACACCGATTTCGGCACACCCCTTACACGTTTCGTGGCCCCATAGGGAACTCTACCGAAGGCCCCAGTGCTGCCGCCCGCATGCGTCACCCACATCCAATTCGGCACACCCCTCACACGTTTCGTGGCCCCATAGGTGCTCCGCCGAAGGCCCCAGTGCTGCCGCCCGCATGCGTCACCCACACACAAGTCGGCACACCCCTCACACGTTTCGTGGCCCCATAGGAGCTCCGCCGAAGGCCCCAGTGCTGCCGCCCGCATGCGTCCCCCACACCCAATTCGGCACACCCCTCACACGTTTCGTGGCCCCATAGGAGCTCCGCCGAAGGCCCCAGTGCTGCCGCCCGCATGCGTCACGCACACCCAATTCGGGCACACCCCTCACACGTTTCGTGGCCCCATAGGGAGCTCCGCCGAAGGCCCCAGTGATGCCGCCCGCATGCGTCACGCACACACAATTCGGCAACCCCTTACACGTTGTCGTGGCTGGGGGGCCCCATAGGAGCGCCGGCGGAAGGCCCCAGTGATGCCGCCGCCTGCGTCACCCACAACCATTTCGGCACACCCATCACGCGTGTCCGTGGCCCCATAGAGCTCCGCCGAAAGGCCCCAGTTCTGCCGCCCGCATTGCGTCACCCACACACAATTTCGGCCACCCACACACGTTTCGTGGCCCCATAGGAGCTCCGCCGAAGGCCCCAGTGCTGCCGCCCGCATGCGTCACGCACACCCAAGTCGGCACACCCCTCACACGTTTCGTGGCCCCATAGGAGCTCCGCCGAAGGCCCCAGTGCTGCCGCCCGCATGCGTCACCCACACCACATTCGGCACACCCCTCACACGTTTCGTGGCCACCTAGGGAAACTCTACCGAAGGCCCCATCTGCGCCCGCATGCGTCACCCACACCAATTTCGGCACACCCCTCAAACGTTTCGTGGCCCCAAAGGGGGCTCAGCAGAAGGCCCCAGTGCTGCCGCCCGCATGCGTCACGAACACCTAATTCGGCACACGGCACACCTCTCACACGTGTCGTAGCCCCATAGGGAGCTCGCCGAAGGACCCAGTTGCTGCCGCCCGCATGCGTCACCCACAACCAATTCGGCACACCCTCACACGTTTCGTGGCCCCATAGGGAGCTCCGCCGAAGGCCCCAGTGCTGCCGCCAGCATGCGTCACGCACACCAAATCGCACACCCCTCACACGTTTTCGTTGGCCCCATATGGGAGCTACGCCGATAGGGCCCAAGTGCTGCCGCCCGCAATGCGTCGACGCCCACCGATTTCGGCACACCCCTTACACGTTTCGTGGCCCCATAGGGAACTCTACCGAAGGCCCCAGTGCTGCCGCCCGCATGCGTCACGCACACCCAATTTTGCACACCTCTCACACGTTTCGTGGCCCCATAGGGAGCTCCGCCAAAGGCCCCAGTGCTGCCGCCCGCATGCCTCACCCACACCCAATTCGGCACACCCCTCACACGTTTCGTGGCCCCATAGGGGGCTCCGCCGAAGGCCCCAGTGCTGCCGCCCGCATGCGTCCCGCACATTTATTTCGGCACACCACTCACACGTTTCGTGACCCCATAGGAGCTCCACCGAAGGCCCCAGAGTGCTGCCGCCCGCATGCGTCACCCACACCCATTTCGGCACACCCCTCACGCGTTTCGTGGCCCCATAGGGAATGCGTCCCGCACACCCATTTCGGCATACCCTTCACACGTTTCGTGGCCCCATAGGGAGCTCCACCGAAGGCCCCAGTGGGTGTGCCCGCATGCGTCCCGCACATCCATTTCGGCACACCCCTCACGCGTTTCGTGACCCCTCACACGTTTCGTGGTCCCATAGGGAGCTCCACCGAAGAATGGGTGTGCCCGCATGCGTCCCGCACACCCATTTTGGCACACCCCTCGCACGTTTCGTGGCCCCGTAGAGGGGCTCCACCGAAGGTCCCAGTGCTGCCGCCCGCATGCGTCCCGCACACCCATTTCGGCATACCCTTCACACGTTTCGTGGCCCCAAAGGGAGCTCCGCCGAAGGCCCCAGTGGGTGTGCCCGCATGCGTCCCGCACACTCATTTCGGCACACCCCTCACGCGTTTCGTGACCCCTCGCACGTTTGTGGTCCCATAGGGAGCTCCACCGAAGGCCCCAGTGGGTGTGCCCGCATGCGTCCCGCACACCCATTTCGGCACACCCCTCGTACGTTTCGTGGCCCCGTAGGGGGCTCCACCGAAGAAGATATTCACAACTGCGGTACTCACAATTGCATATGGTTGGGTCCTTCGCCAGGATATTTTTTTAAAGATTTTTTTCGTTGAAAATCTCCCTGTAGGGGGTCAGGCCCGACTTAAGTCTTGCGGTCGAGTCGGGTCGGGCAAGCGGGCTGAAAGGCGGGATCGGGCGGGCGGGACCTCAAGTCGGCTGGTTTGCGCGTTGCATCTTCGGGGGACCTCGCCTGTCCCCCAAAATTGGTGCCTTCTCCCGTGCCCGACGCGGGCTCGAGGCAGCCTCGACAAGGATTCGGCGTGTATTCGACGCGGATTCGACACGGATTCGACACGGATCCGACAATGCCGATATGGATTCAGCACGGGTTCGACGCGGATGGGGCGCCGGTTTTCTTGAGGCCTCCTGGAGGCTATCTTGAGCCATGCTCGGCTAGAGGCTGTCGGAGGCTATCTTGAGCCATGCTCGGCTATCTTGGGCCATCTTGAGGCTGCCTTGAGGCCTCTTGGAGGGCTGTCGAAGGCTATCTTGAGCCATGCTTGGCTATCTTAGGCCATTTTGAAGGCCATCTTGGGCTATCTGGGGCTCTCTTGGAGCTATCTTGGGCCAAAAAGGGCGGGCTGGAGGGTCTTTGGGAGAGGCTGGGAGGCCTCTTGGGGCCATCTTGGGCCCCATGGCTCAGGAAGAGGGGGCGCCTTAATTCGGATCCCCCCCACGGAGGCTCTCAAACGGCGTCTTGGGGCCGTCTTGGAGCGCTCTTGGGCGCCTCTTGGGCGATCTTGGGGCCGTCTTCGGCCTTCTTGGGCCCCTCTTGGGGCCCTTTTGGGCCATCATGGTGCCATCTTGAGGCTTCCAATGCCAAAAACATTGATTTTCCTTATGTTTTTGAAGGGTTTTGGCATCTTGGAGGGCGCCGTGGAGGGCTCGAAGGGCGCTTGGATCCGTCTTGGGGCTGTCTTGGGGCCTCTTGGGGGTATGTCGGAGGCTATCTTAACCCATCTTGAAGTAACATGGGCCATCTTGGAGGCCATCTTGCGACTTTGAACGCCTCTTGGAGCAATCTTGGGCCATCTTGGACGCTCTAGCGCCTCGCGGCGCGCCCCGTCCAGGCCCAGGGGAGGGGGCAGGGGGAGGGGTTTCAGTGGAAGAGAGAAGAAAAACACGCGTTATACCACCTAAGCCCAGAGGGCTGGTGGGGTTTATCCCCCGTCTTGGGGTTGAGACCCCTCGAGGCGTACTTGATTTTGAGAGCCTGCGAGTCTCTGGCGCTCTGGTGGATACTTCGACCCTTGCACGGCGCCAACAAACCACGGGTGCCCCGTGTCAGGCGGGATGCAATAGGCCGAGCCCAGCTTACAGTATTCGACTCGACCAGACTGCTCCATCGCGTGCCCACCTAGCAGGAAGGAGGATTGTGAAAACCTAGGTCACCCGCGGGGGCGTGAGGATAATCGCGCTTCGCGAGTCGCGGCCTCGACCGGAGCGGCTGCCCTCCTCCAAGGGGGCGGCGCAGGGGCGCTAGGGCGCAAAGGTCATCGTGCGTCGCTCGTCGCGGGGCGCGATGTCGAAGTTCGGTGGCCTAGATTACGAGGCCCCGAGCCCCTCCGCACGAGTGTGACTTGACCTTCATCTATGTGAGCGGACCCACTCACGCTCCGACGCCATTCCTCCCCCGTGCGATCGTTCTCCCGGGGCCCTTACACCAAAGGTTTTGGGCACCCATGCGAGCGTAAGCGTCTTTGGCAGGTATGGGGTCTCTTTCGAAGTCGCCAGCCCGGGCATTGTCCAAAAGTCCTGTCGCCGGCAGCCTCTCCCTGCCGTGCGGTGTCCTGCCCTGGCTCTGGCGCAGTTTTCCCGCACAACCGCTCGTGTTCTTGATGCCCAAGCTTTTCCTGAGTAGCCTATCATTCGGGGGTGGACAGACCTCCTACCCTGACACGTCGATTAGTGAATTGTCCGTTTTCGGTTCTCGAGAGGGCGCCGCGGCCGTCATTTTCCAGGCTTGCGCCCGCCAGGTTTGGGCCCGAGGTCGTTTTCACTAAACCACGTTTTACTAAGGGGAGGTCTGTCCATCCCCGACTTGTGTTCTCGATGTGCAAGCTTTTCCCGAGTAGCCTGTCATGTTTTGGACATGTGCAATGGAAACTGGTCGACTCTTTCGATGGTGCTGGTCCCATGCCGGATCAGGACGACATCGACGACTACTGGCACAGCCACTGCGTGCCCCTCGAGGCGTCGGTCCTGGCATGGAGCGGCGAAGCGGTCGGGATTCGGAGGAGGAGGGGACTTTGGAGGACGAGGAGGACCAGTGAGGAGGAGATGGAAGACGCACACAGCAAAGCGAGGTGTTGTCTTGCTGTCAAGGTGATCTTGTCAGTAGCAGTGGCGTCCTCGTGGGGCCTTCAAGTCCTGCTATCGTCTCTGTTTCTGATGTAGTTTTTGATATTTTCAGGTCCTCACCCAATTGGATGCAGTACATCAGGATGAGTTCGACTCAGATGGGAAGGCGAAGAAGAAAGAACGCGTGCCTATGTGTGTCTGGATACACATGCGCGCAGCGATGACGCAGACGCCCATACGTGTGGACGTGCACGTATGCAAGTCATCATGCACGCGCGCAGGCATTTTCTTTGTCGGCATGCGCACTTCTGCGCTCCCCCTCTCGACGTGCCCACCGATGACAAATGTTTCCGGTCTGATTGGTCCCCTGCGGCTATTTGGGGTTCTTTGGCTATGACAATCCGTCTTGCAACTTTTCGACTCGCTGTTGACATGCAGATAGTCAACGATGTAGGATCTTTGTGAGGCCCTGTGGATCTATTCAACCACGAATCCGTTTTGATTTGTGTGTCCTCGTTCTTGAAGAGACAGTCCCCGCGTCTCCTCTTCTCCTCCACTCCTCGTCCTCTCCTCCTCCGCCTCCTCCCTCCTCCCGTCAACCCTCTCACCTTGGTACACTCCTCACAGGTTTCGTGGCCCCATGGGACGCTCCACCAAAGGCCCCAGTGGCATGGTTCGCATGCCGCCCCCCTTCATTTTGGCAAACCCCTCACACGTTTCGCGGCCCCACCAGGAGCTCCTCCGAAGGCCCCAGTGGCATGGTTCACATGCCGCCCCCCGTCCAGTTTGGCAAACCCCTCACATGTTTCGTGGCCCCATGGGGAGCTCCACCAAAGGTCCCAGCGGCAGCGCCCGCATTCTAACCCCCCTTCATTTAAGTACACCGCTCATACGTCTCGTGGCCCCATAGGGAGCTCCACCGAAGGCCTCAATGGAATGGTTCGCATGCCGCCCCCCCTCCACGTTGGCACACCCCTCACACGTTTCGTGCCTCCCATAGGGAGCTCCTTCGAAGGCCCCAGTGGCATGGTTTGCATGCCGCCCCCTTCCATCTTGGCACCCCCCACACGTTTGGTGGCCCCACAGGGTGCTCCACCGAAGGCCCCAGCGGCATGGTTCGCATGCCGCCCCCCCCACCACTATGGCACACCCCTCATAGGTTTCCTGGCCCCATCGGGAGCTCCACCGACGGCCCCCGTGGCACGGTTCGCATGCCGCCCCCGCTCCACTTTGGCACACCCTCACGCGCTTCGTGGCCCCATCGGGAGCTCCACGGAAGGCCCCAGCGGCCGCGCCCGCACGGCGCCGCCGCCCCCTGGCGGCGCACCCTTCGCGCGCTCCGTGCCCATCGGGAGCTCCACCCGGGGCGGTTCTCACAACGGTGGTGTTCATAATTGCCGGTGGTTGGGTCCTGCGTTCAGGATGATTTGGACGAGCGCTGTTGCATTGAAGGAGCAGTTTGAAGCAATCGACTCCGATGCCAGACAATGTCGAATCAGCTGGTAAGGTTCGCCACCTCCGGGAGTCAGATGACAGGAGGTGGACGAGGAGTCCCATACGTGTGGTCACGTACCTCTTTATGTGTTGGAGGGTGATGGGGAAGATGTGGATGAAAGGGCCTCCTGAAAGCTTCTGCAAACGTGAAAGACCAATGTGCGCGGCGCTAAGGCGCTAGCGAAGGCGTTTCGGCCGGTGCCGCCGACCCTGAGGTTAGGGAGGAGGGCGCGGAGCATGGGGAGGAAGATGAGGAGGGGGGCAGGATGAAGAGCTGGATGATGGAGCAGGAGCACAGGGGGGAATGAATAGGAGGAGAGTGAGGCGAGCAGGGTCGCATGTACAGGTGGTGGGGGGGGGCACGAAGGAAGGGCAGGGGCGAGTAGAGCGCGGCGATCATGAGGAGGAGAAGGAGGAAAATAATGGCGAGGATGTTGACGATGTTGACGACGACGCCGGTTGCTTATCAGGACCATTCGGGGCGTCTTGGAGCCGTCCTGGGGCGACTTCCAGGCTTCGTTCGCTGTTTTGGAACTAGGTTCGGCATCTAGGGCATCTGGAGGCCACGGAGTGTAGATTGAGAGGGCATTGGGGCGGGGACTTGGGCCGGGGCCGGGGCGAGAGCGGACTGGGGAGCCAGGGCCGGGGTCGGGGCCGAGGCCGAGACTGGGGCCGGGGCCGGGGCCAGGGCCGGGGCCGCGGCCCGGACTGGGTCCGTGGTTGGTGCCGGAGCGGGAGCCGGGGCCAGCCGGGATCGGGGCCAGGGTCGGGGGGGCTGGGATTCGGGCCCTGGCCGGGGCCGGGAGCAGCCGAAGCCGAGGCCGAGGCGGGGGCCACGGAGCTGCGGCCGGGGCCGGGGCCTTGGCAGGCAACGGGGATCGGAGCTGGGGCAGGAATCTGAAGCTGGAGCCCGGGGCCGGGACCTGGGCTGGGACCAGCTGCCAGCCGCGGCCAGGGCCGGGGCCGGGGCTGGGGCCGGGAGCTGGGGCCGGGGGCGACGAGGGCCGGCGGGATCGGAGACGGGGGCCACGGCGGGGAATAATGGGAGCGGGGCCAGGGCCGGAGCCTGGGCGGGGTCGGGGCCGCAGGCCGGGGCCAGCCGGGCTGGAACCGAGACCGGAGCTGGGGAGTCGGGGGCCGGGGTCGGGGCCGGAGCCCGGCCAGGGCCGGGGCCAGGGCCGGGGCCAGGGCCGAACCGCCCGGGGGGAAGCGTACCTGACCTGGGACTTCCCTGGGACCCCCCCCCTCCGTGGCGCGGGGAGGGATGAAAGGGAAGAGGCCTCCCTCGGCCGGGGTTGGAACCAGGGCCAGAGCCGTAATCCACGGCCGGAAGCTGGGGTCGATCAGGGCGGGAGCCCGGCCGGGGTCGGGGCAGGGCTGGAGCCAGGGCCGAACCGCCCGGGGGGGGAGCGCATCTGACCCGGGAGTTCCCTGGTACTACCCCCCCTTCCCCGGCGGAGCCGGGGTCGGAAGCCGGGGTCACGGCTGGAACCCGGCCAGGGCTGGGGCCATGGCTGGGGCCAGGGCCGAACCGCCCGGGGGGGACGCGTAATTATCCGACCCGGGATTTCCCAGGTACCCCCCCCTTCCCCAGCGGGACGGGAAGGGAAGGGACTTCCCGCAACGTCTTTCTGGAATTTGGTGGAACCGCCGGATTCGCGGGCTTCCTTGGCTGGGGCTGGGGCGCTAAGGCGAGAGCTATATCTCGAAAGCGGCCCGCCATCTATCGGGAATGTGTTGCATGTTTTTAAGATGAGTTGCGTGGCGCCCAGGCGAGAGCCACAGTTTGAAAACGGCCCGCCCTCCATCCGTGATGCTCTTGTAAACTTTTAAATGCGAAAATGCGCGGCGCTAAGGCGAGAGCCACATCTTGAAAACGGCCCGCTCCATCCGTGAAACTCTTTGTCATATTTTCAAGCCGAAGGTGCGCTGTGATAAGGCGAGGGTCGCATTTTGACAACGACTCGCCCTGCATCCGTGAAGCTGTTGCAAATTGTAGTCTTCAGGATCAGACGCAACGGCCGGCCCGCACTACTCACACGTCTGGGAGTGCGGGTGTGGTTGGGAGGAGTTTGGCAAAGAAAAAGAGAGGAAGAACAGGAGAAGGAGGAATACATAGAAGAAGCAGAAGACGAAGAGAAGAAGGAGGAGGAGGAGGAGGAGGAGGAGGAGGAGGAGGAGGAGGAGGATAATGAGGAGGAGGGTGATCGCATATGAGGCGGAGGGGGAAGGAGCAGAATGGGTAGGGAATGAGGACGGGGAACGCGAGGAGGAGGATTAGCAGGATCATGCTGCACACTACGAGGATGTGCTCGCCTTCGCGTGCACCTTTCTTGGAGAGGGTTTACGGGGAACGAAGGACGCGATGGTTGCATGCAGAGCAGTATGCGGGCATTGCGTAAACCCGTGAGCAGACCGCATTCATGTGGTCCCTTTCGTGCGCCGCTTCATGAGCCGCTCGGTAGCCCGGAGCTGCCCGACCACGAGCGTTCGTGAGCAGCACGTGGCCGCGCGCCAGGGCAGCCCGGGGGGCGGGAACGACCCGTTCCTCACCCACAACTCGCAGCAGCCCAGGGCGCCGCCCCCTGCGGCCTCCGTGGTGCTCTCACCTCTGCGCACAGCCTGGGGGCACTGGTCCCTGCTCCCTCTTCCCCCTCCTAATTTACCCCTCCTCTTCTTCCTCCACCTCTTCCTGCTCCCTGCGCTTCCTCACCCTCTTCCCCCACGTCCTTTTTGATTCCGCCTCCTCATCCGTCTCTTTCCCCCAAGTGCATCGCCTATAGGCCTATAGGCATTATCCGCGGGGCCTTCCTGGCTGCGAAGGCCCGCAAGGCCTATAGGTCAGAGGCGCTCGCAGAAGGACGGGGCGCCGCGTATACGCGGGAATCTACCCGATGGGTCACAGTCAATGGGTCCCTCTCTCCCTCGACACGACTTCCTGCTCCCTGTCCAGTTTCTCACCCTCTTCCTCCTCCGCCTTTTCGTGGGGCCCAGCGTGTCTGGGAGAATTTCGTTCCGGATTTCGAGATGAATTTCGTGCCGATTTTTACCTAACAGCGAAGACTGATAGGTTTCTAGTGGTGTAAAAAGAGAGCAGCACATTACTCCACAGGGGGGTCTGGGCAGCCGTTGGGGAGCCGTTGGGGGCCGTTGGGGGGCCGTTGGGGTTTGCCGGGGGGGATCGTTTTTCGCATACAGTCACACACTTCGTGCTTTTCGATTTCCCAGAACTCCATTCCCGGGCCACATTCTGAATGCCTGGAGCCTGCTGTACGCCACTTCGTGCTCTTCGATTTCCCAGAACTCCATTCCCGGGCCACATTTTGGATGCCCGGAGCCAACTGTAGGCCACTTCGTGCTCTTCAAGTTCCCAGAACTCCATTCCTGGGTATGATTTTGAATGCCCGGAGCCAACTGTAGGCCACTTCGTGTTCTTCTAGTTCCCAGAACTCCATTCCTGGGCCACATTTTGAATGCCCGGAGCCAACTGTAGCCATTTCGTGTTCTTCGAGAGTCCCAGAACTCCATTCCCGGACCACACTTGAATGCAGAGCAGCAGCAGCTGAGCTGAGCAGGCTGAGCATGAAGCAGACTGAAGCTGAGGGACGAGGTGGAAGGCCGACGGAGGCGGCTGAAGCGGCCTGAGGCTGAGGCTGAGGCAGGCTGAGGCTTGAGGCTGAGGCAGGCTATGCTGAGGCAGGTTGAGGCTGAGGCAGGTTGAGCTGAGGCTGAGCTGATGCAGGGCTGAGGCTAGGCAAGGCTTAGCAGCGCCGAGCCAAGCTGAAGGCAAGTCAAGAACCTGGAGGCTGAGGCTCAAGCAGGCTGAGGCTGAGGCAGGCGGAGGCTGAGGCCGAGGCTGAAGGCAGACTGAGGCTGAGGCTGAAGCAGGCTGAGGCTGAGGCTGAGGCAGGCTGAGGCTGAGGCTGAGGCAGGCTGAGGCTGAGGCTGAGGCTGAGGCAGGCTCAGGCTGAGGCAGGCTGAGGCTGAGGCCGAGGCTGCAGGCGGACTGAGGCTGAGGCTGAAGCAGGCTGAGGCTGAGGCTGAGGCAGGCTGAGGCTGAGGCTGAGGCAGGCTGAGGCTGAGGCTGAGGCTGATGCAGGCAGAGGCTGAGGCAGGCCGAGGCTGAGGCCGAGGCTGAAGGCAGACTGAGGCTGAGGCTGAAGCAGGCTGAGGCTGAGGCTGAGGCAGGCTGAGGCTGAGGCAGAGGCAGGCTGATGCTGAGGCAGGCTGAGGCTGAGGCTGAGGCTGAGGCTGATGCAGGCTGAGGCTGAGGCAGGCTGAGGCTGAGGCCGAGGCTGAAGGCAGACTGAGGCTGAGGCTGAAGCAGGCTGAGCTGAGGCTGAGGCAGGCTGAGGCTGAGGCTGAGGCAGGCTGATGCTGAGGCAGGCTGAGGCTGAGGCTGAGGCTGATGCAGGCTGAGGCTGAGGCAGGCTGAGGCTGAGGCCGAGGCTGAAGGCAGACTGAGGCCGAGGCTGAAGCAGGCTGAGGCTGAGGCTGAGGCAGGCTGATGCTGAGGCAGGCTGAGGCTGAGGCTGAGGCTGAGGCAGGCTGAGGCTGAGGCTGAGGCAGGCTGAGGCTGAGGCTGAGGCAGGCTGAGGCTGAGGCAGGCTGAGGCTGAGGCTGAGGCTGATGCAGGCTGAGGCTGAGGCAGGCTGAGTCTGAGGCCGAGGCTGAAGGCAGACTGAGGCTGAGGCTGAAGCAGGCTGAGGCTGAGGCTGAGGCAGGCTGAGGCTGAGGCTGAGGCTGAGGCAGGCTGATGCTGAGGCAGGCTGAGGCTGAGGCTGAGGCTGATGCAGGCTGAGGCTGAGGCAGGCTGAGGCTGAGGCAGAGGCCGACGGCAGACTGAGGCTGAGGCTGAAGCAGGCTGAGGCTGAGGCAGAGGCAGGCTGAGGCTGAGGCTGAGGCTGAGGCAGGCTGATGCTGAGGCAGGCTGAGGCTGAGGCTGAGGCTGATGCAGGCTGAGGCTGAGGCAGGCTGAGGCCGAGGCTGAAGGCAGACTGATGTTGAGGCTGAAGCAGGCTGAGGGCGAGGCTGAGGCAGGCTGAGGCTGATGCAGGCTGAGGGTGAGGCTGAGGCAGGCTGAGGCCGAGGCTGAAGGCAGACTGATGTTGAGGCTGAAGCAGGCTGTGGGCGAGGCTGAGGCAGGCTGAGGCTGAGGCAGGCTGAGGCTGAGGCTGAGGCAGGCTGAGGCTGAGGCTGTGACTGCGACTGCTGTTGCCACTGCGACTGCCATCGCGAATGCGACCACGACTGCGAGAACAGCAGAATTCTACAACAGGATTCTTATCTGAATCTTAAGGGGAATGCTTCCAGATATGCTCCTACACATCGCTGTTAGGTTGCTTTGCCGGGATAATTTTTGCCAGGAATGAAGACTGAAAAGACTCCACGCGAAGTTCACTTCGTTTTTCGCTCGCCGTTTCGTGGTGCTGCAGTGGCAGAAATCCATGCAACAATCCGCTTTCGCACGTCTGTAAGGTCGGTGCAGTGATCCTTCCTCCTCGGGTTCCTCTGTTCTCGGTGAAAAATTGTAGGGTGTGGGGCCCCAAGAATAGTGATGCCGTGGGTTGGGGGTGCAGTGGCCAGGAGGGGGGCCAGGAGGGGGGCGTGGGTCGGTTCTGGGCGAGAAATTATAGGGCGTGGGGCCCCAAGAACAGAGATGCCGTGGGTTGGGTGTGCCGTGGCCAGGATGGGGGGCAGCCCTGGCTCCGAGGTCGCGCCGCGCCCGCCTCTGTCGAGGCCGAGCCTTCCTCCCCCCTGGCCTGCAGTTCCCCCCCAGGCTCGGCCACCCGCATCGCTCAGAGGAGCAAGAGCTCTGTGTGGAGCCCGTGTTTCCCCACGCCGATGTCGCCGATGCATCGCCGACGTCGACGATACATTGCCGGTGTATCTCCGATGCATCGCCGATGCGTCGCCGATGTATCGGCGATGCGGCGCGATCCTCCGACCCCATCTACTCGGACCCCACCCAGGAGGCCTCTAATCTCGAAGAACAGACAGCGGCATACAGTGGGGGCCCAAGCCCAGAGCTACCCTGCTTGCCTCCAGGGTATCCTGGGTTTCTTAGGTTTTCATGGCTTTGCTACGGAAAGCGTGACGTTCCCATACCAGAAATCAGTGGACTTCCTGGGGTCTCATGGTTGGGTTTCTCATGGAAGGTTTCATGTGGTCGAGCCCCTACTGTGGTGAGACGTTCCGCGCTTTTCTTCAAGATCGAGGACGCTGGCGGCGCATCACCGGCCGCTCCCTGGGAGTTTGTCGGAGTGGTGCGCAGCATCGAGAGTCGTGACGCGGCGCGTATGCCAGCTATGAAATAGCCGTCGGCACATCCCGCCACCGTGCTTGGGTTTTGGGTCGGAGTCCTCATGGACGCTTCCTGGGGTCTCTCGAGAGGGCTTTCGGGGGCCTCTGCGGGGGAGTTTAGGGGCCTCTTGCGGGCCATCCTGGTGGCTTTTTGGGAGCCTCTTGGGGCTCTCTTGGGGCCTCTTGGGGCTCTCTTGGGGCCTCTTGGGGGCCTCCTGGGGGCCTCTTAGAGCCTCCTGGGGGCATCTTGGGACCGAAAGCTCGAAATGTTTATTCGGGTTCCTCTTCTGGGCGCCCTCGTGGGGCCGTCCTGGGGCCCCTCTTGGGCCGTCCTTGGGGCCTCTTGGGTCGTCTTGTGGCCCTCTTGCGCTGTCTTGGAACCCTCTTGCGGGCTTGTTGGGCCGTTTTTGGGATATCTCGGGGGCCTCTTGGGCCGTCTTGGAGCGTCGGTAAGCCGGCATGGCGAGAACGCGAAAATCCTTCAACAACCATAGACAAATCAACGATTTTTGTGTCTTGGGGCTCTCTTGGGGGTGCTCTTGGGGGCCTCTTGGGCCGTCTTGGAGGCGTTTTGGGCCGTTTGGAGGCAATCTTGGGCGTCTTGGAGCGATCTGCAGCCGTCTGGAGGCTCTCTTGGACCGTCTTGGGACTCACTTGGACCGGCTTGGGGCGCTCTTGGGTCGTCCCCGGGCTGTTCCAGACCTTGAGGGGGCCCAGGGGGAGGGGGGGTCCGGCGGCAGAGTGGGGCCCCCTCGGAGGGACTTCAGGGAGGTTTTTGACCAGGCACTGACGAAGGGTGCCAAAGATTGTGCCAAACACTCTGTCAGAGAGGTCTCGCACGGCCCAGCCCGCCGGACGGGAGCGGCCGGATCCGTAACGGCTTCGCCCTCTGCCGCCGGCCCCCTCTCTAATCCCCCGGGGGTATGTCAGAGCCATGCTGGTACGTGTCGGCGCTGTTTTGGAAAACCTTTGGGAGCCTCGTGCGAGGGCGATCGGCATTCAGGGAGCACGATTTCCTTTCCAGAGCACGAGTTCGGAGTAATTTACTTGGATCGTGGCCTCTGGAGCGCGAGTCTGGCGTAATTTGAGGGGGATCGTGTCCTCGGGATGGGCGCTCTCTGTGGACGTTGGAATGAGGGGGTTCGAATTGGCCCCCCCCCTTCGAGGGAGGGATGGATTCGACCCCCCCCCAGCTTGCCAGCTGTAGACGACGACGACGACGACGACGACGACGACGACGACGACGACGACGACGACGACGACGACGACGACGACGACGACGACAATACCGACGCTGCCGCCGCCGACGACGACGACGCGACGACTACGACGACGACGATTCAATTAGGGCTTCATTAGGGTTCGACTAGAGCTGGTTGCAGCCCTGGGCGGATTCCAGTATAGCTGTATCGAACCCTTCTAGGACTCCACTGCAGCTGGGTCCAACCCTAAAGGTTTGCATCGTGTTTGTCTTGCTCATCCTCATGCTCATCCGCCACCTTCTCCACCTCCTTCACTGTACACAGCTCCCCCTTTCCGACTGCGCACACCGCTGTGACACCCGTCTGCGAAAAGGGATTGGTGGGAGAGGTCGGGTCAGCCATGGCGCGCGTGCGCCTAGTTTGCCCTTCCCTCTCTCCTCCGCAAAGAGGAGGGGGAGCAGGAGGAGCAGGAGGAGGAGGAGGAGGAGGAGGAGGAGGAGGAGGAGGAGGAGGCGGAGGAGGAGGAGGATCTCCCCCTCCCTCTCCCCATTCCCCTCTCACTCCACTCGTGGTCGCGGCCGCCGCCGTCTTGTCGTCCTCCCCTCCACTCCTGCCTCCTGCCTGCCTTCCCCTCGCCTCGTCGTCCTCCTGCCTCTTTCCCTTCCTGCAACCGTCGGGCCCGTTCGCTTCCACGTCGCGCCGGGGCAGAGGGGGTGTGGGGTGCCGCCAGGCAGCCGGGAGCGCGAGGGAGGACCCCTTCCTCGCCCACGCACCAGCGCAGGCCCCTCAGGCGCTGGGAGGGGGAGGGGGAGGGGGAGGGGGGGAGGGGGGGGAGGAAGAGGAGGACGAGGAGGAGGAGGAGGAGGAGGACGAGGAGATCTGGGATTGAATCGGGGTGAGTATGCGGATCGGATGAGGGACAGGGAGGTGTTGATGACGATGACGGTGACGGTGACGGTGACAGTGATGGGTGGCGATGGTACGATGATCAAGATGGCGATGCTTGCGATGATGCTGCTGATGATGATGGTGATGCTGATGAAGATATACTGATTCTGATTACGTATGATGCTGCTGAAGCTGATGATGAGATGGTGTGGGTGATGAAGATGAGATCGATGATGATGATGATGATGAGTGATGATGACGACGACGACGAACGATCGACGATGAATGGTGACGCGATGATGCTAAATTCGCAGATGCTAGATAATGCTGCTGATGGGTGGTGATGCTGCTGCTGAAGATTGATGATGACTGACCGATGATGAATGACAACGATGACGATGATGATGATGATGGGGAGTGGTGGCGAGATGATGATGATGAGAAGATAGGAAGTGACGATGCCGACGATGATGTCGATTATATGATGTTGAGATGATGAAATGATGGACGACGATGAAGATAATAATGAAGTGGGCAATCGTAGGTGTTGGTGTCTTGCGGGGTGAATGGCGACTTTGATCGATGCTTTGGTGGTGGTGATGAGTGTGATGAGCTGATGATGGGAGGTGACGGTGGAGGATGAAGACGACGAGATGATTGATGCGCTCATAGATGATTTATGATGAAGATGATGATATGACGATACACTGTGATGATGATGCTGATGATGATGACGACGAATTGTGGTGATGCTTGTTTTATTATGATGATGACAATGATGAGGATGCTGATTGTGGTGATGATGATGAGATTAATGTTGGATGATATGCCTTAGCTGATGATAATCATTAAGATGATGACATGACGATGAAGATGCTGATGAAGATGATGATGATGATGATGATGATGATAGGACAAGACGATGTTTATAAGGATGATAACGACAGACGATGCTGATGTTGATGATGATCGAATTGATGATGATGATGATGATGAAATTGCTGCTGATGAAGGCGGCCAAGAAGATAGATGATGAGAATGATGATGATGATGATGATGACGATGATTGTGATGATGTTGAGGATGAGGATGAGGATGAGGATGAGGATGATGATGATGATGATGATGATGATGATGTTGATGATGATGATGATGATGATGATGATGATGATGATGATGATGATGATGATGATGATGATGATGATGATGATGATGATGATGATGTCGACGACGACGACGTCGATGATGTTGATGGATGATGATGATGGTGATGCTGGTGCTGATGATGGATTTGGAGGAGGAGGAGAACGAGGATGCGCTTTTTTTCTTGTCTTCAGTTACCTTTAACCCTTCCAGGGGATGGGACGCGCGAATCAGTTTCGCCCCAGCAGCTCGTGGTGCGATCTAATGTTAGTGGTAGGTCAACTGGGGGCGCGGGCTAGATGTCAAGGGAGTGCGACAAGGAGGCTGATAAAAACAGCAGAGGCCTGGCGCTTCCCTGTCTTGGGCCTACTAGTAGCCAGTCTCCTATCGGGCATCGCCGCTGTCCTATCATTTCTCCAACCCTGGCCAGCCGCTCTCAGGCGTACTAGGTCTTCTCGAGCCCCGGCAAGATTCTCTACGCTGGCCACTTCTCCTCCCCGGGTGTGAGACCTGGCTGGGAAGTGCCCGCCACGCTGGACACCCGCAGTGCGCTAAGTGCCGCCTCCGCCACTCGCCTTGGCCCGACTGACGGGTCCCCTGGCCCCATCCTGGCCATGCGCCCCGCGCCTCGCACCTCGCCTCGCCTCGCCTCCTGCCCTTCCTGCCTCTGTCTAAATCATAGTTAAACTTCTTTGGCGCTAAACATAGACTAAACATAACATCCACAGAAGAACAAGCCATCGAAACATAAACTAAACTGAGCATTTGTCTGAGCAGAAGAACAAGCCATGTAAACGTAAGCTAAACTAAGCATTTGTCTGAACAGAAGCACAAGCCATCTGATCATGAACTTTTGGCGCTCCGCACGGATTTCCTGGATCCGCGCCTGGGCCCCCCGGCGGCGCCTCCGGCGCCGAAAGGGAAAGTTTTATGTTTCTGTGCTTCTTCTTCTTCTTCTTCTTCTATTCTGCCCTCCGCACATCCCCCTCCTCTCCTTGTCTCCCCCCTTCGCCGCACCCCTCGCACGTTTCGTCGGCCCCTGGGGAGCTCCATCGACTGCCCAGTGGCTTCGCCGCATGGCGGCCTCAAGTCCATCTCGGCACACACATCTCTCTTTAAGTCGGGCCTGTCCCTCTACAGGGGGAATATTCAAACATAGTTTTATTTAATAGTATTGGGACTTTTTCCCGGAAAGGGCTTAAGCCTAGGGTTCTCTTTTAGTATGTAAACATGTCCCCCGGTGCCTGCTTGAAGGAGGCCGGCGAATTTTTTCCCTGATAAATAACGAGGTCGAAGGAGGCCGGCGAATTAAAATTTGAGGATGTCTCGAGCGAAACGCTTGTTTTTCAGAAAATGGTGAGGATGTCTCGAGCGAAACGCTTGTTTTGTGTTATAGAATTCTGAGGACCACCTCCCAGCACGACCACTCCCCCAGCACGACCACCCCCCAGCACGACCACCCCCCAGCACGACCACACCCCAGCACGGCCCCACCCCAGGAAGACCACACCCCAGCACGACCACACCCCAGCACGACCTCACCACAGCATGACCACACATCAGCACGACCACGCCCAGCACGACCACGCCCCAGCACGACCACACCCCAGCACGAACACACCTCAGCACGACCACACCCCAGCACGACCACACCCCAGCACGACCACACCCCAGCACCAGCACGACCACACCCCAGCACGACCCGATCGATAAGTCACAGGGTGCTGACCACCCCAGCACGACCACACCCCAGCACGACCCCACTCCAGCACGACCCCACCCCAGCACGACCACGCCCCAGCACGACCACACCCCAACACGACCACACTTCAGCACGACCACACCCCAGCACGACCCCGACCCAGCACGACCCCACCCCAGCCCGACCACACCCCAGCACGACCACACCCCAGAACGACCACACCCCAGCCCGACCCCACCCAAGCACGACCCCACCCCAGCACGACCACACCCCAGCAGGACCACACCCCAGCACGACCACATCCCAGCACGACCCCACCGCAGCAAGACCACACCCCAGCACGACCACACCCCAGCACGACCTCACCACAGCACGACCACACCCCAGCACGACCACGCCCCAGCACGACCACGCCCCAGCACCACCACGCCCCAGCACGACCCCACCCCAGCACGACCACCCCCCCAGCACGACCACACCGCAGCACGACCACCCCCCAGCACGCCCACCCCCCAGCACGACCACTCCCCAGCACGAGCACACCGCCTTGGTTGAGTGGTTGCCTGCACGACCACACCCCAGCACGACCACAAAGCATACATTGTACCACACCTTGCAAGACCAGATTCGCCGCACCCCAGCACGACCACACCCCAGCACAGCACGACACCACCCAGCACGACCCCACCCCAGCACGACCCACCCCAGCACGACCCCACCCCAGCACGACCCCACCCTAGCACGACCACACCCCAGCACGACCACACCCCAGCACGACCACACCCCAGCACGACCCCACCCTAGCACGACCACACCCCAGCACGACCACACCCCAGCACGACCACACCCCAGCACGACCCCACCCCAGCACGACCCCACCACAGCACGACCACCCCCCAGCACGACCTCACCCCAGCACGACCACACCCCAGCACGACCCCACCCCAGCAAGACCACACCCCAGCACGACCGCACCCCAGCACGACCACGCCACATCACGACCACACCCCAGCACGACCACGCCCCAGCACGACCACGCCCCAGCACGACCACGCCCCAGCACGACCACCCCCCAGCCCGACCACCCCCCCAGCACGACCACCCCCCAGCACGACCACACCCCAGCACGACCACACCCCAGCACGACCACTCCCCAGCACGACCACACCCCAGCACGACCACTCCCCAGCACGACCACGCCCCAGCACGACCACACCCCAGCACCACCACACCCAGTCGCACCCCCGTGGAATGTTTCGTGGGGTGTCTGGTTGAGTGGTTGCCTGTTCGTGGGGTGTCTCGTGGAATGTTTCACGGGGTGTCTCGTGGAATGTTTCGTGAGGTGTCTCGTGGGTTGTGTCGTGAGGTGTCTCCTGGGATGTTTCGCGGGGTGTCTCGTGGGATGTTTCGTGAGGTGTCGCCCAGTTGGATATCGTGAAAACGTGACCATGCTGCACATGTCTATATCCCTTTCCGGGTTCGTGGGTCCATCATGTTTTTGACTATTTTTGGGTATCTTTTGAATATTTTTTGATTTTTTTTTATTATTCGTCCATAATCCCCCTGTAGGGGGACAGGCCCGACTTAAATTTCTTTCTCTCTCACACAGTTTTTGGCCTCTTGGTGAGCTCCGCCGAGTGCCACAGCGTCGACGGTCGCCTGCGGCCTCGAGCCCACTTCGGCACGCCCTTCGCGCGTCTCGTGGCCCCATAGGGGAGCTGCAGGGAAGGCCCCGCTGGCAGCTGCCTCGAGGGGCTATTTTTCCCGGAAAGGGCTCCGGCCCAGGGTTCTCTTTTAGTAGGTAAACCTAGTCCCCCGGTGCCTGCTTGAAGGAGGCCGGCGAATTTTTTCCCTGATAAATAACGAGGTCGAAGGAGGCCGGCGAATTTTTCCCTGATAAATAACGAGCCCGCGAATTAAAATTTGAGGATGTCTCGAGCGAAACGCTTGTTTTTGAGCGCCCGCGAATTAAAATTTGAGGATGTCTCGAGCGAAACGCTTGTTTTTGAAATCCCGACCTCACCACACGACCACACCCCAGCACGACCACACTCCAGCACGACCTCACCACAGCACGACCAAGACCCACTCCCCAGCGACGAATCACGCGCCAATCCCACAGCAGCGCACCACGCAAGCCCCACCACTCCCCACACGACCACCTCCCAGCACGAAACCCCCGCGCCACTCCCCACAGACACGACACCCCCCCAGCACGACCACCCCCCAGCACGACCACTTCCCCCCAGCACGACCAACCCCAGCACGACCACTCCCCAGCAACGACCACACCCAGCACGACCCACCCCAGCACGACCCACCCAAGCACCGACCAACCCCAGCACGACCACACCCCACACGACCACAACCCCAGCACGACCCCACTTCAGCACACGACCCCACCCCAGCACGACCACACCCCAGCACGACCACACCCCAGCAGGACCACACCCCAGCACGACCCCACCCCAGCACGGCCCCACCCCAGCAAGACCACACCCCAGCACGACCACACTCCAGCACGACCTCACCACAGCACGACCACTCCCCAGCACGATCACGCCCCAGCACGACCACGCCCCAGCACGACCACCCCCCCAGCACGACCACCCCCCAGCACGACCACCCCCCAGCACGACCACACCCCAGCACGACCACACC
Source organism: Prorocentrum cordatum (assembly GCA_963575745.1). Taxonomy (NCBI): domain Eukaryota; class Dinophyceae; order Prorocentrales; family Prorocentraceae; genus Prorocentrum; species Prorocentrum cordatum. The sequence continues at coordinate 84,492 of CAUYUJ010022418.1, forward strand.
CCAGCACGACCACACCCCAGCACGACCACACCCCAGCACGACCACACCACAGCACGACCACACCCCAGCACGACCACGCCCCAGCACGACCACGCCCCAGCACGACCACGCCCCAGCACGACCACCCCCCAGCACGACCAACCCCCCAGCACGACCACCCCCCAGCACGACCACCCCCCAGCACGACCACACCCCAGCACGACCACTCCCCAGCACGACCACACCGCCTTGGTTGAGTGGTTGCCTGTCGTCGTGGAATGTTTCGTGGGGTGTCTCGTGGAATGTTTCGCGGGGTGTCTCCTGGAATGTTTCGAGAGGTGTCTCGCGGAATGTTTCGTGAGGTGTCTCGTGGGATGTTTCGTGAGGTGTCTCGTGGGATGTTTCGTGAGGTGTTGCCCCGTTGGGTATCGTGAAAACGTGCCCATGCTCCACATGTCTATATCCCTTTCCGGGTTCGTGGGTCCATCATGTTTCATCACGCCCACCACACGTCTCGTTGCCCTATCGGGAGCTCCACCGCAGGCCCCAGTGGCAACGGTCGTATGGCGGCCTCGGGCCCACTTCGGCCATGCCCCTCACGCATGTCGTGGTCCCGTGGGGAGCTCCACCGAAGGCCCCAGCGTTGCCCGTGAAGGTCCGCTCGCCTGCGCCGCCCGTGAAGCAAGGGCGCCCTCGAAGGCGCGAAGCTATTCGCGCTCCTCGCTTCGTGGTTCGGCTCCGATTCCTCCTCATTCTCCCTTTTCGCCCCGGGAAGGCGGCGCGAGAGCGCGAAGTCATGCGCACTCCACGCTGCGCGCAGCGCGAAGCGCGAGCTTGGGAGCCCCTGCTGAGGGGCTTTTCCTTGCCTGGATCTTGCCTGCGGGCCAGCGCGCTTCCCGGGCGAGCGGTCCCTGGGCGAGGGGGACTCTTGGGCGCGCGGCCCCTGGGCGAGCCGGCCCCGGGCGAGTGGAGTGGGCATCCCGGCGAGCGGCCCGTGGGGCGGACCGCTCCGGCAGAAGGCCGCGCCCGCCCGCGTGAATGTCCCGCCCGCCAGGCCAGCAGGTTAAGGTCCGCCCACCCGAGCCGCACGTGAGGTAGCATCAGACCCGTACCGTGAAGTCGGGCGTGTCCCTCTACAGGCGGAATATTCAAAAATAATAAAAAGAATCGTCTGGGGACGATTTTTGAATTATAATTTGGCTATTTGGAGTATTTTTGGACTACTTTCAATTCTCCGCCCAAAATCGCCCTGTAGGGGGACAGGCCCGACCTAACCGTACTGCTACGTACGCATGTCTTGTTTCAGCAGTCTCTTGCCCGCGTTGCTCGGTGACTTCTCTCGCGAAGGACCAGAAGCGGCACAAGCATAAACTTTTAGCGCTCCGCGCGGGTTTCTTGGATCCGCGCTGGCCCCCCCGGCGGCGCCTCCGGCGCCGTCCCTGGCGTTCTCCGCGCGCCAAGGGGGGTCCAGCGCAGAGGAGGAAAAGGAGGAGGAGGACAACGAGGAAGAGGACAGAGCCCTCAAAATTGACTCTTGGAGCTTTCTTGGGGCTCCTTTTGGGGCTCCTTTGGGGCGCCTCGGAGCCCCTTTGCGGCCCTCTTGGGGCCTTCCTGGGGGTCCCTTGGGAGCCCTGGAGGGCGTCGTGGGGCCATCTTGGAGGACATCGGTCAAAAGGGGGGGCCCCCAATGTGCCCCCCCCCCCCCCCTTCCCCACCGCGGGACCATCAGAATTGCCTCTTGGGGCCCTCTTGGTGCGCTGTTGGGCCGCTCTTGGGCGCTCTTGGTGCCGTCTGGGGGGCCTCTTGGACCCCTCGTGGGCTTCTCTTGGGCCATCTTGGTATTTTGGGCCTCAAAAGCGCATCGGCGACGCAACGGCGATAAGTAAGAAATCACTCATGCTCCTCAAGGTTTTGAAGGATTTGGGCCGCTTGGGGGTGTTCCTGAGCGGGCTCCGAGAGCACTTGGAACCGTCTTGTGGCCCTCATAGGGCCTTCTGGAAGTATGTCGGAAGCTATCTTGAACAATCGTCGGCTACCTTGAGCCACCGTCGGCTACCTTGAGCCATCTTGGAGGCCATCTTGGGCTCTCTTGGGGCCATCTTGGGCCTTGGGGCTCTAGCCCCTCGGGACCCCCTCCCCGTCCAGACCCAGGGAGAAAGGGGGGAGGTACACCTCTCCGAAGGTACGTTTTTTTTTCCCGGAAAGGGCTTAGGCCCAGGGTTCTCTTTTAGTGGGTAAACCTGTCCCCCGGTGCCTGCTTGAAGGAGGCCGGCGAATTGCCGGCGAATTTTTTCCCTGATAAATAACGAGGTCGAAGGAGGCCGGCGAATTAAAATTTGAGGATGTCTCGAGCGAAACGCTTGTTTTTGAAATCCCGATCGATAAATCACAGGGTGCGGGCCACTTTTTCGTGTGTTGAGGATGTCTCGAGCGAAACGCTTGCTCCGCAGAGTTTGCCGAGGATGTCTCGAGCGAAACGCTTGTTTTGCAGAGCCGACCGCGACGCGGAAAAGCGCCCCGCGCGAAGGAATTTCGATGATGTCTCGACTAATTCGTTTGTTCCCGGAAAGGGCAAGGCCCAGGGTTCTCTTTTAGTAGGTAAACCTGTCCCCCGGTGCCAACTTGAGGGAGGCCGGCGAATTTTTTCCCTGATAAATAACGAGGTCGAAGGAGGCCGGCGAATTAAAATTTGAGGATGTCTCGAGCGAAACGCTTGTTATTGAAATCCCGATCGATAAATCACAGGGTGCGGGCCACTTTTTCGTGTGTTGAGGATGTCTCGAGCGAAACGCTTGCTCCGCAGAGTTTGCCGAGGATGTCTCGAGCGAAACGCTTGTTTTGCAGAGCCGACCGCGACGCGGAAAAGCGCCCCGCGCGAAGGATTTTCGATGATGTCTCGACTAATTCGTTTGTTTTTGTACGATTTCCTGGAATTTTGGCAGGATGTCTCGAGCGAAATGCACGACCCCACCCTAGCACGACCATACCCCAGCACGACCACACCCCAGCACGACCAGACCCCAGCACGACCCCACCCCAGCACGACCCCACCCCAGCACGACCATACCCCAGCACGACCCATACCCCAGCAAGACCACACCCCAGCACGACCACACCCCAGCACGACCTCACCACAGCACGACCACACCCCAGCACGACCACGCCCCAGCACGACCACGCCCCAGCACGACCACGCCCCAGCACGACCACCCCCCAGCACGACCACCACCCCAGCACGACCACCCCCCAGCACGACCACCCCCCAGCACGACCACACCCCAGCACGACCACACCCCAGCACGACCACACCCCAGCACGACCACACCCCAGCACGACCACACCCCAGCACGACCCGATCGATAAATCACAGGGTGCGGACCACCCCAGCACGACCACACCCCAGCAAGACCACACCCCAGCACGACCACACCCCAGCACGACCTCACCACAGCACGACCACACCCCAGCACGACCACGCCCCAGCACGACCATGCCCCAGCACGATCACGCCCCAGCACGACCACCCCCCAGCACGACCACCCCCCCAGCACGACCGACACCCCAGCACGACCCACCCCTGCAGACTACACCCCAGCAGCACCCCCACCCCCGCAAGACCACACCCCCACGACCACACCCCGACCTCGACCACAGCACGAACCACCACCCCAGCACGACCACGCCCCAGCACGACCACGCCCCAGCACGACCACCCCCCAGCACACCACCCCCTAGCACGACCACACCCCAGCACGACCACACCCCAGCACGACCACACCCCAGCACGACCACACCCAACACGACCATACCCACACGACCACACCCAGCACGACCACACCCAGTCGCACCCCCGTGGAATGTTTCGTGGGGTGTCTGGTTGAGTGGTTGCCTGTTCGTGGGGTGTCTCGTGGAATGTTTCACGGTGTGTCTCGTGGAATGTTTCGTGAGGTGTCTCGTGGGTTGTTTCGTGAGGTGTCTCCTGGGATGTTTCGCGGGGTGTCTCGTGGGATGTTTCGTGAGGTGTCGCCCAGTTGGATATCGTGAAAACGTGACCATGCTGCACATGTCTATATCCCTTTCCGGGTTCGTGGGTCCATCATGTCCCGGAAAGGGCTTAGGCCCAGGGTTCTCTTTTAGCTGTTTACCCCCGGGTCTGACTTGAGGTGGGCCGGCGGATTTATTCCTTGATAAATATCGAGGTCGAGGTGGGCCGGCGGAATTATTTAATCGCTTCGCTCATTCCGCCGGCCCATACAGTCTCATGTCTGCCGTTTGCCCGAGGGCCTGGTGTCAATGCGGCGCTTTGGGGGTTCCTGGGGCCGCTTGGGGGACTCCTGGGGCGCTCGGGGGGGCATTTGGGGGGCCTCCTGGGGCCGCTTGGGGGACTCTTGGGGGCCTCCTGAGGGCCCTCGTGGGGGCCTCTTGGGGCCTCTTAGGGGCCTCTTGGGGCCTCGTAGGGGCTTCATAGGGCCGAGGGCTCGAAATGTTGTTTCGTGTTCCCTCTCTGGGGCCCCTTTGGGGGCGTTCTTGGGGCCCTCTTGGACCGTTTTGGAGGCTTCTTGGGCCGTCTTCGAGCCCTCTTGGGCCATCTTGGGGCCCTCTTGGGTGCCTCTTGGGCCCTCTTGGGGCGATCTTGGGGGCCTCTTGGGCCGTCTTGGGGCGTCGGGAAGCCGAAAAGGTGGAAGCTCCAAAATCTCTCAAAAACCTATGGAAAAACAATGATTTTTGCCTCCGGGGGCCCTATTGGGAGTGCTCTTGGAGGCCTCTTGGGGCGTCTGGGGGCTATCTTGGGCGTCTTGGAGCGATCTTGTGGCATGTCGGACCCCTCGTGTACCATCTTGGGGGCCTCTTGGGGGCCTCTTGGCCTTTCTTGGGGCTCTCGGGGACGTCTCGGAGCCCTGTTGGTGCGCTCATGGAGCGCTCGGGGGGACCCGGCCGGGGACCCGGCCGGGACCCGGCCGGGGACCGGCCGGGACCTGGTCGGGGTACTTTTCGTCCGGGGACCCCCAGGGGCCGCCCCGCGCGCGCGAACTAGAAAATTGTTAACCAGTTACCGGAGATCTTAGCACGCCTCTGGCCCGTTGGGCCGGCGAATTTTTGAGGATGTCTCTAGCAAAACGCTTGTTCTTCAGAACTTGTTGAGGATGTCTCGAGCGAAACGCTTGTTTTGGGTTAAATATTGTCCTCTCCTGGGGGCCCGAATTCAGAGGATCTCTCAAGTGAAATGCTTGTTTTCACGTGCCCAGGTCTTGAGGATGTCTCGAGCGAGACGCTTGGTTTCACGCCTCCAGGTGGCCCAGACAGATGTCTAGCATGAGGCTTTGTTGAGGATTTCTCGAACAAGAGGCTTGTTTTCACGTGTCCAGGTCGCCCAGGCGGATGTCTAGCATGAGGATGTGTCGAGGAAGTCTCGATCGAGACGCTTGTTTGCACGTGTCCAGGTTGCCCAGGCGGATGTCTAGCGTGAGGATGTGCTGAGAACGTCTTGAGCGAAACGCGTGTTTTCACGTGTCCAGGTCGCCCAGGCACAGCACAGCCCTCGGCACGGTACATCAATATCGATACCCTTAGCATTGCAGCCTGGCATGTTGCCTGGCACGTTCCGCGGAGCGTCCCGTGGCGAGTCCCCCTGGCACGTCGCGCGGTGCACGTCCCGTGGCACGTTCCGTAGCGCGTCCCCTTGGGACGTCCCGCGGTGCGTGCCCGTGGCATGTCTCCTGGCACGTCGCCTGGCGCGTCCCTTGGGACGTTCCGCGGCGCGTCCTCCTGGCATGTCCCCCTGTCGATTAATTCTGGGGCAGCTACCATCTGCTCAGGCAGCTCGAGCTTAAGATCCAGATCAGTTCGATCAGGACTCGGATGCAAAGAGGACTCGATCCACAACGTTAAATCGAGCACAATCGCGGCATGTCACATCGCAGTTCAGCACGGCCAGCACAGCGCAGCCGTCGGCACGGTACATCAAGATCGATACATTCAACATTGCATCTTGGCACGTTCTTTGGCGCGTTCCTTGGCGAGTCTACCTGGCACGTCGCGCGGCGCGTCCCCTGGCACGTCCCGCGGCACGTCCACTGGCACGTTCCGTAGCGCGTCCCCTTGGCACGTCCCGCGGTGCATGCACATGCCACGTCCCCTGGCACGCCGCCTGGCGCGTCCCTTGGGACGTTCCGCGGCGCGTCCTCCTGGCATGTCCCCTCTGTCGATTAGTTCTGGGACAGCTACCATCTGCTCAGGCAGCTCGAACTCAAGATCCAGATCAGTTCGGTCAGGACTCGGATGCCAGGGAGGACTCGATCCACAACGCTGTATAGAGCACAATCGCGGCATGGAACATCGCAGTTCAGCACGGCCAGCACAGCACAGCTCTCGGCACAGTACCTCAAGATCTGTACATTCAGCACTGCATTTGCCCGTCGCCCAATCAAGTGTCTTTGAAACGTTGCCATGCCTTACATTTCTATATTCCTTTCCGGGTTCGTGGGTCGATCATGTTTTTTCCCGGAAAAGGCGCCGGCCCAGGGTTCTCTTTTAGTTGGTAAGCCTGTCCCCGGTGCCTCAACTCAGGTGGGCCAGCGTATTCTTTCCCTTATAAATATCGAGGTCGAGGTGGGCTGGCGGATTAAAATTTGAGGATGTCTCAGGTGAAACGCTTGTTTTTGAAATCCCGATCGATAAATCACAGGGTGCGGGCCACTCTTTCGTGTGTTGAGGATGTCTCGAGCGAAACGCTTGCTCCGCAGAGTTACCGAGGATGTCTCGAGCGAATCGCTTGTTTTGTAGAACTTGAGGGATCTGGGCGCCCCAGGGATTTGCCTTCTCCAGGTGCACGAACCCGTGTGTTTTTACGTATGTGCCTGTAGATTTGCCCTCTCCAGGTGCATGAATCCATGTGCTTTTACGTATGTGCGTATAGATTTGATTTCTCCAGGGGCGCGAATCCGTGAGTTTTGACGTATGTGCCTACAGATTTGCCTTATGGGGCGCGATGCACAATACGGTGTCGTGAAAACGTTTCCATGCATGCGGTTCTATATCTCTTTCCGGGTTCGTGGGTCCATCATGTTTGTGTTTGTGTGTGTGTGTGTGTGTGTGTGTATGTTGTGTGTGTGTATATGTATGTCTGTATGTCTGTGTGTCTGTGTGTCTGTGTGTGTGTGTGTGTGTGTGTGTTTAAGCAGCGAGAAACATATCGTCAGACCACCTTAGCACCAAAGGGCTGGAGGGGCTTCTCAGAAGGCCGGGTGCCGTCTGTCCTTCCTGAGACGGCCCTCCCCCCCTAGGCGCGCGTCGCCGATTCCTCCCTGCGCTGAGGCAAGGACCGCTTCGGGTCGAGGAGGGGCTGTGGTATGCGGCTCGTTCCTTGGATCCAGATCGTGAGGAGGAGGAGGAGGAGGAGGAGGAGGAGGAGGAGGGGGAGGAGGAGGAGGAGGATGAGGAGGAGGAGGAGGAGGCGGAGGAGGCGGAGGAGGAGGAGGAGGAGGTGGCGGAGGAGGAGGAGGAGGAGGAGGAGGAGTAGGAGGAGGAGGCGGAGTAGGAGGAGGCGGAGTAGGAGGAGGAGGCGGAGGAGGAGGAAGAGGAGGAGGAGGAGGCCTCTGGGTCACCCGTTGGGGCGCGAAGACGCCCTCGGTATCGTTTTACCGATTCCCCCTTACCGCCGGGCCATGGTATATCAGCCCCACCATCACACCGCCCCAGTTGGGATGTGCCCCTCGAAACGCGACCGAAGGGCACGGCCTATATTCCCTATCAAGGGGGATACATCGGCCAGTGGGGCCCAGGCCACGCCAGTGGGGGCAGGAATCGGTTCAACGATGCTCATAAAGGCGCTTCGCACGTTGCGGTCTGGGTCAGCGCGGTTGCCCTTCTCCAAGGTGGTGGCCCGAGGGCGCGAGGGCGCGAGTTCGTCACAGTGTATCTGACGAGGCCGTCGACTTGCTTTGCACAGACCTCTTGCATTCATGACGTTGTGCCGCTGTCCATTCGCCCAGTTATTGCGTTGACCAGCTGCGATGTCTTCCGCAGCCAGCGCCGCCGCGTGTCTGGGAGGCAAACCTGAGGGAGGACCCGTTCATGACTCATGGGCAGTTCGCTTCGCAGGAGCCGCAGCTGGAGCTGCCGAGGGAGAGAGAGAGAGAGAGAGAAGCCACCGAGAGAGACAGAGAGTGACGGAGAGAGGCGAGGGCGACGGTACCAGACGGAGGGCGAGCGGGAAGGAGGAGGAGGAGGAGGAGGAGGAGGAGGCGGAGGAGGAGGCGGAGGCGGAGGCGGAGGCGGAGGCGGAGGAGGCGGAGGCGGAGGAGGAGGAGGACCACTGTAAACCCAAGACGAATCAGCGATGTTGCAATGCACCCTCCTCCAGGTTCGCCCATCAGAGGTGCCTACAAGAATACAAGAAAGCACCCAGTGGCCTTGGGCCCATGCTGCCACCGTTCCAGGCTTTTAGGGCAGAGGCCTCTGGGATGCCTGTGGGGATCTCTTGGGAGGCCTCCTCTCGGACGCCTCTCGGACTCAGTTTTGGGGTACGTCGGGGGCCTCTCGGGGGTCTCTTGGGGCCTGATTCGGGTCTTTGGGGGGCCTCCTGGGGCTTGTGGGGGGCCACTCGGGTGCCTGCTGGCGGTCTCGATGGCCATCTTGAGGCAACTTGCTCGAAATGTCAGTTCGTGTTCCCCTCTGGGGTCTCTCTTGGGCCCCCTCCTATTTGGCCTTCTTGGGGGCCTCTGGGCCGCCTTGGGGCCGTCTTGGGTCGTCTGGGCGTGCTCTTGGGGTCTTGGGGCGTCTTGGGGCCCTTGGGTTGGGCTGCCTGTGGGGCATCTTGGGCGTCTTGGAGCGGTATTTGGACGACTCGGGGCCATCTCGTCTTGGGGATCTCTTGGGGCCCTCTTGAGGAGTCATAAGGGTCCCTCGGGCCTCTGAAACAGTTCGCCGGGAAGAAGGAGAGCGCGCGGGAGCGCTTGGAAGATTTCAGATTTTGGGCATTATCTTCTTAATTCAATTTTTCCAATATCGAATGCAGGGTACCCTGAGGAACACTCCACTTCGTGCCTCGAGGCACGGTGGCGGATTTACTGTGCGGGAAATGCCCCATTGGAAGACAGCCGTCTGAATCCCCAATCATGTCAAAACACCATTCCTGGAACTTCAACGCCGCGAATCAACGTGACAGTTGCGTCCCGACGAAAGTTGCGTCCCGAGATTTTGTTCATCGTGCCAGAATGCAATTTCTAGGACTTCAGCTACACGAATTCTCGAATTGTTGCAATCTTTTCCGACCAGTGTGCACTGCGTTGGGGTGAACACCGCATTTTGAGAAGTAACCGCGCTCCACCTTTGCACCGGCGGAAAACTGTTGAGACTGATGTGCGGCGCCAGGGCGAGGTCCACATTTCGAAAACCACCTGCCCTCCATCCTTGAAACTGTTGCAAACATAAAAGTTGAATGAGCGCTCCACCCTTGAAGCTGATTCAAATTTCTAGGACGAATGTGCGCAGCGCTGAGGCGAAGGCGACTTGTTGAAAACCACCCGTCATCCATCGTTAACGGTTGAAAATTTCAATCTAGAGATTCAGGAATTATGGTGTAGTCAACACGCTTGTAGTCAACAACAAAAATCGCTTGGGGGTGTGACAGGGAGGAATTATTGCGAAGGCCTTACGGCCAGTGCCGCCGACCCTGAAGTGTGACGACGACGACAACGGCGGCGACGGCGGCGATGACGACGACGCTGACGTGGGCCATAGTCCTGAGGGATGTTTCTTGGGGTCTCCTCGGAGGGCTCTCGGGGGCCTCTGGGGACGAATGTTGGGGCCTCTTGGGAGCCTCTTGGGGGCCTCTTGGGAGCCTCTTGGCGGCCTCTTCGGACTTCCTGGGGACCTTTTGTGGGCCTATTGGGACCTCTTTGGAACCTCTTGGGGCATCCTGGGAGCCTCTAGGGCCGAGGGCCCAACTGTCTGTTCGGGTCCCCCGTCTGGGCACGCTCTTGGAGCCGTCTTGGGGGCCTCTTGGGCCGTCTTGGAGCCGTTTTGGGCTGTCTTGGGGTCCTCTTGGTCTGTCTTGGGGTCCTCTGGGGCTGCGTGGGGCCCTCTTGGAGGCCTCTTGGCTTGGGCCGTCTTGGAGCGGCGGGTGTAGTCGACACGTCTGGGGGTGCGACAGGGAGGAGTTCCTTATAAGTAGCATGGATGATGGATGATGATGATGATGATGATGATGATGATGATGATGATGATGATGATGATGATGATGATGATGATGATGATGATGATGATGATGATGATGATGAATGATGATTGATGATGATGATGATGATGATGATGATGATGATGATGATGATGATGATGATGATGATGATGCTGATGATGATGATGATCTGAAGGAGATGATGATGCTGAATGATGATGATGATGATGATGATGATATAATGATATGATGCTGAGATGATGATGATGCTGAAGATGATGGATGTGATGATGATGAGATGAAGATGATGATTGATATGATGAGAGATGAGATGATGATATGTGATGATGAAGATGATGATGTTGATGAATGATGATGATGATATGGAGATGATGATGATGATATGATGATGATGATATGATGATATGAGAGAGGATGCTGATGAGGAGGAGGAGCAGAGCAGAGTAGCCGCAGGACCAGCCGCATCGCCTGGGCCATCAGTGTATCGTTCTTATATGTTCGCCGCGCAGACGCCACGTTTTTCGAGCGTCTCAGGTCCGAACAGTGCGAGCAACATCGGCGATGTGTCACCAGTCCCTGAACGCGCTCAGCCTCAGTCGTTCCAGTGTGTTGCACCATCACGGTGGGATACACAGACTAGATTGTCGGTGAGTTCAATTAGCAGACCACCTGTCCTTCAAACTTGTATTCTTTATAACTCTGTCGACGCCAACCTCAACGCCACCACCTCTACAGCGTATACTAGGCAGACTCATAGCCAACGACGGGCAGCCGGCCCCGCAGCAGCTGCCACAAGAGACTGAGCATCTCCGCCCAGGTGACGATGGCCACGACAGATGATATCACTTGTCTACTGCGATCGCCACGTGGCCTGCACGCGTGTCCCAAGAGGGTAGTGTCTGTCCAGTCCTTCAGAGCAGCGTCATGGAACGCATGGCCTGTCCTCCCCCCGCATTTTCGCTCGTCGGCCCACCTCTCCGCAGCCTTCTCCTGGGCCCCGACCCCGCCAGGAAGCGAGGGACAGCTACCGCGAGGACTCCCACAGGGCGCGGACCCTCCGCCCCCCCCCCCCCCACGTGGCACGCTGCCGGCTGGTCGCTGCGACGGCACTGACGTGAAGTCCGATGCGGAGGTGTTCGCGCCCCTCCCCTGCCCTCCCGGCCCCCTCCCCTCTCCGCGCTTCCCCTCACCCACCTCCCTTCACACTCGAGCGGTATGAGAACAGCTCTCCCTCCCCCCCTGAAGCTGTGCGGAATTTCTCCCGCCCCCTTCGCTGGCTGTTCTCTGTACAGAGGATTTCAGACGTTTTCGTTTTCTTTTTTCTTTTTTTTTCGGATTGGCGCGTTGCTCCCGTCGTTCAACATGGCGCTCTCACCCCAGCGCGGGTAATTTTTCTGCATCCGAGTCTTGCTTCATTGTGGTCCCCCCATCATTCACCTCCTCAGCCTTCCCCTGGTCCTCCTGTTCCTCCCGCTTCTTCCACTCCAGTTCCTGCTGCTGCTGTTTGTCTCGCCCCATCGTGGGCCACTTCAGAGTCCGAGTCTTTATTCATCGTTGTCGCCCTCTCATTTCCCCTCCTCCGTGTTCTCCTGGTCCTCCTTTCCCTCTCGATCCTCCCGCTTCTGTTCCTGCTGCTGCTGTTCGTCCTCGTCCTTTTCCTCCCGTTCATCCTCCTGCTCACCCGCCACCTGGTCCTCCTCCTCCTTCTCCTCCTCCTCCTGTGTACGCAGCTTCCCTGTTTCCGATTGCGCATGACACGGAGTGGTCTTTCTGTGTGCGTCGCAGGTCGGCTATGGCACGCGTCCGCGGATAGAGAAAAGTCAGCGCCGTGGGGGGATGGGAGGGAGGGGCAGGCTGTCAGGCGAGGCGCGAGTGCACCTAGCTTGTCCTCCCGCCTCTCCCGTACCGCCCCTCTTCCTCTCTCTTTCTCCCCTCCCTTCTCCTCCTCTCCTCACCTGGCCCTCCCTCCCTCCTCCTCCTCCTCCTCCTCCTCCTCCTCCTCCTCCTCCTCCTCCCTTCTCCCCCCTCCTCCCCTCCTCCTCCTCTCCTCCTCCTCCTCCTCCTCCTCCTCCTCCTCCTCCTCCTTCCTCTCCTCCCCCCCTCCTCCTTCCTCCTCCTCCTCCTCCTCCTCCTCCTCCTCCTCCTCCTCCTTCCTCCTCTCCTCTCCTCCTCTCCTCCTCCTCCTCCTCCTCCTCCTCCTCCTCCCCCTCCTCCCCCTCCTCCCCCTCCTCCCCCCCTCCTCCCCTCCCCCTCCCCCCTCCCCCTCCCCCTCCCCTCCCCCTCCTCCTCCCCGCGTCCCATCCCTCCGCTCTGCTCCCTTCCCGCCCCAGTGCCTCCGCGCCTGCCCCGGTGCTCCCCCCGCCCCGCCGCTCGGCGAGCGCCCTGCCGCGGATGCCCAGTTGAGCACACCCCTGCGCTGGGGGCCCGACCCGGGCGGCCCGGGGCCTCGCACCCCATTCGGGAACGGCCAAGAGGGGGGCGTAAAACAGGGCTAGGATCGGGATAAATCGCTCCAGAGCGTTCCGGAGCGCTCTCAGAGCGTTCCGGAACGCTCTGGAGCGGCCGCGGCGCCCAATGCATCCTCCAAACCCGCCGATTCTCAGAGATTTCGAGTTATCCCGATCCGATTTTGTCCCGATCTTCGCGTCGATTTAGGGCGGACAGGGGGGTGTGGACACCATGGCGTGGGCCAGGATGTTTCCTCAGATCCCATGGCGCCTCCTCTTGTTTCGTTGCGTCCCCGGCCCCGCCCCTGGCCGCGCCCGTGCCGCCGGCCACGAGTTGCGCCCCCCCCCCCCCCGCTTGGACGCCCCCCTCTTTGGCCGCCCCCGACCCATGGCGGCCGCCGCGGCGGGGCAGCGCCCGCCCGCGGCGGGCGCGCTGCCGACGACCGCCACGGGAGCACCGCCGGGCGAGGCGCGCCCCCCCTGCGGAGGCCCGGAGGTTGGCGCACCAGCAGCGGCACTGGCGGCTGCCGCCACCGAGGGGAGCGGATCCCGATCCCGGTGCCGGGTGCCGAGGCATGCCCGCCAGTCGGGGGCGGCCAAGAGGGGGGTGCTGACAAGGGGGGGGTGGACATCATGGCGTGGGCCATGGTATCTCCTCAGACCTCATGGCGCCCCGTCTTGTTTCATGACGTCCCCGGCTCCTCCCCTGGGCCGCGCACGTGCCGCCGGCCACGATTTGCGCCCGCCCCCTCTTGGACGCCCGTCTCTTGGCCGCCCCCGAACCAGCGCCAGGATCCAGGATCACCTTCCCCCCGATGGGGGCAGGATGAGGGAGGGAGGGAGGGAGGGAGGGAGGGAGGGAGGAGGAGGAGGAGAAGGAGGAGGAGGAGGAGGAGGCTCAACTGAGTTGGTGCCAGATCCGATTTCCAGGCCTCCCCACCCCCACCCCGCCGCGCCCTGTGGCCGCCGCTTGCCGCCGCTCGTTGCTGCCTCCTCCTCCTCCTTTTCCTCCTCATCCTCCTTCTCCTCCCGCTCCTCTTCTTCTTCTTCTTCTTCTTCTTTCTTCTTCTTCTTCTTCTTCTCCTTCTTCTTTTTCTTATACTTTTTCTGCTTTTTTTTTTCTTTTCCTCCTCCTCCTCCTCCTCCATCTCCTTTTTCTTTTTTATGTATTATCTTTTTTTATATTATTTGTTTGTATTTGTTTCTTCTTCTTTGTTTTTTTGACTTATTGTTGTTAGTATTGTTTTTCGTAAGCTTATTATTCTTAGTCTTTAGTCGTAGTCGTAGTTTTAGTCCTCTTCTTCTTCTTCGTCGTCGTCGTCGTCGTCGTCGTCGTCGTCGTCGTCGTCGTTTTTTGTTTTTGTCTATATTGTTCCTCCTCTTCCTCCTCCTCCCACCACCCCCCGCTGCATCTCCCCCTCGTCTCCCCTCCTCTTTCCGCTGCTGCAGCTCCCCCTTCCGCCTTCTCCTTCCATCCTCCTCCTCCTAAGCCTCCTCCTCCTCCTCCTCCGCCTCCTCCTTCCTCCCTCCTCCTCCTCCTCCTCTCCTCCTCCTCCTCCTCCCCTCCTCCTCCTCCTCCTCCTCCTCCTCCTCCTCCTCCTCCTCCTCCTCCTCCTCCTCCGGCGACGACGACCACGACGACGGCTTAGCAAGCGTCTCAGAAGGCCGCGGGCCTCCCGAGCCCTCCCAGAGTGCACGCCCCGCGACGCCGCCCTGCGAGGGCGCAGCTGCGACAGCCGCGACGGCGCACCTCCCCGAGGGCGGAGCGCCTCCGGGAGCCGACGGCGGCGCTCGCCCTCCTCGAGCCTCGAGCCTGCGCGCGCGGCCGCCGGCTGCGCGCCGCCGCCGCCGCCTGCGTGCGCAGTCGCCTGCGCGCCGCCGACCCCGCGCCCGGGGCGCGCCGCCGACCGCGCCGCCGACGGCGCCGACGGCGCCGATGGCGCGCGGGCGGGGCGCCGCCGCCCGGGGCGCCGCCGCCAACGGCGCGCGGCACGCCGCCGGCGCCGCCTGCGCACGGCGGGGCGCCGCGCTCCGCCTGCGGCCACGGGGGCGAGGAGCGAGGCTGCACCTAGGACGGCCTCGAGCACCTCGTGGCCGCGGGCTGCCTCGGCCTCGTGGGGAGGCCCACCGGGCCCGACGGCGTCGTGGCGCCCGTCGCGACGCCGGACGGTCCCGCGGGCGGGGCTGCAGCTGCGGTCTGCAGCGTGCGCGGTGCGGCATGCTCTGAGCTGTGGAAGGAGCGTGTGCGGGGGGGGGCGTCTATACGCGCTCGGGGGATCGAGTGCGGAGCGCAAGCGGGGGCCGGGACGGGCCGCTGGGCGGTGTGGCCCCGGGGCGGGTGCCGATTGGTCAGTTCGGAGTATTCATGCTACAGTGTGGGTCGCTTCAGTGTTGAGCTGCGCCAGCTTGTTGGGCTGAGCCGTGGCTGGGGCTGCGTCCATCGTCCGCCACGTCTGAGTGGCTCGCGGAGCTTGCCTCCTCATTCAGCGACTGCCTGGGCCGAGGAGGCCCCCCCGCGGCAACAACACGAAATCGTGCTCGCTTGCTTATTGCTGCTCGGTGCTGGCAGCCGACTGCTGGTGCTGCTGGGTGCGGGCCTCCGGCTCCTGGTGCTGCTGCTTGGTGTTGGCTTACATAAATTTTTGCTGTCCGCTGCTGTTGGCCACTGGGTTGCTGCTGCATCACCCATCTCCGTCGCACCCCCCTCCGATGCATCTCCCCCCTCGTCCCCCCCTCCTCTTCCCGCTGCTGCAGCTCCCCCTGCCGCTTCCTCCTTCCATCCTCCTGCTCCTCCTCCTCTTCCCGCTCTTCTTCTTCTTCTTCTTATTCCTCTTTTTCTTTTTATATTGTTGTTTCTGATTCTTATTATTATGACTTTTCTTATTGTTCCCTACCTAGGCTCTGCCTAGAAGGGTTCTTACTCTCTGGGCTAAAAGGGGCCGGGCAGTGGAAAGCGCCCCGGGCGGTTCCCCCAGTATCCGCCCCGCGGTTCCCCCAGTTATGTCCCCTTAGCTTAGCGTTGCTTATCTCATCTTAGCTTAGCTTATTTCATCTTAGCTTAACCTAGCTTCATCTTAGCTCAGGTTTATCATAGCTTAGCTTACCTTCATCTGAGCTTCGCTGAGCTTTCGCATAGCAGAGCACAGCATAGCATACCATAGCGTAGCATAACATAGCGCAACACAGCATACCATAGCATAGCCCAGCATAGCATGGCACAGCGCAGCATAGCATAGCATAGCAGAGCATAGCGCAGCATAGCATAGCATAGCATAGCATAGCATAGCATAGCATAGCATAGCATAGCATATCATATCATAGCTTATCATAGCACAGCGCAGTATGACATTTCATAGCTTAGCATATCATTTCGTATCATAGCGCATCATATCATAGCATAACATAACACAACATATCATATCATAACATATCATATCATAGCCTAGTGCAGCATAGCATGGCATAACATGGCATAGCATAGCATAGCATAGCATAGCATAGCATAGCATAGCAACTAATGCTGCTTTCCTAGGGGCTCCAACTTCTAGGTAGGGCCGCACTGGGGTAATTCTTTCTATTCTTCTTATTCCTTCTCCTCTTCCCCCTCCTCCTCCTCCTCCTCTTCACCTCCTCCTCCTCCTCCTCCTCCTCCTCCTCCTCCTCCTCCTCCCCCTCCTCCTCCTCCTCCTCCTCCTCCTCCTCCTCCTCCTCCTCCTCCTCCTCCTCCTCCTCCTCCTCCGGGGGCGCTTCGGCCAGAGGCGGCGATCGTGGAGGTCCTGGGGCGGTTCGAGCCCTTCTTCAGCAGATTGCTGCACTTCTCCGGCCCGCGCCCCCCGCCTCGCGCCGCGGGAGTCGCTGGCCGCCCGCCCAGCTCCGATCCTGGGGCCTGGGCCCCCCCCAGGGGCGCGAGGGATGGGCCCCAAGAGGTCAGAGGGGAGGCTGGAAGCACGCACTGGGGCCGGGCCCAGTCGTGTTGCATGCCTCGGGCATCCGGCAGCACTTCTCCCCTCGGGCCCCGCCAGGCTTGCAGAGGGGCAGTGCGTGGTTCTTGGTGCCACCATCCGTTTTTTTTTATTGTCGTGGTCGGGGCAGCGGTCTCTTTTGTGTTTTTTGGTGGCAGGCCCGCGCGAGCGCGACTCTGCCTAAGTACTCTATCCAATGTGTCCGCAGTGACTCCAACCCTAAGTGTTACCAGCCTCCACTTCGGAGACCGGTACCCTTCTCTCGTTTTCTCCTTTTGGAGCCTCGGGGGAGGCCCTCACCGCCACAGCTGGATTCGCCCCGAGATTCTGGTCAGACTGCACCCCGGGAGATAATCAGGGAGTGTGGTGGGGGCGTTCGTTGAGGAGGGTGCCCAGGAGGCTACAGTCCC
Organism: Prorocentrum cordatum; assembly: GCA_963575745.1. NCBI lineage: Eukaryota > Dinophyceae > Prorocentrales > Prorocentraceae > Prorocentrum > Prorocentrum cordatum. Next base: position 101,488 of record CAUYUJ010022418.1, read on the forward strand.
TGGAGAACTCCTTATCTGATGAGGGCGACGGTGATGTCCACGGCCGATCCACGATTGGCTTCCAGACCCTTGACTCCTTCTCTAAAGGTTTCTTGTCCCATGCCCTCCCCCCCGCAGTGGCATCGGCCAGAAGCGAGGCCTTCCCTAGAGACTCAGAGATACAGTCGGGGCGCTGAAGAAGGAGCCCTTTTCGTTGGGGAGGGGCTCCGTGTTCCTTGACTGTCTCACGGTTCGCCTTAGGTTTTCCTTCGGTTTTCGGCGGGCAATCGAAGTTCAACCTGTGGAAACAGAACGACGCCTCGTTCCTTATGCAGGGTTCCTTAGGTCAAGGCCCCGACTGTAGACCCAGAGGCCAGATGCTCCCCCGGAGGCACCCGAGACGCCCCGAGAGACCTCGGCGAGAAGGCCCAGGTAATGGATCTTGCGGCGGCTCTGGCCACATCTTGGCCTCCTGCGTGGGGCACCCTGAAGTCAGGAGCCCCCCAGAGGCGGAGGCGGAGGCGGAGGCGGAGGCGGAGGCGCAGGAGGAGGAGGAGGAGGAGGAGGAGGAGGAGGAGGAGGAGGAGGAGGAGGAGGAGGAGGAGGAGGGGAGGAGGAGGAGGAGGAGGAGGAGGAGGAAGGAGAGGAGGAGGAGGAGGAGAATGCGGAGGGTGCAACTTGTTTCGGTTGGCGCTGGAAAGATGGCGGTGCGGTGTGGCTCCGCATGCCCGCTCATACTCGAGGAGGCAAGCACGGCACAGACACCACTTTCCGGAGCTCCGCGCGGATTTCTGGGACCGGCGCCTGGGACCCCCTGGCCGCGCCTCCAGGGGGGGCCCGACGCCGATCCGAGAAGTCCGTGCGGACCTCCAGAATTTCCTGTTCATAGCGTTGAGTCGGACCTGTCCCTCTACAGGGGGCAAATTTGAAAATACAAAACATAGTCTGCGGACGATGTTTTGAGGACTGCGAATGTTTTTGGATTATGTTTGGGGTATTGGTTATTTTTCGCCCAAGCCCCCTCTCTCGGGGGACAGGCCCGACCTAATGCTCGTAGCGTTCTTCCTGGGGCATGGCCTGCGCCGAAGGAGCCCTGGCAGGGGGGAGGGCGTGCACGGAAAGGGCCCTCGCGGGGGGGAGTCGTTCCGGAGGTCGATGGTGCACGCTACCTTTCCAACGCCACCCGTGGAGGTGTGGAGCGGGTTCGTGGGAGGAGTGAATCGATCCCCAGAGATGTGGAGGACGATCAATGGAGAGGAAACATGCTGCCAAATAATTTCCAGATGTCTAAAAGATGTTTCAAGCATGTTTAAAACATGTAAAAAAACATGTTCGAAACATTTTTAGAACATGTTTTACACATCTTAAACACATCTTTAGTTCAGTGATAGGATTGTTAGAGCGTCCATTGTGATTGCATCCACAACCCTAGAGGCTCAGGTGGGGGCGCAGTGGACGTTTTCGTCGGGTCCCGGCGGTCTGCCAGACTCGGGGTGCCTTCCAGCAGCTGCGCCGGGCCGAGAGCGTTGGGGGGCTGTCCGAATCCTCCCGAACGGCCGCCGGCAAACAATCATCGCGCACCGCCAATTCCGTCAAACAGTACCATCTGGGCCACGCGCTCACTTCTCCGCGCGTGCATACTTGTTGAACTCATTGCAGAACCACTGGCTTTCTAGGTAAGCATGTCAACATCGGGGTGTGGAGGCATATTCGAAACGCGTGGTTCTTCAATGGGAACTTTGTCACAACTTCTGCGAGTGAAAATTTCCTCGGCATCCTCGTCGGCACAATCGTGGTCATCATCGCCAGCGTCTTCACTACCATCAACATCATCACCACCATCATCATCATCACCATTGCCATCGCCATCGTCGTCGTCATCGTCATCGGTGTTGTCGTCGTCGTCGTCGTCGTCGTCGTCGTCGTCGTCATCGTCATTTTCATCGTCATCGTCATTCTCATCATCAGCATCATCATCATCATCAGCATCATCATCATCGTCATTACCATCATCACCATTATCGTCATCACCATCATCATCATCATCATCATCATCATCATCATCATCATCATCATCATCATCATCATCATCATCATCATCATCATCATCATCATCATAATCATAATCATCATCATCATCATCATCATCATCATCATCATGACCATCATCAATCCAACATCATCATCAAACAGCATCTGCATCTTCGTCATCACCGTATCACCATCGACCATCACCATCACCATCACACCATCACCCTCAACCATCACCATAACACACCATCACCATCACCATCACCATCACCTCATCAATACTAATCAACATCACCATCGCCCGTCACCATAATCACAACCATCACATCATCATCACCATCTACCATACATCACCGTTCGTCATCGTCATCATTACCCCGATCACGTCTTCGCGTCTAGCCGTCATCGCCCTCGTCAGCAGTGCCACCACCATCAATCAATCTGCGGCGCCGTCGCCTTCGAGGTGTTCGTTTCATCATCATCATCATCCAGCATCAAGCAGCATCATCACACCACTACAACTACGCCCACATCACTCTCTTCGCACCCCACTCGCCCGCCGGAGTCAGGGATCTGCATTTATCAGTGTAATCGCGTCACTGCACCAGTGAGTATTGCCAACATTTTGCGGGTAGGTGGGTGGGACACTTGCTCGAGAGCATTGGATTTGACGGCGACTTCAATATTTTCAGAGTTCATCGAAGACGCCCACGGCGAACCACCGCCGCCGCCCCTGCTTTTTTTTTTTTTTTGGAAATGTCTCAATGGGACTGAACACTGCGAATCAACGTTACTGTTGCGCCCTGATGTTCCAACATCACGCCAAAGCACAGTTTCCTGCGACGGGAGAGTCCTTAACCTTGCTGTGAATTCTGAAGACGAACGTGCGCGGTGCTAATGCGAGGACCACATCTTGAAAAAAAACAGCCCTCCATCCGTGAAGCTCTTCCAAACTTTGGAGGCGAATGTGCGCGGCGCTAATGCGGGCCGCCTTCCATTCGTGAAACTCTTGCAAATTCTAAGCTTCAGGATCATAGATCGTGAGGGAGTCTCAGGCGAAACGCCCGGTCCGCCCTTTTGGACCAGCCTCGGGGTGCAACAGGGCGGAGTTATTTTCAGAAGGGATGGAGGAGGTGGAGGAGGAGGAGGAGGAGGAGGAGGAGGAGGAGGAGTAGGGGGAGGGGAAGAAGGAGCAGGAGAAGAAGGAGGAGGAGGAGGAGGAGGAGGCGTGCGGAGGCGGAGGCGGATGCGGAGGCGGATGAGAAGGAGGAGGAGGTTAGGAGGAGGAGGAGGAAACGGAGGAGGAGGAGAAGGATATGATGATGATTATGATGATGATGATGTTGATGATGATGATGGGATGATGATGATGATGATGATGATGATGATGATGATGAGGATGAGTTGCTGATGGAAGAGATGATGATGATGATGCTGATGGATGATGATGATGATGATGATGATGATGATGATGATGAGTGGTGATGATGATGAAGATGGATGAAGATGATGCTGATTGATGATGGTGATGATGATGATGGTGGATGGTCCATGGTTGATGATGATGCATGATGATGACGATGATGTATGATGGTGATGATGGTGGTGGTGGTGTACGTGCATGATGATGATTGATGATGCTGCGATGATGATGCTGATGCTGATGATGATGATGCTGCTGATGCCTGATGATGAGATGATTGTGATGATGATTGATGATTGATGAGATGATGATGAGGATGATGAGGATGATGATGATGATGATGTGATGATGATGAATGATGATGATGATGATGATTATGATGATGATGATGAGATGAGATGTGATGATGATGATGATGATGATGATGATGATGATGATGATGATGATGATGATGATGATGATGATGATGATGATGATGATGAGTGATGATGATGATGATGATGATGATGATGATGATGATGATGATGATGATGATGATGATTGATGATGATGATGATGATTTGAGGAGGAGGAGGAGGAGGCGGATGGAGGAGGTAGGAGGAGGAGGAGGAGGAGGAGGATGAGGAGAAGGGGGGAGGGAAAAGGGAGAGGGGCAGGAGGGGCAGGGGGGCAGGAGGAGGAGGGAGGAGGGGGAGGAGGAGGCGGAGGAGGAGGAGCGAGGAGGAGGAGACAAGGAGGAGGAGGCGGCCTCTAGGGAGTTTCTTGGGGCCTCCTGGGAGCTTTTTGGGGGCCTCTTGGGGCCGGCTGGGGGTCTCCTTGGGCCTGGCCTTTCGGGGCTTCTTGGGGGCCTGCTTGGCAGTCTTGGGGCGTTCCTGGCCCGTCTGACGCCGTCGGAATCCGTCCTGGGGGCCTCTCTGGGCAGACTTGGGGCCCTCTCGGGTTGCTTCAGGACTGTCTTGGAGGCCACCTTTGGGCGCTTTGGAGGCCTTTTGTGGTCGTCTTGGGGGCCTCCTGGGTTGTCATGGGGCTTTCTCGGAGGCCTCTTGGGCGATCTGGGGGCGATCTCGGGAGCCTATTGGGTCGTCTTGGGCCGTCGGAAGGCCGGAAAGAAGTGCCAACTTCCTTCAAAAACCTGACGGGCCTCAGTCATTTTTGGGCCTCTTCTTGGGCCGTCTTGGGGGCCTGTTGGGAACCCCTTGGGCCGTCTTGGGCCATAGTGAGGCCATCTTGGGCCATCTTGAGGCCATCTTGGCCGTCTTTGAGGCTATCTTTGCCGTCTTGGAGGCCATCTTGCAGCCGTCTCGAGGGGAAAGACCACGCTCCAGGCATTTTCGGCGGCTTTCGGCGGCTTTACAGATGGCCAGGGGGTTGGGGCGAAGGCCCACTGGGAGTTTGTGGAAAGGACCAACAACTACCTAATATCCAGCATTTCGTGCACCTCTGTGGCAAGACCACAGTGGGCGGCGATTGGCTTCAAAGAGTGCGATCCGTCAGTTGGAAGACATGAAACTACTACGCTCATCAAAACTTCCCTCAAAAATGGCGACCACGCCCCTGCGATGTTGGCGCGTCCTTCAATGTCGATAGACGCCCCCCTCCGATGTCGGGGCCAGGGCAAAAGGGGTCTGACCAGGAACGACGTGGAAGTTTGATGATGGCCGACACTGGAGGGGCGGCGCATACAAGCAATTACCTCGCAGTCACCGCCACTCTTGCCCAGCACCTCCCCACAGACAGTTCGGCCGCGCAAGACATTCTTGAGGCGAATTTTGACGAGGGTTGCAGGGGGAGTTTGAGGGAGCTGGCAGGCCGTGCCCCAGGGAGCTCACAGCCCAGATGGGGACTTGGCTTGCTTGGGACGTGCCGCCGACCACGAAGGCCGGCGAGACCCGCCGGGACCCCGTGGGGGGCTGGCGTTCTGACCCGGGACCCCCCCCCCCCAAGCACAAGCAGTCAGACGGGGGTCAATGCAAACAAGGGGTCAGCCAGGGCACCAGATCCTGCAGGATCCTGCGAAGACCCCCTCTGGCTGACCCGGGTTAGAGGCCGCTCGTGGCCACGAGGCGGCCGCGCGTATTGGCTGACCCGGGTTTGCAAAGCCCTGCGTTGCAGTTTTTTTCCTGTATTGCAGTTTTTTGGTTTCCTGCCGACCCGGGTCTGGTTGACCCGGTTTAGCAGGTCCCCGAAAGCTCATGTCCGATCGAGCGCCCTAGGACGCCTCGTCCCGCTTGCGGGAACGGCATGGTTCGTGCGCAAAGGAAGAACACGTGCAGCGGAGAGGTGCAGGTAGTGAACACACCCCTCGCGGATGGCTGCACACGGCCTCGCACGCCTGACAAGTGCTGACGCAGGAAATCCTGCAGGAGGCTGCAATCCCCGGAAGCCAGTGTCAACGGCCGCCGAGGCGTTCCAGCGGTTCTCCTCCGGGCCGACGGGAAGACCTGCGGCGGCACGCTGCGCGGGCGCCCAAGGGGCAGCTGCCCCGGGCGTCCCCGAGAGGCTTCTTGGGCGTCCCGAGGACGCTTCGTGGGCGTCCCGGATGGCCTCCTGGACGAAGGATTGCAAAAAAACCCAAACGAAGGATTGCAAAAAAACCCTTCGTTTTTTTTTTGCAATCCTTCGTTTTTTTGCAATCCTTCGATCAGCTGCTTGGGCGCCCCCGAAAGCCTCCTGGGCGTCCCCAAAGGCCTCCTGGGCGTCCCGAGGAACTTCTTTGGGCCTGCCGAGAGGCTTCTTGGGCCTCCCGAGTGGCTGGAGGCCTCCAGGGGTGCCCTCGCGAGTGCACGCAAATTCCAGCGATGCTACAAGAGAGTCCTGCAACGCAGCCTCCAAGACGCCCTCAGGAGGATCTTCAAAAAGCTCCTCCAGAGGCCCCCTATACCCCCGAGATGCCCCCGAACACGTTCCCAGTCGCTAGAACCAGACGGGCACGCGGTAACGACGACTCTGCGTTGGCCGGCGGAATGAGCGACTCGTTTGAATTTTCATGATGACGATGATGACGATGATGCCGATGACGATGACGACGATGACGATCACCATGGCGATAACGATGACGACGATGATGATGACGACAACGACGATTATGATTGATGATAATGATGCTGATGATGCTGATGATGATGCTTGTGATGATGATGACGACGATGACGATGATGGTGGTGCTGCTGCTGATGACGTCGATGATGTTGTTGTGGGTGATTTTGCTGAATATGATGATGCTGCTGCTGATGTTGATGATGATGACGAGAATGATGATTATGATGCTCATGACGATGATGTTGATGACGATGACGATGGCGATGACGACGATGATGATGATGATGATGACGATGATGATGATGATGATGATGATGATGATGATGATGATGATCACGCTGATGATGCTGCTGGCGATGATGATGCGGATGATGAGGACGATTCTGATTCTGATGATGCTGATGCTGCTGATGATGATTATGCCGACGACGGCGACGACAACGACGACGAAGACCAGGAGGATGACTAAGCCGATGATGATACTATTGATGATGATGATGATGATGATGATGATGATGATGATGATGATGATGATGATGATGATGATGACGCTGGTGATGGTGGTGGTGGCGATGATGCTGCTGATGCTGATGCTGCTGATGACGATACTGCTGATGATCATGATGATGACGATTATGGTGATGGTGGTGATGAGGATGATGATAATAAGGATGATGATGATGATGATGCTGATGATGATGATGATGATGATGATGCTGATTCTGATGCTGATGCTGATGATGCTGATGATGATTCTGACGACGATGCTGCTGCTGCTGATGATGATGATGATGATGATGATGATGTTGATGATGATGATGATGATGATGATTATCGATGACGATGATGATGATGATGATGATGATGATGATGATGATGATGATGATGATGATGATGATGATAATGATTTTGATGCTGTCGATACTGCCGCCAATGATGCTGCTGCTGATGATGAGGATGAAGGTGAACGATGACGATGGCGATGACGATGATGATGATGCTGATGATGATGCTGATGATGCTGATGATGATGATGATGATGATGACGACGACGATGACGATGACGATGACGATGACGATGACGATGATGATGATGATGATGATGATGATGATGATGATGATGATGATGATGATGATGATGATAATAATGCTGATGCTGCTGATGATGATGATGATGGTGATGATGATGATGATGATGATGATGATGATGATGATGCTGCTGATGATGATGATGATGATGATGATGCTGATGCTGCTGCTGCTGGTGATGATAAGGATGATGCTGTTGCTGCTGATGCTGCTGCTGCTGCTGATGATGATGATGATGATGATGATGATGATGATGATGATGATGATGATGGTGGTGGTGGTGGTGGTGGTGGTGATGATGATGATGATGATGATGATGATGATGATGATGATGATGATGATGATGATGATGATGAGGAGGAGGAGGAGGAGGAGGAGGAGGAGGAGGAGGAGGAGGAGGAGGAGGAGGAGGAGGAGGAGGCGGAGGATATTCCAGGAGGTGAAGGTGGCGGAGGAGGAGCACATATGAACATGAGCAGAAGCAGGAGCAGACAGAGGGACATCTGCGGGGGGAAGGGAGCAGCAAGAGTGGTGCCAATGTGCCCTGCAGGCCCAGACGAGTGCCAGGATGGCCTGAACCCGTCCCCGTTCGACCTGAGGCCAGCTGCTGCTGTCTCTCGCTCCCTGCCTCTGCGCCTGCACCCCGCTGCTCTGCTCCAGAGCACTTTCCCTTTGTCCCTCACACCGTCTCGGCGAGGAGGCGGGGGATAAATTGCCTGGACGGGGAGCTTGAAGGGTGAGCTTGGAGGGTGAGCTTGAGGAGGCCCGGGGCTCCGCGCCCCAGCTGCGGCCTGAGTCGCCTCCAGAGGCCCGCGAGTGACAGAACAGTTGAAGGATAAGCAGGGGGCCGGCGGGGAGGAGGAGGTGGAGGAGGAGCGGGATCAGCAGCAGGAGCAGGAGGAGGAGGATGAGGATGAGGAGGAGGAGGAGGAGGAGGAGG
>CAUYUJ010022418.1:110088-123871 GCA_963575745.1 Prorocentrum cordatum
GCCTCGGCCTGCACAACTCTAGGGCGGTAACGTTCTCCAGAGGGCCGCTGGCGGCGCGCGGCCGCTCCTCCGTCGCCCCTGCTCTCGGGGCGTGCGCAGCCGCGGCGCGCCTCGTGCTCGCGGCCGTTCCGGCCCTCGCCTCCCCCCCGCCTCGCCCCTTCCGTCCTCCGTCCAGGCTGCCCCGCTCTCTCTCCCGTGGCGCTCTCCTCCTGCTCCTCACCCCCGTGCCCCTCGCGCCCCCCCCCCCCTCCCGGCTCCTCCCTCGCCCTCCCTCTCCTCGTGTGCCCCGCCTCTCCTCGTTCTCTCCCCGCCTCTCCTCGTGAGCCTCGCCTCCCCCTCGCCCTCCGTCCCCTCCTCCGCCCCCCTGCTGCTGCCCTTTTTCCCCCTCCCCTCCCGCTTCTCCTGCTCCCGTCCTGCTCGTGCACGTGCTCGTGCTCCTGTCTCGTTTACCCCCCCCCCCCCCCCCCCCCCCCCCCCCCCCCCCCTCCCCCCTCTGTCCTCCCTCGCCGCCCTTCTCCCTGCACCTGCCCGCACCCGATGTGCCAGGCTGCCCCGTGCCCGCACCCGTGCTGCTCTCTGACCCTACACGTATACTTCGCAGGGCAGCCGCCCCGCCACCCGCACGCTCCCCTCGCCACGCCGCCCCCGGGCCGGGGCCCTCTCCGGGCCCAGGAGCTGAGCATGCCCAGGCCAGGAGGGCATGTCGGACGGGGCTGGGACGAGGACAAGTCCGTTCCAGAGCGTGCCGGAGCGCTCTCAGAGCGTTCCGGCACGCTCTGAGAGGGCCGCGGCGCCCGAGACATCCTCCAGAGCTGCCGGATCTCAGTGTTTCTCGACTTCTCCCCACCCGATTCGATCCTCGTCCTGGCTTCGTCGTAGCATGGCGTTTGCACCGCCGCTGGGTTCAGGCTGGGCCTGGCCAGGTCTACTCGGAGTTTCTTGACAAGCGTCGGGGGGGCGCCACCCCCGCCGACAGCCCCACATCGACCCCCGTCGCGGGCAGCCACCGCGCGCCGAAGGTGCTCCGACCCCCGTCGCGGCGCGACGAGGGGAGGCTGACCCCCGGCGGGGGGTACCCCTCCCAGGCTTATCAAGAAACCCAGAGTATCTGTTTTGTGAAAGCGGTTGGATGGTGTTCTTGGCGCGCCGATGACGGCAAGACCAATCCACTTTCCCTGTGGGACCGCGCCCCCTGATCCAGTCCATGGCGCACCTTGTCCTGTGCAAGTTCTTCGGTACCGCCTGTTTTCTGAACCCTCCGGCCGCCTGAGGCCCCGCCCGCCCGCGCCCTGTCTCCCAAATTAGGGCTACCCGCGTCCCGTTCAGCTCTTGTCCGGAACGGGCCCGCTCCCGACCCGCCGACCAAAAAAAACTGTTTTGTGAAAGCGGCGAAGAACAGCGGCGAAGAAAAGCTGCCCTACTGCTTCCGGGGCCCACCACGGGGCCCCAGGCTGACCCCCAGCGGGGGGTACCCCCCCACGCTTATTCAGAACCCCCGAGTAGACTTCGTCGCCCCTGTGCGTCTCCTTCCACGGTGCCGAGGGGCCTCGCGTACTATACGGGCACCGCGGAGGCCCCTGTGGCTTCCTTCTCCTCCTCCTTCTCCTTCTCCTCCTCCTTCTCCTCCTTCTCCTCCTCCTCCTCCTCCTCCTCCTCTTCCTCCTCTTCCTCCTCCTCCTCCTTCCCCATCCTTCCCCCTCCATCCCCCTCCCCATTCCCCCCTCCCCCCCTCCTCCTCCTCCTCCTCTCCTCCTCTATCCTCCTCCTCCTCCTCCTCCTCCTCCTCCTCCTCCTCTTCCTCCTCCTCCTCCTCCTCCTCCTCCGCCCTGTGGCTTCTTCTTCTTGGCTGCGGAGGGGCGCGACGATGTCTTCTGCCTTTCTCGGCCTCCAAGGGGCGTTTTCGGGCCGCGGGACCGTCGAAAACGGATCCGAGGTGAAACATTGCGCGACGATGTCTTCTGCCTTTTTCGGCCTCCGATTGCCGTTTTTGGGCCGCGGGACCATCGATAACGGGTCCGGGGGTGAAACGTTGCACCAGATAGACCTCGGGAGGGTCGTGGGGACCGATTTTGAGCGGATCTGCCCTTAGCCCCCAGGGGTCAGCCCCACGGGCTTTTGCAAGCCCTTCCACGGGAAGCTGGGAGGGAGTCTCTCGGAGGCCTCCCTGGGCCACCTTGGGGTCCTCCTGTGTGACGGCTTCGGATGCCTCTAGAGGTCTCTTGCGGCTGTCTTGGGGGCCTCCGGGGTCTTCCCGGGTCGAACCAGGAGGTCATCGATCGACGTGGGGTAGTCGCCAGGTCGGAAACTGGCGCATTCACATGACAAGTGGCGAGCTGTTTTTCAATCCCAGGACTTTTTGAGGGTTGGGGATGACGTTTGGGTGGTGTGGTTTATACAATTTTCCCCGTTTTTCCCGGGGAAACAACGAAACATGTATACACCAGGATCCCGAATATACTGGGATCTGCTCTCCTGTGCGAGCTCCACTGTGGGACCAGAAGAATACGTCGGTGTATAGTCTATACAGGGGCTCCTTAAAGGGCTCCTATACCAGGGGCCAGAACAGTAGTCTCTCGGGGCCGTCGTGGAACGCTCCTGGGGTGCTCTTTGGTGCCGTCTCGGGGCCTTTCTGGGCCCCTGGTTAGTCTTTCTTGGAGCCATCTTGAGACTTCCGGCTCCCATCCGAAGCGCAATGTAGATGATGTTAACTCCATTGATGACCATCAGTTCATGCCAATCAGTATCTCTCCGGTGCATCGCTGGGAGGCTTCGTGGTAGCCTCGGGCTGCCTTGATGCTATCGTGGGGAGCATTGGAAGTATGCTGGAGGCCATCTTGGTCGTGGTCGCACCATTTTTCACCATCTTGGATGCTGATTCCGGCCAACCATCGAGGAGCTATCCTGGGTCAAAGTGGATCATTTGACACCTCGTAGCCCCCCTGAGACCCAGGCGAGGATTAAAGACCTGTCTCCGAAGAGTAGAAGGATGCGGTTGGAAGAGCTGACTGGTGGGATGAGGCCACCGCGCCACCTGTGCCCAGATGGCCGGTTGGATATGGCCACTGCGCCTACCAGCGCATACCAATCGTAACGCCCACTCCCCCGAGACAGCTACAGCATGCCTTTTAAGCCGACTTTTTTTTTCAGTGAGCACCCCCTTCCCCTCTCGTGTGGCCACCCACCAGGGACAGCGACTGCACCGCTTACCATCCATGCCAAGATGGGCCCGCGTGAGCGTGGCCAGCACACGCAGGTCACCATGACAACACCCCGCCGCCAGTGGCGCTAGACGCGCAACACCTGTCCTGGTGGCCACCATGTCGCCAGGCAAGGCCGCCTACGATCCTGTTCGACCCGATTCGCTCTGCCGGCTGGGGCAGCGATTCTGGTTCGATTCGATTGGTTCGGCTCACCGGCATCGGCCAGGGCCAGCCGGAGCTGGGCGCAGCGATTCGATTTCGATCCGATCCGGGACGGTTCGCTGGTTCTTGGATCCAGCTCAGGCCTGCCAGGGTGCGGGCCATTTCCCCACCCTCTATCGTCTTCACCATGCTTCTTATCTTGACCTCCTGGTCAATACTCGATGTTATCCGCCGATGTTCTAGGACACGTGTTTAGCGGCAGGCAGCATGTCACCATCAAAAGGAACACGGACAAAAGTGGCATACAAGTCTATTGTCCCTCATAGCCGAACCCAGGTAATATTTTTTGGCAATAGCTTCCGCCTCCTCCGTGTTGCTCCTCCATGTCGTCGTCCTCCTCATCACTGCGCTCTTCTCTTTCCGCGGTTGCTGCCCATAGGTCCCAGCGGGCCTACACAAAGGGCATCGCACACCGCAGGGGTAGTTGCGTGTGTGCGTGAAGGCACACTCGCATAAGCATACGCGTACAAGGTCTCAGATGAAGGGATCTGAGGACAAATACAAGGGGGGGGGGTAAGGAGGGAAAAAGACAAGAGTAGGGGGAGGAGGAGGAGGAGGAGGAGGAGGAGGAGGAGGAGGAGGAGGAGGAGGAGGAGGAGGAAAAATATGAAGAGGAAGAGTAAATCGAAGAGAAGGGGAGGATCGAGGAATGGAAGAGAGCCGACGAGGAAGACGGAGGAAGGAGGAGGAGGAGCAGGAGGAGGAGGAGCAGGAGCAGGAGGAGCAGCAGGACGAGGAGGAGGAGGAGGACGACGAGGGAGGACGAGGGAGAGCGGAGGAGAAGGCGGAGCAGGACGTGCTCAATGTACTCGATTCCAGCTTTTCGCGGCCTGCTCAGCCGGCTGTCCACAGGGCCTCAACGTTGGACAGTTCTCGTTTGCCCAGAGGGCCGTACATGACGTGACACTCGCCAGGAGGGGCAGCAACATGCGGCAGCCTCAGAGATCCGACGCCACGACAAAGTGCAGCATCGTAAGACAGCTCCGCCGAAGTTCGGGGCCCCACCTTTCTGCCGCATCTTTTGAGCTGGATCGATCGATGAGGGCCCCGGGGCCCGAGACGAGGCAAAGCCGCCCATGGCGGTGAAGTTGCGACGCCAGGACCTCGGGGCTGCTCCCGTGCCAGTACTCTGCCGTGGCATGCGACATCTTCCTCTCTCCAGGCCCCAGCGGGTCGCAGCGCGTGACGCCCCGCCCCCTGGTCCCGGCGAAACATCGGCAGCGGCAACGTGCGGCAGCTGCTTTCCCCCTGGCCCGGAGGGTGTTGAGAGACATGTGGCAGCTCTTCTTTCCCAGGGCCCATCGGAGAAGGGGAGGGGGGAAAGCGGGGACGTGGAGGGCGAGCGGAACTGGGATGGGGAGGAGCGGGGGCTCGAAGAAGAACAGTGCGCAGACGGCACAGACCTAGGCTTTCGACACTCCGTGCGGGCCTCCGAAAATTTGTGCTGGTGCGGTGAGGATAAGGGATTAGGAGGATGATTGGAGGATGATTCGGAGGAGGATTGGGAGGAGGAGGAGGAGGAGGAGGACGAGGAGGAGGACGAGGACGATGACGAGGACGAGGACGAGGACGAGCAGACGGAGAATGAGAAGGAGACGGAGAAGGAGAAGGACAAGGAGAAAGAGGAAGTGGAGGAGGAGGAGGACAAGGAGAAAGAGGAAGAGGAGGAGGAGGAGGAGGAGGAGGAGGAGGAGGAGGAGGAGGAGGACGAGACGAAGGACGAGGACGAGGAGACGGAGAAGGAGAAGGAGAGGGAGAAGACAAGGAGAAAGACGAAGTGGAGGAGGAGGAGGACAAGGAGAAGAGGAGGAGGAGGAGGAGGAGGAGAGGAGGAGGAGGAGGAAGGAGGAGGAGGGAGGATGAGGAGGAGGAGGAGGAGGAGGAGGAGGAGCGAAGGCGAGCACTGCGGGGAGGCGGCCTCGCGGAGGCGCGAGGCGGCGCAGCCCCCGGAGAGCGCCGCAGCGGGTGCCCCTTCGTGGGGCTTGCCAGGAAGACCTCCTGGGAGCACCCCCTGGGCCCCTGGGGATGCTCACCGATTCTCGACGGCTCTCGGCGGCTTCCCTGCCTCGGGGTGCGCTCCAGCGGCTCCACCTCGCCGAGGGCGCTCCAGGGGTGCCCGGATCGTCCCGGACGGCCGTTGGAGAGCCGAATTCGAGCCCGAGGACAACGAGGCAACGTGAGGGGGGGGGGGGGGGGGTCGGCTCACGCGTGCTCCTTCTGGGCTTGGTCGGTGCAGGTGTACCTGCCTTGGCTCTGGATCCGCCGTACTTTGGTAGCGATTTCGCAATGGTGCCTGAAATGATCGCGCTACTTTTCATGCTCTTTTGATATCGATTTCCGCCCCATGTTGCCGTCGCTGTTCCCGCCGTGCCCTTGCGAAACTATCCGGCCAATTTTTTTGAGGTGGAAATTGTTGTTTTACTTTTCGCAACGTTTGGGGTGCATTTCCAGCACAGATTTACATCGAAGAACCAACAAAGGTACGGGTACCCGACGTCGGGGTCCTGCCGGGGGGTTCGGTCTCGGAGCCAGGCTTCGGGGCTATCTCGGGGCAGTCTTGTGGAAGGCCTCCTCCTCCTCCTCCTCCTCCTCCTCGTCCTCGTCCTCCTCCTCCTCCTCATCCTCCTCCCCCTCCTCTTCCTCCTCCTTCTCTTCCTCCTCCTCCTCCTCCTCCTCCTCCTCCTCCTCCGCCTCCTCCTCCTCCTCCTCCTCCTCCTCCTCCACCTTCCTCCTCCCTTCTCCCTTCTCCGGCCGGGCCGCCCCAAGAGCACAGGCGGAGGCAGGACACCCAGGGCACGTCTTCCGTCAAGGCCGCTTCGTCGCAGTGGGGATGGGCGGGGACGGGAGCGACCACCTTTCGGTGGCAGGCCCAGGGGAGAAGGGCGAGGTGGCAGGCCTTCTCAGAAGGCGGCGGGCATCCTCAGAAGCCCTCGCGCCTTCTGCTCAGAAGTCTTGAGAGCCGTCTCTAGAGCCACAAACGGCTGCTCAGGAGGCGCGAGGGCTTCTGACAACCATCGCCGCCTTCCGAGAATCGGGCCGGACGAAAGGGTAGGATAGAGAAGGGGGGGTACGAAGTCTGCTGCATGCAGCTAGTTTCGGCCCCGCCGCCAGGCCCAGTCCTCGATACATGTGTGCGCGCCAGGAGGCGACGGGAAACCAGCTGCTGATTATCTACCCTACCCTTTGCTATCCTACCCTTTCGGCCGCCCCAAGAGAAGACCTGCCCCCTCTCACTTCCCCGACGGGCTCGCCGCCGAACTGCACTTCTGCCAGCTAGCCCGCCAGACTTGACCACCGTGTCGCCGCGCGCGCGGTCGCCGGGAAAACGAGCGTGCAGGTACGCGGCCATTTCAACATCTCCGACGAGGAGGAGGAGGAGAAGGAGGAGGAGGGAGGAGGAGGAGGAGGAGGAGGAGGAGGGAGGAGGGAGGAGGGAGGAGGGAGGAGGGAGGATGGAGGAGGAGGAATGAGACCCTTTTCTTTCTTGTCGCTCGGGTAGGATCCGCCCTCCCCGCCTGGCTGGGGGGTCGGCGTCCGAGGTCTGGGCCCCAGCTGGGGCCCGTGGAGTCTGGGAGGTGCAGGGCGCAAGGGACGGAGGTCCACGCACACGGGGGTCAGCCAGGGCGCCGAACCTTGCAGGATCCTGCAGGGCCAGGGCTGCTTTGATCAGGCGATCGCAAACATGGATCAAGGGGGCGTGGATCAGCGACGGGTCCCGTTTCCATGGGAAATCGCGGATTTCCGCCGCCGAACGAGGCGGCACCGGCCGCATTTTGGGGAGGGCACCTCCCCCGACCCATGGATTTGGCGACCGCGCGCCAAATCCATGGATCGCTAATCTATCATGCTTGCGCGCCCCCTATCAAGGGACGGAGGTCCAGGCAGACGGGGGTCAGACAGAGCGCCGGATCTTGCAGGATCCTGCAGGGCCAGGGCTGCATTGGCCCGGGCTTGCGCGCAGGATCCTGCAAAGCCTGGCTGACCCTGGTCTGCACGGCCGACAGGTATTGGTCTCGGTGGAAAGGCAGCTCGTTCTGGAGAGTCCTCGTCACCGTCACCATGGCTGGGTTTTCCTCGAACATCTCGTCAGACCGCACCCCAGTAGAGATCCAGGGAGCAGCGGTATCGGCACCTGTTTGCCCCCCCCATGGTCGTTTTTCTTCTGCCGACCTCTTTGGCCTCCCCATCGGGAGGTGCGCGCTTGCTCTTCCTTTTCCTTCTCATCCTCCGTGCGCGGTTACTCCTCATCCTCCTTCTCATCCTTCTCATTCCTCTTTTCCTTCTCATTCTCCGCTTGCTTTTCCTTTTCCTTCTCATCCTCCTTCTCATCCTCCGTGCGCGCTTGCTCTTCCTTTTCCTTCCGTGCGCGGTTACTCCTCTGTTGGTGCTCTACCTTTTCCTCCTCATCACCGTGCCCCTCCTCCGTCTCTTCGGCATGGCCACTTTGGCTCAATATGGGTCAGGTCTGTCATCTTGGCCCGCGCAGGCACGATTTCCTCAGGCATAGGCATTACGAACATGCCAAGGATCTTTCGAGCGGCTTGGAGCCCGGACGTGGTTTTGTCATGTGGGACGTAGAGGAGCGTGCGTGCAATCCGTCCGCACAACAGTCAGTACAAGCGGCAGTGAACTGAATGATATATCCAGCAAAGCAGGAGGTGGAGCCACAACCCAGCAGGTGTTCACTGGAGTGATGGTCCAGGTCCAGACCCAAATCGGCAAAGTCAACCAGGTCTTGGATGCAAGCCGCAGCACTGGCAGCAATGGCAGTGCATCGTCAGTCGGCGGCTTCAGTGGAGCAAGTGACACCAATGTGATAGTGCAGTGTACCCGTAAGACAATGTTCGAGACAAACATCGCGTGGATCAATCGGTAGATCTATAGCTGAAATCCGCCCCACAGACGCGCGGTGATTTTCCCCGAGAACACTTGTAGCATCAAATGGCGGGCGACGTCATGGAATTCATGCAAACAGATGCGACTTTGCATATCGGCAGCAGGAGGGCTTTTTCGATCAAGACCTTGCTCGTGCTTGAGCAGGCAAGTCGGTAGGAGGCGTGGACCGTGCGCGATGCGATGGCGATATCTCGGTGATGGACCACGAAATATTTGAGAGCAGCACGGCCCAGGTGATGGCCATCGAGGCGTAGCTAGTGAAAGGGCCGCAGAACAGGAATGGAGGGAAACAACACTCGATGGCATCACAAGCGGCGAGCATTCCCTTATCAGCTGGACTGCGTCATGTCACAGGAGCGCAGCCGCCAGTGCGAGGCGGCCATCGTGATCTACAGGCTGCGCTGCGAGAGGAAGGTCGGCAACTCGTGGGTTTTGATCCTCAGAACGGCAGGCTCGGGGGTTGGCCACCACCACCACCACCACCACCACCACCACCACCACCACCACCACCACCACCACCACCACCACCACCACCTCCATAAGTTGGAGGGGGGAAGGCGGTGGATGATGAGGAGGAGGAGGAAGAAGAAGAGGGAGAGGAGGACCCCCTCCTCCCTCCAACTTATAGTAGTGGTGGTGGACAACAGGCCCGTAAATTGAGGAGGCAGTGGCTCAACGGTTGGGCGACTGACGCCACGGGGCTGAGCGCGAGGCGCAGGATCTCTTCGCGCAGACGGGGCAGACGCTGCGCGCGTTGACGTGGGCAACACGTTGCCCGAGGCTCGCCGGGAAGGCCATCGGAACTCTGTCGCCTGCCACGGGCCTCCTCGTGGTGCGGGTGGTGTAGGGGAGCGAAGGATGACAACATAAGATTCGGAGGTCCGCGCGGATTTCTCGGATCGGCGCTAGCACGGCGTAGCATGGCGGGTAGGCCAGGGTCGTGCATTTTCGCAGTTGCCGGCGCGCGCGCGCGCTGTGTACCCGCCCGATCGGAGCAGGCCGGTCGCCGACGACCAGGACGCGCAGACCCTTCGTGCGCGCCAGCGTGGCCTATCCTTTCGACCTGCCACAGTGGCTACTACTCAGGGTGCCGTGGGTGCGATGAGGAAAGATGGTCGCGAATGGACGAAGGGGGGCCGCCCGGGAAAGCCAGAGCCTCGTCGCCCGGTTTCGCCGCGCAGGGCACCCTCGGTTCTTGGCACCGGACGGGCTGTTGGGGGGGGGGAACGGGCATCGATGGCGCGCCGCCGCTGCGAGCCCGTTGGCGCGTTGCTCCTTTGTGTCTGTCCGAGGGCCTGGTGTTTCTGCAGCAGGAGCGCGCCGAGGGGGCTCCCGACGGCAGCGGATCGAGGATCCTGTCTCGGCTTCCCCAGCTGTGGAACCCGAGAGCGCCCCATGCCGCAACGCGGGCCGCGCCGATGGCGTGCTGGACGGCGTGCTTCCACCGAGGGTCTCTCATCGAGCAGGAGGAGGAGGAGGAATCATGAAACGAGTAATACTCATACTAGTAGTGAAAGCATCAATAACAATAGTACGGCTAAACATACTAGTATTAACATCAATAGTATAGGAACCAGGATACTGGTACTATTGCTATTCGTATGAGCACTCAGGCGAAGAAGACAACTCGTGATGCTACTAATAAGAATGATACTACCAATGATCTTAATACTGCTGAGAAGAAACTACGAAAACGAAGACGAATATTAGTAGACGAAATAACTGTTAAATATAAGTATGATACGAATGCCACGGCGACGGTTAATATTTATATTGATACGTACACGAAGGAGACGAATACTAACACGAATCATACTCATTTCCCGTATTGCGAATATTTAGATAATAGTAATACTGGTAATAATAATCATAACAGTAAGAAGAACAGTGATACGAACAATCAACATAACAGTGACACGTGTAATACATACTGTGGAAAATAGTCATGCGCACAACAACACTACTATTACAAACCATCACTAATCAAATCAAAGTGGATACGACTAAACATGCGACTGATACGACTCATGACAGTATCAATAGTGCTGTCAACATTATTCCTAATCGTAATAAGAAGACTGCGCATAGCATACAGCGCATAAGAGCAATACCATGAATCATAACGATGATTCTACAGCTCTCAATAACATCACGACTACCAATACTAATACTACATTGTCAACACTACTAGCAATACGAAAACCAACAAGACGAACCACATCACTGTTACGAATCCTAGCATTTAATACTATTATTGTGAAGAAGAGTAGGAATTATAAGGTGACGCCTATTAACAATGCCACGCATAACATTAAGAAGAAGGGGAAGAGGAAGAGGAGGAGGAGGAAGAGGAGGAGGAGAAAGAAGAGGAGGAGGAGGAGGAGGAGGAGGAGGAGGAGGAGGAGAGGGAGGAGGAGGAGCAGCAGGAGCAGCAGGAGCAGCAGGAGCAGGAGCAGGACCAGAAACAGGAGCAGTGAGGAGGAAGGAACAGGAGGATGAGGATGAGGAGGAGGAGGAGGAGGGGAGCGAGGAGGTTGTTTTGCGTTCTCGGTTCCGGACCCCTCCCCTCGCGAGGCGCGCCGTCAGCAGCTCGTGCAGGCGGCGGCCGCGGTCCGGCAGGGCTGGCTGCAGGCGCCCCCGCTCCCGCGGCGGCTGGCCGTGCGAGGGGCCCCTCATAGGGGGCCACATGCGAACCCTACCCCTAGCCCCCACGATTTCTGAGGGGGAGGGAGGGGTTCACCCTATCCCGAGCGAAGTGAACCCCACCCTGCAGGCGCCCCCGCTCCCGCGGCGGCTGGCCGTGCGAGGGGCCCCTCATAGGGGGCCACATGCGAACCCTACCCCTAGCCCCCACGATTTCTGAGGGGGAGGGAGGGGTTCACCCTATCCCGAGCGAAGTGAACCCCACCCTCCCCCATAGAAATCGTGGGGTGTAGGGGTAGGGTTCGCATGTGGCCCCCTACCCTCAGCTTGCGGCCGCGCGCTCTCCTCTCAGGGCCGCTCGGAGGGCCTCGCACGCGCCGGGGCTGGTCGAGCGGGGCCAGGCGGATGATCCATCCGTGCCAGAAGGTTCGCAGGGGTTCCAGAGCGCTCTGAGAAGGTGGCGGCGCCCGAGCCATCCTCCAGAGCCGCTGGATCTCAGAGATTCCCGATTCGTCCTCGCCCGATGTTGTCTATCCTCGTCCTGGCTTCGCCTTCGCTGGGGAATGGGGCCCGGCCGAGCAGATCGGACTGGCGCGCAGGCACCCTTCAGAGGAGGGACTTCCTGGTTGTTTTGCTCCTTGAAGCTGCACCACCTGGGCAGTCCACGGCAGCTCAGTGCTGCCCTTGGCACCGCGGTCGATGTACACATGTATATATATATATAGTTTTCGTTTTCCCCCAAAAAACATGTTTTAATTATAAGCTGTTATATATATATATATATATATAAGAGGAGGGCGAGTGGAGAGACAACGGCAGTTGGCCTTCCGAGGGCGCCCCCGTCGCCATGGCTGGATGTCTGGTGCGCTTGGACCCCGGGAGGGGCCTGGGGGCCGAGTGTGAGCTGCCGTTGTTTACCATTTTGAAACATATCCCAATCCCTGTGTCTGACATCACCTCACCTCGATGCCGATCTTAAGGATTTCCTCAGTTTCGGAGGGCCTATCCCTAAGATTGTCCTCGCTTTTTGCTCGCCCATCTTAGGGATAGGGATACATTCGAGGCTGGTTAGTTGTCTCCACTCGCCCTGCGCAGGAGCGAGGGCGGGGAAGGGCGCGAGCGGGGGAGCCGGCGGGGGCTCTCGACCGCTCTGACCAGCACCCCCATTGGGCGAGTCCGCCCGTCCCAGCAACCTGCTGCAGGCCCCTGGGCGAGCTGGGGCCTGCCTGCTAGCAGAGCCCCCGCCTAAGCCCCCCACTTTCGGGGGAGCTTGAACGCGAGCGATGCGAGCAGGGGCGGCCGTCGAACCCCGTGGGCGATCGACGGCGGCGAGTCCTCCCCCGAGCACTCCCCCTGGGTGATGTTCGGGAGAGGGGGAGAGGACCGGCCCCGCCTGGGCGACAGTCCTCTCCATGGTATGTTTTTCCCGACGCCTCCAGCGTGCCTTTTTTTCGGTGTGCCTTTTTCGGTGTCGTGCGTGTTGTTGTTGTTGTTGTTGTTGTTGTTGTTGTTGTTGTTGTTGTTGTTGTTGTTGTTGTTGTTGTTGTTATTGTTGTTGTTGTTGTTGTTGTTGTTGTTGTTGTTGTTGTTGTTGTTGTTGTTGTTGTTTCTTGTTGTTGTTGGTGTTGCTGCTGCTGCTGCTGCTGCTGTTGTTGTTGTTGTGTTGTTGTCGTTGTCGTTGTTTGTCGTTGTCGTTGTCGTTGTTGTTGTTGTTGTTGTTGTTGTTGTTGTTGTTGTTGTTGTTATTGTTGCTGTTGTTGTTGTTGGTGCTGTTGTTGTTGTTGGTGGTGGTGTTATTGTTGTTGTTGTTGCTGTTGTTGTTGGTGTTGTTGTTGTTGGTGTTGTTGTTGTTGTTGTTGTTATTGTTGTTGTTGATGCTGTTGTTGTTATTGTTGTTGGTGGTGGTGTTGTTGTTGTTGGTGGTATGTTGTTGTTGTTGTTGTTGTTGTTGAACATTATTTATTCTAAAGAATAATTATTGTTGGGCCCCCAGGTGCGCGCCCCCCCTGCGCCGCCTAGGCCGCAGCTACATTTTCATCATTTTCGTGAGGAAGCCTCAGAAAAGAGGGTGTGTACAGGATCCGGTTGTTTTGTTGTAATCCGCTTTCCCTTGCAAGAAACAATAGAAAATGACATTTCTTGTTCTAATATAATCAAATTTCAAGAATCCCTTTCAAAAAATAAGGTAAAGTGGACATTCGCGCGCGCAAGACGAAATCCTTCCAAAAGCTTAGTGTTCGGAACGATTTCAACATAAAAACATCAAAAAACCAATGGTTTTTCAACAAAAAAAATGTCAAAATCTCATCCCGCGCTCTTGCGGATTCGTAGGAAAACCCAATACACTTTTTTTTTTTTTTTTTTTTTTTTTTTTTTTTTTTTTTTTTTTTTTTTTTTTTTTTTTTTTTTTTTTTTTTTTTTTTGTCAAACGGGCTTTTGCGAGCAACTTTTTCGAACTTCTGCGACAACGGTTGCGCACCTGCCAGGGCCATCATCCCTGTCAAATAATACCATGCGGGACACATTCGTTTTTTCTTCGCGCGCGCACGCCGAAATCTCCAAAAACCATTGGGCTTCTTAAGAATTTTAGCACCGCGCATCATAAAATCACACGAAGCGCACCGTAGGTCCTCGAAAAACACCTGCATCGCTCACAACCATCGGGACAACCATCGGGACAACCATCGGAACAACCATCGGGACAACCATCGGGACAATCATCGGGACAGTCATCGGGACAACGATCGGGACAAGCACAACCATCAGGACAACCATCGGGACAATCATCGGGACAACGATCGGGACAAACACAACCATCAGGA
>CAUYUJ010022419.1:0-55000 GCA_963575745.1 Prorocentrum cordatum
GTTAAGAATCCTGATCGCTTTCATGTCCTCCTTCCCTGGTCCAAGTCGTCCTCTCACTTTTACTTCAAACTCCTCCTTTATTTTATTTTCAAACCAATCGAGATCATGGTCACCTCCTAATAGCGTGAAATCATCTCCACGAACTGTCAACCATAACGCTCGAATTTCATGTTTGAATACGCATGGTGACGCAACTCCGCTCTTGAACCCAGCCTCGTTAGCAAAGTCCATGTAACAGTCTTCCCAGTTGCTCGCAGCGCCCCTTGTTCCGTACATTGATTTTAATAGTTTTCCGCGCATACCTGGTTCATAATCCTCGTCTGGTAACCTGATCAATATGTCTTTCTTTGCCGGGGCGTAAAAATAAGCTCGTTTAATGTCAATGAATGCCAGTTTTAATCCTTTCTCAAGCTCGCCATTCGTGAATCCAACTCTTTCGGTAACTGCCATTGAAAAGAGCAGTTTCTGTGCCTCCAGTGGAGGTGTAGCTGCAAATATATTCTTTTCTTTGGAATTGCATTTAACTTGCCGGGCCACTAGCCTTGACCTGTGGTCTGGGCTTAACTCATCTCCTTTGTTGATGTCTATCCATCTGGTTCCGATGGGTGCCTTTCCTGTAATTTGCCAGCATACTTCCTCTTTCACTTTCTCGTAAGCTTTATGTTTTCTGAATTGTTCCATTTCTTCTTGGCGTGCTTTTACGGTCAGTTTAGGATCATGCTCGTTTCCAGTGACATCATCACAGGCTTGAGTTATCTCTCCATTTTCTTTGTGGACAACGTTGATCATATTCATGGGGGGAGGGTTAACTGTACCAATCCTTTCACACGCTGCACAGGTGCTAGGCGTCTTGAGCCAGCCTTCATGCTCACGCGCACAGCGCTTCCACTTGTGTGGAGCAGTCTCGCCAACAGCTTCATATGTAAAGGTGGTGGAAGTATTGACTGGTCCCTTCTTGAACATTCTCCTTCTCTCTCTTCCTGTGATTTCGTTCACGGGCCTGTCCTCGATAATCTTCCCCGTGTCTATGTCAGCGGTAATTCTCCTAATGCATGAACTCCATTGTGGTCCATTTGGTCCCGGCAGCATCAATCTTTGAGTTCCATAAGCTTTTCTCGTCCACGTTAACTGGTGCTTGTGCTTCCTATCTTCGTTCTCATGTTCACATGCCCAGTTGGTCTCGCTTATCTGCACTTCACTTTGCTCCTCTTCATCAACTTCCATGTTCGTTGCTTCTTCTTCTTTAAACGTACCCCCTTGGCGTCCGTCAATCTTCATTTGTCGCACAAGTCCTCTCAGTATCGCTCGGCACAATTTGTCTGGGTAAACCTCTGATCTGTGAGTTCTTCCGCCACCAGTTAACTCCATGCGTCGATGTTGCCCTTTGCATTTCCAACTCAACTCACGGCCTATGGCCGGACTGTTTGTCATGAACTTGGTCGGTTTCTTAATGAACATCTCTTCACCTTTGACTATCTGCTTTAAGTCGTAACAACATAAATCTCCATCGTAGACTTTAACGTCTCTGTTCCTGAGCAACCGTTGCACTGTTGAAGTGCCCCAACTCGTTGCCCCTGCGGGGTGTTCAAACAGAAAGTATAACCCATTTCGCCGTTGAATTTCGCAAAGCTCCATTGCAAACGTCAAATGCTTGATCCCGTAATCCAACATTTGTTTTACACGGTCAGTACCTAATCTTTTAAAGTTGAACGTCTGAAGTCTGCTGAAAGCTGCGCACATGGGGCTCACCACCAGTAACAGGGCTGCTTTGGATTTGACAATCTTTTTCGCTTTCGCTCGCATAGCTGGCACATTAAAGTCCCATGGGTTACCATGTTGGTCACGCGTCGTTAAGTCCATCGCTAACCCCGGTATCAATCCCATTTTCTCTGCCATTCCTGTAACTCTCACCGGCGAATATGCTTCGGCCACGTGCGCCTGAGTTTCATGTTGGCAAGCCCCATAAATATTGGTGGCTCTCCTTAACTCGTTCAATTGGTGCACAACGTTCAATTCCCCGCTTGTCAACCACTCAACTAGCTCAGAGTCAAATCCCATCATGTTGAGCCCCAATCTGATGTCGTTCACTTCTGACATTTCTTCATCTTGTTCCAGATCAAGTTGACGATGTTGAGTTGCCTGTTGGTCTTCTTCGCCATGATCGTCCTCTGCTTTTCGTTTAATGGGTTTACTTGGGGGGTCTTTCATCTCTTCATCTTCCACTTCAAACTCGGTCCATCCGGTCCAGTAACCGTTAAAGGGGTTTCCCATAGCCCATGTTTGATCGTCTCCCTCTTCACCATACCAAGCGTCTTCGTGCTCATGTATTACACCACTGTCAATCATGATCGCGTGAGTAAATCTTCTGGGTTTAAGTTTGTCCCAATCTACAGGACATCCACCATTGGTGGGGAAGGCTAACTCTTTCCTCGGTCGTCGGTGTTGACATATAACTTTGTTTCCTTTTATTATCCACTCGTCCTTAGCTTCCTCAACTTTAGCGCTCGGCGGAGGCGGTACATTGGTCCTCGGTTTCTTCGCTTGACTTTCTGACTCTTGATCCTGATTTTCCGGTGCACGACTTTTACTTTCGAGTCTTAGTTGGGCAGATGCTAGCCTTGCCTGGATGTTTGGGCTCTCTTGTTTCTTCAGCCACTCGATAACTCGAGCCCTGCAATCGGCGTTATGCGGTTTGTGCTCTTTGTCTCCTGTAACGACACATTTACATCCGTACCATCCCGGTGTCGGTCCCATTTTTAAATATTCATGCTTCTTAACAGCGATTCCTCGTGCAATAAGCGGCTTCGTCTCAGGCGCAGTTAACTCTTGCTCTGGTAAGTCCATGGGCACCATGATCCTAGACTGTAATTCCATTCCCGCCGTACTGGGGTCAGGCTGCCAAGGTAACCCCTTCATTTCGGTGATCTCGACAATATTCCATCTTTCCGCCTCACTTCCTTTTCTCTTAAACTCGTGCGCCTTGATTGCCCCATTTGGTGTCCCAATAATCAGCTCTTGACTCTTCTCGTTTATGCCCAGAAACACTCCACTTTCCCATCTCATTTCAAGCTTCTCGCGGCCCTTGTGCGCAGGCGTCTTCAAGTACATGACACATTCACCAAATTCAGGAATTTGCTTGTTAAACTTTCTCCCCCTGCACCTCTCATGGGCTGTCTTCCCATCTGTGTCTATCGTGAACTTGTTAATCAGAGAGGACGCACAGCTCACCAACCAGGGTATTATCTGATGACTTTCACCAAACTCAGTCTTATAATTGGCATCCAAGGCGCTCTTTAAAGTTCTGACTTGACCCTGCACTGTCCTAACGGCTCTCTCGATTTCACCGTTGGCCTTTGAGTCACCTACTGGGCTAACTTCAACCCCATGTCAAGGTCACACGAGGCTTTAATTCTGTTGGCCAGTGCCGTGATTGCCGCTTCTCCATCACTTTTGAGTATCACCTTCTTGTATCCGGTAAAGCTGATCATATCACATCCTACCTTTACTGAGTATGAGTCCACACCCTTTTTCATCAACACCCTGCTCCAAGTTAACTTGGTCTCCCTGCAATGCATGACTGAAATTGGGTTGCCATTACTGGCGCTTTCACCTTCTTCCTTTCTTCCTTTAAGCCACATGTAGTCCATTGAAATCACTGGTACGTTTCCGTTCCCCTCTCTTTTGCGTCTACGGTGATTGCGCCTGCGTGCTTTTCCTCTAACACAATGTGGGCACCAGCTTCGGTAAGGTAAATGCGTCGCGTTATGCGCCTCAACTTCCTCCTTTGAGGGCCTCATGTCACAGTAAACTTTCTTTGGCAACTCCGCTCCATCGCTCACAAATACATCTTCCACATCACTCAACTCACTCGCGTTGCCCCCACTTTCACTCCCTTCGTCTCCTTCGGTATGAAAGACGTTTAAGTTTTCGCTTGGTCTTACGGGTGATGGGGGGCTTAGTAGAATAGGTCCGCCTCCAGGGTTCCCGGCCGCGGAAAACCCTCAGCTGCGTTCACTTCACTCCTGGGATTGGCAGTCTCCGCTGGTCCCCTCGGCACCGTGATGTTAAACTGAAACGTGCCATTATTCTCGTGGATGGTTGTGGACTTACCTGTGGTCTTGTTCATGATGTGGCTCAGGGATCTCCCGTTAAGATCCTTGTCAAACACAACTCTATTTCCAGCGTTTACCATCTCTCTGACGGATCCCAGAACCTTGTTGACTTCTGCTACCTGGATCGGCATGCTGACGGCGTTCCCATGCTCATTT
Organism: Prorocentrum cordatum; assembly: GCA_963575745.1. Lineage (NCBI taxonomy): Eukaryota > Dinophyceae > Prorocentrales > Prorocentraceae > Prorocentrum > Prorocentrum cordatum. The sequence continues at coordinate 4,269 of CAUYUJ010022419.1, forward strand.
TTGCCCGTGATCACTCGTTGACCATATTTTTTTACCGTTGTCCCATTCGCTGCGCTGTAATGTCTTCCCTGCTTTGATGCGTCCGTATGTTTAATGGGGAAATGAGTGCCAACTTTGGGGGGTCCCACTGTATTGTATGCCCCAGAGTCCACGGTAACCACGATCGTCTCATGCGTTGCACTGAGTGGTGGCACCGCGTTAATTTCTGCATCGCAGTCCCGCGTCTCAATTAGCCCAATTTCCTTGCACTTCTCCAGCCAACTTTTTTCCTGCTTTATGCTTTTACTTATCCTCTGGTCCCACTGACTCGCATGATTATAATCTCCGTTGCATTGGTGTTCCTGGTAAATTCTGTTCAAACTCATCACGATTTTACGTGCCATTTTCTTTCTGGCATAAGAGGGCAGATCCCATTGCCCGTTAACCTCCTCAGTTGCAAGTTGGTCCAGTGGCACGTTCACTGCGTCCTTCATCTCAACACTGAGAACATGTTGCGGTTGGCCGAACGAGGTGGTTTGTTCACTTTCAGCGTTTATTGTAGGTCTCTCCTGCTCAACTTCGTTGGCGGTCTTCTTGGGGCCCGGGCAGTTAATGGCGATCTGCCCTTTTGCACCGCACTTGTAACACTCACGCTCGCTATGAGGGGTGAATTTTCCTTGGCCTCCATAACTTCCACCCCACGAGCCACTTCCTTTACCACCTTGTTTGCCTCCGATCTTACCCTTCACATAGGATCCGTAGGTGGCCCGGTAACCCTTGCCCTTTCCACCTTTGCCACCTTTACCTCCTTTGGTGAACTGTTTAGGTCTTGTGCAATTTCTGGCTAAATGACCCATGCCTCCACAATTGTAACACCTGGGGCCCGCTCCTTTGCCTTTGCCTTTGTTTACGGCGTCAATTTCTTCATGGTCCCCACTGTCGCTCTCATTGGCCCAGGACCCGTAGCTCCACGATCCATCTTCTGGCCACCAGTTTCCGTCTTCGTCGACCCATCCTGTTTGGTCCCAAACATTTTCGGACCCTTGGCCCATCTCGTTGATGTTCCCAATGTCCATTGCATCCCTTTTTTTTTTTTTTTTTTTTTTTTTTTTTTTTTTTTTTTTTTTTTTGTTTTTTTTTTTTTTTTTTTTTTTGTGTTTTTTTTTTTTTTTTTTTTTGGAGAGGTGGTGGGGTTGTAATGGGTTGTTTTTGTTTTTTTTTTTTTTTTTTTTTTTTTTGTTTTTTTTTTTTTTTTTTTTTTTTTTTGTGGGATTTTTTTTTTTTTGTGTTTTTTTTTTTTTTTATTTTTTTTTTTTTTTGGGGGGGGGGGGGGGGGGGTTTTTTTTTTTTTTTTTTTTTTTTTTTTTTTTTTGTGTTTTTTTTTATTATTTTCGTGTCTGAGTCGAGTTTCTTTTTACGCGCCCAGTCTTCGCACTTTGAGTATAACTTCTGGAATGAGTCAATGTTAAACGCGTCGGGCGTTCGCCAGCACGCCTGCTGCCATTCGTCAAACCAATCGTTCGCATGCACCATTATTGCCCTGAGTGCGGTGACTTTTAAAGGAAGAGGCAGCGAGTAATATTTACAATATTTTTCAAGGTTTTCTGCCAATGCGCTCCACTCCTCAAGTCGGGTAACGGTGTCAGTAATCTTCTTGGGCGGCTCAGGGTTCATGGCATGTGTCATATTTGATGATAGGGTCGCTCCGGTTACCGCCGAGTACCATTTGTAGACCTTTTGCCAAGCCATGATTCCATCTCCATCCATAAGTCCCTTTAATTTTCCTCTGGCTTCTGCACCTTCGAGCTTCTCGTTTAGAATGTACCACAAGTCTTCTTCCATCTGAGTTTTGTCTCCCTCGGTGAACTCGTATTCGCCTTTGTTGTCATCCTCTGCCTGTTTAGCTGGATTCGCCTTCAAATATTCGCTTGCTGTTAATCGGCCGTTCATTATGCGTATGATGTCATCATCGTCCTCCTCTGGTACGACTCCGTCAAGCGTCTCCAACTTCTTGTTTAGCATCTTCAGCGCCGGTCGGTAACTCGGTTTCACTTGGGCCAGCGCGTTCAAGAACTTGTCGTTCCAGTCTCTGAACTTTGCTCTTTCTCCACTGAAGTTCTTTAGCGCCTGTAATGCCTTATGTTCGTTTATCGGTTTACCGCTCCCGTGCTTGCTTCCACTTCCTCCTTTAATTGCTTCCGAAAGCTGACCGAATCTCTCAATCAACTTTTCTTGTACCTCACTGTTGGTCTCCAACTCGGTGACTCTTTCCACCAGTCTGCGAGCATCCCTTTCGAGTGCAGCATTTCTTTTTGTGATCGCTAACAACATGCTGTTGGTTTTATGGGCACTCTGTAACATTTGGAATGCTTCGGCATTCGACACCTCCCTTCGATCCTGTGTCACTCGCTCGTTGATGAACGTTGCGAGTCCGAAATGGTTCGCGAGTAGCGCTGTCTGAACGTAACTGAAGTCTCCGTTCAAGTATGCTTGCTCGCACAGGTCGTTGAAGCGGTTAGGGCCCATGTTGGCCCATGCATCTCTGTCTGCCGGCACATTGAGGTTAACCGGCGGGTCGCCCTGCCCAGGCCTGGCTGCAGCTGCCGCCGCCGCCGCCATGGCAACCGCGCTCCGCTACCATGCAAAACCCCGAGGAGGGTTCTGCGCGGGAGCCTGGCAACAATGATAATGATCGGTCACCTTTATACTCCCGAACGGCAAAGCAGGTCTCAGTAGCTTCAGCCGTTAAACACTTGAGCCAAAGGCAACAGGGTTACTATTCCCCCCCCAGTCACCTGAACGCTTGCATGTTAACACCTCCTCCTCCTCCTCCTCCCCCCCCTCCTCCTCCTCCCCCTCCTCATCCTCCTCCTCCTCCTCCTCCTCCTCCTCCTCTCCTCCTCCTCCTCTCTTCCTCCCCCTCCTCCTCCTTTGCCCGTCTACTCATCATCCGAGAACCAACGTCATCAGCAACGACAGCGGCAGCACTAGCAACGGCAACAGCAGCAGCAGTGCCAGCAGGAGCAAGAGCACCAGCAATAACACTTGCAACCTTCGCCACAAAAGATCCCCCAATGCACCGTTGTTGCCCGCTCCGGTTCGCCATGTGAGTCTCTTCTTTCCTGGGCGTCGTTTCTGGATGGGTTGAATTAACCTGAAGCGGTGGGCCGGGGCCTCGCGCGGCAACTCGGCGGGCGGGCCGGCGAGCGGAGGGGGGTTGGCGGCGGCTGCCAGGGTGGCTGCACTGCCAGGGGTGCACGCGTGCAACGAGCTGCGGGGGGGGGCTAACTGCCGGGGTGGCCGGCTTCCAGGGTCTGCAAGCTGCGAGTGAATTGCATGCAGGGGCGTTGCCGCCCACGGGGCTGCAAGAGTACCAGGCCGGAGGGTCCGAGCAAGGTGGGCCGACCGCCGCGAAATGAAATGGATGCGAGTGAATTGGGCAGCAGAAGCTGCGGCGCGGCCAAAATGGCGCGCGGGGGCGCCGCGATGTGACCAGGGTGGGCACCTCAGAGTGACCCGAGATGCCTGCCAAGGCCTGGCAGGTGCGAGTGGTGGCGCCAGCAAAATCGCGCGCCCGAGCCCCGGGGGGGCGCTGTCCGCGGTCGACGCTCCAGGAATGGCGACAGACGCGAACGGACGGCGGGAGGGCGCGCGCCGACGCCGCAGCCGAAATCGCGGACGCAGCGAGGTGGAACCACGAGGGTGCCTAGGCTGAACCACAGGCGCCCGTCGCCTCCACCGAAGAGGGAGACGAAACCGCGATTTGCGCGGGATGGAGAGGCCGGGGCTGGTGGGAAATAACTCCACCGAGCCGGCGTGGGAACTGCGGGCCCAGCCGCGGGGGTGCCACCCCGACACGGGAGGGCGCCCGGGGCGCGGGGGAGCGACGCGCCAGCCGACCTGAGGCGGCTGGAGGGTGAACGCCGACACTGCAGCCGAAGTCGCGGACGCAGCGTGGTGGAGCCACGGAGGGATGCCTGGGCTGAACCACAAGCGCTCGTGGCCCCCACCCTCGGGGGAGACGAAACCGCGATTTGCGCGGGGTGGAGAGGCCGGGGCGGGCGGGAGAAGGCTCCACCGACTCCAGCAGGGGAACCGGAAGCACAGCCGCGGGGGGAGCACCCCCGCACGGGAGGGCACCCGGGGGCGCGGGGGAGAGACGCGCCAAGGGTGACCGAAACAAGGCGGACAGGGGGCGGGTCCTCACGCCTGCGCCGTGGCTGACAGCTGTCGCATCCGGCCCGTTTCACGCGTCTCGCTGCAGGGAGGTGCCAGGGAGGGCTGCAACCCTGCCGCCGTGGTCCTGCTTCTCTTGGTGAGGACGCCGAGACCGAACCTCCGCATCCCTCTGGGGCCCTGCCTCTCCATGTGAGGTCTGCTGGGCACCGGGGTTGCCCGTGTGGGCGTCAGGGTTCGGGCTGCGGATGCCAAGGGCACCTCGATCGCCTGCGGGAGGACGGGGGGGGGTCTGTCGCACCACCTCCTTCCGGCCTAACGGGCCCTGTTCATCCTGGTGAGACCGATGACACGGTGTTCCCGCTCCTTTCTAACATCGCGCGCCCTGCCTCCTCCTGAGGGATCTGATGACCACTGGGGTTGTCCGCAAGGACGTCAGGACTTGGACGCCGGGTGCAAGGAGTGCCTCGTTCGCCTGTGAGGGGGCGGGATGGGGCCGTCGATCCGCTTCCATCTGGCCTAGCGGGCCCTGCTTCTCGTTGTAAGACCGGTGAAAGCGCCGCGCCGCCTTCTTCAGGCCAAACGGGCCCTGCCCCCCCCTTGCAAGGTCTGCTGGCCACCAGGGGTGTACCCTTGGACGACAGACCTCGGAGGACGGATGCCACGGGTGCCTCGTTCGCCCGGGAAGGGATGGGTAGAGCCTGTCACCCGCGTCCCTCTGGCCTAACGGGCCCTGTTCCTCGTGTTGAGACAGATGGGGCTCTCGCCCCCCTTCCTCCTGGCCTACCGGGCACTGCTTCCTCCCGTGAGCTCTGGTGACCGCCAGGGTTGTCCGCGTGGACGTGAGGACTCGGACATCAGACGCAGAGGGCGCCTCGGTCGCCTGAGAGAGGATGGGGTGGGGCTGTCACTCCGCTTCCCCCAGGCCTAACGGGCCCTGCTACTTGTGGTAAGACCACTGCGAGCGCCATTCCGAGCAATGGGAACAACAGGTGGAGAAACTGGCCGGCAAACCAGGGCACCGGGGGAGAGGGGGGGCAAAGAGAGCCGCAGGAGGGGGGGGGGGGGGCGGGGGCGGTCGGGAATCGGCGACACGTTGTCCTAAAGTCGCGCGCGGCTGATCCGACTGGGTCTCGGCTGTTAACCTCGTCCGAAAAAGGGCGGACAGGGGGCGGGTCTTCCACGCCCATCGGCGTAGGCTGCCCCCCCGCCGCGCCGTCTATCGGTCGGGGGGGTGGGCTGCGAGACCCGCTGTCAATGCCTGCGCCGTGGCTGACGGCAGTCGCGTCTGGCCCGTTTCTCGCGCCTCGCCGCGGGGAGGTGCCAGGGGGGGGCTGCAACCCCGTCGCCGCGGCGCAGCAAGCTTCTGGCCTTCCGGGCCCGGCTATTCTTGGCGAGGACGCTGCGACCGTGCCTCCGTCTCCCTCTGGCCCGACGGGCCCTGCCTCTCCTTGTGAGGTCTGCTGGCCACCAGGGTTGCCCGCGCGGGCACAAGGGTTCGGACTGCGGATGCCAAGGGCGCCTCGATCGCCCACGGGAGGACGGGGGGGGTTCTCTCGCACCACCTCCTTCCGGCCTAACGGGCCCTGTTCATCCTGGTGAGACCGATGACACGGTTTTCCCGCACCTTTCTGGCCTACTGGGCCCTGCCTCCTCTTGAGGGATCTGATGACCACCAGGGTTGTCCGCACGGACGACAGGACATGGACGTCGGATGCAAGGAGTGCCGCTCCGCTTCCTTCTGGCCCAGCGGGCCCTGCTTCCCGTTGTAAGACCGGTTAGAGCGCCAGTCCGCCTTCTTCAGGCCTAACGGGCCCTGTTTCTCCGCGCAGGGTCTGCTGGCCACCAGGGGTGTACCCTTGGGCGCCAGAACTCGGAGGTCGGAAGCCAAGGGTGCCTCGTTTGTCTGGGAGGGCATGGGGGGGGGCCTGTCGCTCCGCTTCCTTCTGACCTAACGGGCCCTGTTCCTCCTGTTGAGACGGATGAAGCTGTCGCCCCCCTTCCTCCTGACCTAACGGGCTCTGCTTCATCCTGTGAGCTCTGGTGACCGCCGGGGTTGTCCGCGTGGACGCGTGGACTCGGGCGCCGGACGCAGAGGGTGCCGCGGTCGCCAGCGAGAGGATGGGGCTGCCGCGCCGCTTCCCCCGGGCCAAACGGGCCCTGCCGGCAACTGGGGCGCGGGGGGGGGGGGGGGGGGTGCGAGGGCCGCGGGAGGGGTGGGGGTGGGGGGGGGGGGGGGGGGGGGGGGGGGGGGGGGGGGGGTGGGGGGGGGGGGGGGGGGGGGGGGGGTGGAGGGGGGGGGGGGGGGGGGGGGGGGGGTGGGGGGGGGGGGGGGGGGTGAGGTGGGGGGGGGGGGGGGGGGGGGGTTGGGGGGGGGGGGGGGGGGGGGGGGGGGGGGGTGGGGGGGGGGGGGGGGGTGGGGGGGGGGGGGGGGGGGGGGGGGGGGGGGGGGGGGGGGGGGGGGGGGGGGGGGGAGGGGGGGACAGGAGGGCGGGGGGTGGGGGGGGGGGGGGGGGGGGGGGGGGGGGCGGGGGGGGGGGGGGGGGGGGAACGGGCGGGGGCGGCGCGGAATCGGCGGCACGCTGTCCTGTGTCGCGCGCGGCTGATCCGCCTGGGTCTCGGCGGTTGGCCTCGCCCGAAACAAAGCGAACAGGGGGCGGGTCTTCCGCGCCCGTCGGCGCGGGCTGTCCTCGCGCCGCACCGTCGATCGGTCGGGGGGGGGGCGCAAGACCCGCTGTCGATGCCAGTGCTGTGGCTGACAGCTGTCTCTCCCGGCGCGTTTGTCGCGCCTCGCTGCGGGGAAGTACCAGGGAGGACTGGAACCCTGTCGCCGTGGCGCAACCCGCTTCTGGCCAATCGGGCCCTGCTACCCTTTGTGAGGACGCTAAGACCGCGCCTCCGTCACCCTCTGGCCTGACGGGCCCTGCCTCTCCTTGCGAGGTCTGCTGACCACCGGCGTTGCCCGCGCGGGCACCAGGGACTTCGGACACCGAGGGCGCCTCGATCGCCAGCGGGAGGACGGGGAGGGACTGTCGCTCCACTTCCCTCTGGCTTAACGGGCCCTGTTCATCTTGGCGAGACAGATGACACGGTGTCCCCGCTCCTTTCTGGCCTAACGGGCCCTGTTTATCTTGAGGGAACTGATGGCCGCCAGGGTCGTCCGCAAGGGCGACAAGACTTGGGCGTCGGATCCAAGGACTGCCTCTTTCGCCAGTAAGGGGACGGGATGGGGCTGCCGCTCCGCTTCCTTCTGGCCCAACGGGCCCTGCATCCCGTTGTAGGACCGGCGAGAGCGCCATTCCGACTTCTTCAGGCCTAACGGGCCCGGCTTCTCCTTGCAAGGTCATTATGCCACCGGGGGTGCACCCTTCGGCGTCAGAGCGCGGAGGACGGATGCCATGGGTGCTTCCTTCGCCTGGGAGGGGAGGGGGGGAGCCGGTCTCTCCGCTTCCTGCTGGCCTACTGGGCCCAGTTACACTTGTTGAGGCGGATGAGGCTGTCACCCCCCTGCCTCCTGGCCTAGCGGGCCCTGCTTCCTCCTGTGAGCTCTGGTGACCGCCAGGGTTGTCCGCGTGGACGTGAGGACTCGGACATCGGACGCAGGGGGGGCCTCGTTCGGCAGGCAAAGGATGGGGTGAGGCTGACACTCCGCATCTGACACTCAGCATCCTTCAGGCCCAACGGGCCTTGCATTTTGTTGTGAGACCGCAGAGAGCGCCATTCCGAGAATTGGGGGGGGGCAGATGGAGAAACGGACCGGCGAACCAGGGCACAGGGGAGCAGCTGGGGGCGGCACTTGCCGCAAAAGGGCGGGCGACTAGGGTGAGTCGAGGGCGGGCGGGCTAGGGCTGACAACCTTTCCCCTGCGTCTTGCCCTTCCTGGGGGCACGGTTGTCAGAGTGGTCCTTCGTCACCCGGCGCCCCTTGCCCGCGCCGTCTCTGCGACTCGGGCATCGCTGCTGCAACTGGGCCCAGTTGACGCCGAGGTTCAGCGCGTCGCTCAAGGCCCTCACATCGCAGGCTGCGATTCGCAGTTGTGGTTGCGGAAGGAGCGCAGGAAGTTGACGCAGGCTTGCTGGTCGCGCCGTAGCGGGTCGAATGCGCCCTCGATGTGCTGCCTGGCGCACGCGCGCCAGGCGCCTGTGAACATCGCACCCAGGGTGGCTTGGAGCCGCCCTATCGTCTCGCCAAGGGTCTCCCCGGGGAGACCCCACTGGATGCAACTGATCTTGGTTTTATGCAACTGCTGCCCCGCGTCGGGGCCTGAGGGTTGAGGCCCTTGGCGCGCGGCGGGCCTCGCTTCCCGAGGCGGGGTAGTCGGCGGCTGGTCCATGGAGCGGCAGCTGCTGCTGCTGCTGCTTCTGCCTCTGCTGCTGCTGCTGCCGCTGCTGCTGCTGCCGCGTCCGCCGCCTGTCGTTGGCCGCGCGCCAGGCCCGCCAGCGGCGTCGGCGTCGCCATGGGCGGGGTTTCGACCCAGGGGCGGCAGGGGAACTGGGAAGCCGCCAGTCGCCGGGGCCAGGCCGGGCTTCCACCCGTTGCTGGGCGAACGCGCTGGAGGAACGTTGCGGCCTGCCTGTCGCCGTTCTTCGGTGCTCGAGCTCGCGCCGTTGCCAGGGGGGGAAGGGCCAGGGTGCTGAGAGCCGGCCATGGGAGAGTAGGTTCGTGCCCCTGCTCCGATTCCTGCGCCGGCACCGCTTCTGCGCCCTCCCCGCGAGCGGCGGGCGCGTCCTTCTCGTCGGGCTCCTCGGGCCCCTGCTGCTCTCGCTTGACTCTGCGACAGCTCCGCCTGGTTGGGCCTGCCGCCAGAGTCGCCCATGGCTTCGCGCGGCGCGGCGGCTGCTAGGGCAGGAGCGCCTGGCGAGGCCGCGCGGGTCGGCGCGGGCCGCGCGGTTGGCCTCCAGGCGGGTGCCGGATCGACCCCGGCAGCGGGGGCAGGGAGGGGCGCTGCTCTGTGGAGTGCGGGGGCATGCCCCTCTCGATGGCGCTCGCCTTCGGACCTGTGCCTGTGTCACCGCGAGGCGGTCGCCAGATGCGGGAATGCCGCGGGTCGCCCCGGGCGCAGGCGCGTTGTCAGGCACGGGTTCTTTAGGGGCGTAAGTCGCCATCCCCGGCGAGGCCCGGGCTTCGAGAGGGAGTGGCCGCGGTTCGCTATCCGATCGGGCGGACTCGCTGCCAAGGGAAGGAGGGCGAATGGGCGCGTAGGGATTTCTGTCGACAAGCTGGCGGATGGCGTCGTTGTCCCGCCTCTGCAGGGATGGTGCGTTGTTCCCCGGAGAGGGGGCTTCGAGTGCACCAGGGGCGGCGGCGAGCGGGGTCACCGCGGGGCGTCGCTGGGCCTCGCCCCCGACTGGGTGCAACGACAGCCCCAGGCTCTCCAGGTAGCGGGCTCCGTATACGCCGTCGGCCACGGGGGTGGCCTCGGGGGCGCCGGACGGAGCGTCTGCGCCGATCGCGAAGACGCGCCCGTCTGTGGCCCGTACGCACATCCAGGAGTCGGGCGAGCCAGCCAGTCGTGGATGCCCTGGGTCACGGTCAGTCGTGCCTCCTTCCACGCCCCCGATGCAGGCGCTGTAGCAGCTGGCGGCCGCTCTTGGATTTACGTCATCCTGGCTCTCTGTTCTGTGTGGTAGGTCTCCGTTTTCGAGCGCTCCCTCTGCAGCCTTCCGGACTACCGCCGCGATGCCGTCGCCGGGAGTGGGCGCCATTCCGGGCGTCTTTTCGGCCTCGTCCAGAGCTGCCCCCGGGGCGCTGATAGGAGTGATGGGGCAGTGGGAGCGCCTGTTTGCCTATCTCCAGGAGGGTGGGGGGGGGGCTGGCGCGCGGCGGCGGACGTCCACCTGTAGACTTCCCAAGGAACTGCTGCAGCTGAAGGATGGCCGAACGGGTGTTGCTTCTCCTTGCGAGTCCGATGTCTCGACCGCTCCGTTCGGGCCCTGTCTCTTCTTGCGAGGTCTGCTGGCCGCCAGGGGTGCCCGGCAGGGCGTCTACTGTCGCCGCGACGCTGTCTCCAGGAGGGGGCGCGCTCCTTCCGCGAGTGGCCGCGCTTTCGGATGCATCTTCCTGGCTGTCCGAATTGTGAGGGGCGTCTCCGAGCGCGGGCGTGCCCCCGGCGGCGCTGCCCGCTGTCGCAACGAAGCTGTCTCCAGGAGCGTCTGAATTGGGATCTTCCTGACTGTCACCAGGGGGCTGCTGCTGCTGCTGCTGTTGCTGCTGATTCCAAAGAACTGTCGCCAGGGGACTGGTGCTGCTGTCGCCCACCCCCATCGGGGATGGCTGTCCATCCAACGCGCCGCTGTCCGATCCGAGGCGCGGGCTTCTGATGGCTGCGGAGGCTCTGTCAGCAGGGCGTGCGCCTTCCCGCAATGCCCCCCCCCCCAGGGCGGCCGCGGGTCGCTGCTGCGGGGCGCTGCTGCGACCCAGGGTCTGAGTGGCTGCCAGGGGGGGGGGGGGGCGGGGACACGAGACAGCACCGCTTCCTTCTGGCCTAACGGACGGGCCCAATGTCCAATTTGGTGAACCGATGAGACCGAACCTCGCCCCCCTCTGGCCTAACGGCCTGCTTCTCCCTTGCGATTCTGGCCAGCTTCTCCTTGCGAGTCCGGTGACGCAGCCGCGGCGTTCCCCTCTGGCCTCGCGGGCCCTGCATCTCTTGCAGAGGTCTGCTGGCTGCCGGGGGGGCCCGCGAGGCGTCTGGCTCGGACGCCGGGATGCAAGGGCGACTCGCTCGCCTAAGGGCGCAGGGATGCAAGGGTGCAAGGGCGCCACTTCGTGAGAATCGTGAAGAACGTATCCGCTCCCCGCTGGATTAACGGGCCCTGCTTCTCCAAGTGGGCCCGGTGCCACAACCGCTTCGCTCCCTTCTGGCCTAGCGGGCCCAGTTCCTTTGAGGAGGAAGGTCTGCTGGCCGCCAGGAGTGCCCGCGAGGGCGTCGGGGCCTGGGCGCGGGAAGGCAAGGGTGCCTTGTTCGCCCAAGGACACAGGGACGCAAGGTGCAAGGGTACCTCTTCTTGACTGTCAGAATCGCGAGGAACGTCCCCGTTCCCTTCTGGCCTAACGGGCCCTGTTTCTCGTTGTGAGCCCGATGCCACCACCGCTGCGTTCCCTTCTGGCCTAACGGGCCCTGCTTCTCCTTGTGAGTCCGATGACAGAACCGCTGTGTTCCCTTCTGGCCCAACGGGCCCTGCATCTATGTGAGAGGTCTGCTGGCAGCCAGGGGTGCCCGTGAGGCGTCAGGGCCCGGGCGCGGGGATGCAAGGGTACCTCTTCTTGACTGTCAGAATCGCGAGGAACGTCCCCGTTCCCTTCTGGCCTAACGGGCCCTGTTTCTCGTTGTGAGCCCGATGCCACCACCGCTGCGTTCCCTTCTGGCCTAACGGGCCCTGCTTCTCTTTGCGAAGCCTGCTGGCCGCCGGGGGTGCCTGCGAGGGCGTCAGGGCTCGGGCGCGGGGACGCAGGGGTGCCTTGCTCGCTGCAGTTGCCGCAGACTGTCGCCGCCATGGGGCGTCTTCCTGCGGTCACCAAGTGACTGCTCCTGACTGCCACCAGGGGGCCGCTGCTGGGCGCTCTGCGGTTGGCGACGCCCTGCGCGGCGGCGCAGCCCTATAGGGCTGGCCCTGGGGCCGACCGTGAGGCTGGCAGCCTGGCTGGCCACGGGGCGGGCCGTCGGGCTGGCCGCCCGGCGGGCCGTGGGGCGGGCAGCCAGGCAGGCCGCGGGGCTGACCGTCAGGCTGGCTGCGCGGCAGGCAGTCGGGCAGGGCTGCAGCGGCCGCCGCAAAGGCAGCCGCGACGCCGGCCGCGGCGTCGCCGGCCGCCGCCGCCGCCGGAAGGGAGCCAGCGGCGGCAGCCGCAGCGGGCCGCGGCCGCGGCGGCGGCGCACGCGGCGGAGGCCGCGTCGGCGGCGCCGTCGCCTGCGGCCGCGGGAGCGGCAGCGCTAGCGGCACCGGCCGCGCGCGCAGCGCCAGCGGCGCCAGCCGCCGCAGCATGCGGCAGCCAGGGCGGCGGCGAGCCGCGCGGCCGCCACCCGGCGCTGAGCGCGGCGCAGCGCCGCCCGCGGCACGCCAGGAGACGGGGACGCGGCAATGCCTAACCCAGGGGGAGACGGCGGCCCCCAGGCCGCGCCGGCCAACCTCGAGCCCTTGAGCCAAGGCTTGAGCCAGGGGGCTTGAGCCAAGGGGGGTGCGGACTGATGGGGGTACTTCTTTTTTTTTGACGGCCGCAGGCGAACGCGCCAGCGGCGGGCGAAGTAGGTCGGGCCGCGACCAGCTTAAATTACCGACGGCTAACGCGCGCGACTAGGCGGCCGCGGCGGCGCCGGATGCAGCAAGCAGCATCTGCGGCGAGGGTGAGGCTGATCCCCGGGAGAGCTGAACCCAGGGCAGAGCTGCAAGGTGACCCAGGGAAACCCAGGGAGCACCAAATTAGCCAAACCTGACACGCGCTGCCAAAAAGGCGCGAAATCTGAAGGCGCCAGCCGAAGCGTCGCACACCGACAGATCAAGTAATAACCGCTCAAAGGTAGGTAAACCTGCGTCCCAGGAGCAATCATGTGCACCGTGGTCCATGCATAGCATAGCAAGACCTGTGAATACATAGCAATGCAACCGAGCAGGATGGACCACACCCAATGCCAAAAATGTACCCAGGGTGCTCGTGCGCAGCCAGTGGCGAGTGACACCGGGACAATGAAGGCGGCGCCAGCGGATGCGACGCACGACCAGCAGTCATTCGAAGTGTGCCACCTGTGACACCTGTGGACCTGTTGGCAACGCCAGGAGCCAAGTAGGATAGACCACACCCGACCCTGTCGCGACCGTACAAAACCTAAGCTGCATAAGGCTGCCCGCTGGAAGGCCGGGTCACGGCCACACCGAGGAGAAGCCAGAGTGAATTAGGGTGAAACAAGGGCGGGCGCGCCCGCGGCTTCAGGTGACGACCTTCCACTGTTTCTGGTCCTTCCTGGGTGCGCGGCGATCAGCGTGGCCCTTCGCCGCCTGGCGCCCCCTGCCCGCGCCGCCACTTCCACCCAGGTACCGAAGCCGCAACTGCGCCCAGTCAACGCCGAGGTCCAGCGCGTCGCCCCTGCCCCGCACGTCGCAATTATGGCTGCGGAAGGAGGACAGGAAATTGACGCACGTTTGCTGGTCGTGCCGCCGCGGGTCGAGCGCGCCTTTGCTGCCAGGCATGGCGTGCTGCTGGGCGAACGCGTGCCAGGCGCCTGTGAACCTCGCTCCCAGGGTGACCTGAAGCCGCTGCATCGTCTCGCCAGGTGCCCCCCCGGGGGGTCCCACTGGATGCCGCCGACCTTAGCTTTATATAGCTGCTGTCCCGTGTCTGGGTCTAACGGTTCTGGACAGTGACGCGCGGCGGGGCCCGCTACCAGGGGCGGGGTGGTCAGCGGCTGGTCCTCGGCGCGGCGCCTGCTGCTGCTTCTGCGGCTGCTGCTGCCGCGTCCGCCGCCTGCCGTCTGCCGCCCACCAGACCCGCCAGCGCGGTCGGCGTCGCTACGGGCCAGGTTTCGGCCCAGGGGCGGCGGGGAGACTGGAAGGTCGCCAGTCACAGAGGCTAGGCAGGGCGCCCACCTGCTGCCGCGAAGACGCGCTGGGGGAACGTTCCGGCCGCGCTGCCGTCGTTCCTCGGCGCTCGAGCTCGCGCCATTGCCAGGGAGGGAGGGGCCAGGGCAAGTAGTGTCAGCCAGGGGAGTGCGGCGGTGGGTGGTTGCCTGTTCCTGTTCTTGCCCATGCTCCCATTTCTGTGCTGGCGCCGCTTCCGCGCCCTCCCCGTGGGCGGCCGGCAGCTCCTGCTCATCGGGCTCTTCCGGCTCCTGCTCCGCATGCTGCTCGCGCTCGCTGCTCTGCGACTGTTCCGACCGGTTGGGCCCGCCGCCGGAATCGTCTATGGCTTCGCGAGGCGCGGCGGCTACTGGGGCACGGAAGCCTGGCGGGGACTTGCGGGTTGGCGCGGGCCGCGCGGTTGGCCGCCAGGTAAAGGCCGAGTCGCCACCAGCAGCTGGGGCGGAGAGGAACGCTGCACTGTGGTAAGCGGGGGCAGGCCCCTCCCGTTGGCGCTCGCCTTCAGACCCGCGCCCGCCCTCGCCCGCGAGCGCGCCCCCATCTGTCGCAGCGTGACTTTCGCCATGTGTGGGAGTGCTGCGGGTCGCACCTGGCCCAGGCACATTGTCAGACACCGTCCCTTTCGCCAGGACGGGAGTCGCCTTCCTCAGCGTGGCCCGCCCTTCGAGAGGGAGTGGCTGCGGTTCGCTGTCCGTTCGGGCGGATTCGCTGACAGGGGAGCGAGGGCGAATGGGCGCGAAGGGACTTCTCTCGACAAGCTGGCGGATGGCCTCGATGTCCTGCCTCTGCAAGGCATGTTCGTGGTTCCCCAGCGAGGGGTCTTCGAAAGTACCAGGGGCGGCGGCGGGCGGAGTCGCAGCGGGGCGTTGTTGGGTCTCGCCGCCAACCAGATGTATCGACAGCCCCAGGCTTTGCAAGTAATGGGCTCCGTATCGGCCGTCGGCCACGGTGATGGCCTCGGAGGCGTTGGCTGGAGGGTCTGCGCCGATCGCAAACACGCGCCCGTCTGTGGCCCGCGCGCACCTCCAGGAGTCAGGCGAAACCTCCAATCGTGAGCGCCCAGGGCCGCGGTCAGTCACATTTTCGCGCACCCCCACGACGCGAGAACTGTAACAACTGACGGCCGCGTTTGGATTTACGACCTCCTGGCTGTCTGTTGCGCGCGGAATGTATCCGATTTCCGCAGTGCCGTCCGCAGCATTCCGAACTGCCGTCGCGATGCTGTTGCCAGGAGAGTGCGCCATTTCGGGCGCATATTCGGCGTCCGCCAAGACTCTGCTCCCAGGGCGCTGGTAGGAGTGAGGGGGCGCAATTTCGGCCGCATCTTCCGCCTCAACAACGAGACCGCCCCCGGGACGCTGATTGGAGTGAGGGGTTGTAGGAACGCCTGCGTGGTCGTCTCCTGGAGGGGAAGGCACGGGCGCGCTGTGGCTGACGACCGCCTGTTCGGTCTGTAGCACTCCCAGGGGACTACTGCAGCTGAAGGCCGCACGTTCCAGTGTGAACTCCTGACTCTCTATGCTGCGAGGAGGCTCGAGATATCCTCCACCATCCGCTCGGGGAATCGTCGTGGACCTCCTCTCGGGAGGAGGCTGGTCTCCGAGCGCAGGCGCGCCCTCTGCGGCATTCCCGACTGTCGCCACGATACTGTTGCCAGGGGGGCACGCAATTTCGGCCGCATCTTCCGCATCAACAACGATACCGCCCCCGGGACGCTGATAGGAGTGAGGTGTTGTAGGAACGCCTGCTTGGTTGTCTCCTGGAGGGGAAGGCACCGGCGCGCCGTGGCTGACGACCACCTGTTCGGTCTGTAGCTCTCCCAGGGGACTTCTGCAGCTGAAGGCCGCACGTTCCAGCGTGAACTCCTGACTCTCTATGCTGCGAGGAAACTCGAGATATCCTCCATCATCCGCTCGGGGAGGCGTCGTGGACCTCCTTTCGGGAGGAGGCCGGTCTCCGAGCGCACGCGCGCCCTCTGCGGCATTCCCGACTGTCGCCACGATGCTGTTGCCAGGGGGGGGGCGCAATTTCGGCCGCATCTTCCGCCTCGACATCGAGACCGCCCCCGGGACGCTGATAGGATTGAGGGGCTGTAGGAACGCCTGCTTGGTTGTCTCCTGGACGGGAAGGCACCGGCGCGCTGTGGCTGCCGACCACCTGTTCGGTTTGTGGCTCTCCCAGGGGACTATTGCAGCTGAAGGCCGCACGTTCCAGCGTGAACTCCTGACTCTCTATGCTGCGAGGAGGCTCGAGATATCCTCCATCATCCGCTCGGGGAGGCGTCGTGGACCTCCTTTCGGAAGCAGGCCGGTCTCCGAGCGCAGGCGCGCCCTCTGCGGCATTCCCGACTGTCGCCGCGATACTGTTGCCAGGGGGGCACGCAATTTCGGCCGCGTCTTCCGCGTCAACAACGATACCGCCCCCGGGACGCTGATAGGAGTGAGGGGTTGTAGGAACGCCTGCTTGGTCATTTCTTGGAGGGGAAGGCGCCGGCGCGCTATGGCTGACGACCACCTGTTCGGGCCGTAGCACTCCCAGGGGACTACTGCAGCTGAAGGCCGCACGTTCCAGCGTGAACTCCTGACCCTCGACGTTGCGAGGAGGCTCGAGATATCCTCCACCATCCGCTCGGGGAGGCGTCGTGGACCTCTTCTCGGGAGGAGGCTGGTCTCCGACCGCGGGCGCTCCCTCAGCAGCACCCCCACCTGTCGCCACGATGCTGTTGCCAGGGGGGGGCGCAATTTCGGCCGCATCTTCCGCCTCAACAAAGACGCCGCCCCCGGGGCGCTGATAGGAGTGAGGGGCTGTGGGAACGCCTGCTTGGTAGTCTCCTGGACGGGAAGGCGCCGGCGCGCCGTGGCTGACGACCGCCTGTTCAGTTTGTAGCTCTCCCAGGGGACTACTGCAGCTGAAGGCCGCACGTTCCAGCGTGAACTCCTGACGCTCTATGCTGCGAGGAGGCTCGAGATATCCTCCATCATCCGCTCGGGGAAGCGTCGTGGACCTCCTTTCGGGAGCAGGCCGGTCTCCGAGCGCAGGCGCGCCCTCTGCGGCATTCCCGACTGTCGCCACGATTCTGCTGCCAGAGGGGGGCGCAATTTCGGCCGCATCTTCCGCCTCAACAACGAGACCGCCCCCGGGACGCTGATAGGAGTGAGGGGTTGTGGGAACGCCTGCTTGGTTGTCTCCTGGACGGGAAGGCACCGGCGCGCTGTGGCCGACGACCACCTGTTCGGTCTGTAGCTCTCCCAGGGGACTACTGCAGCTGAAGGCCGCACGTTCCAGCGTGAACTCCTGACTCTCTATGCTGCGAGGAGGCTCGAGATATCCTCCATCATCCGCTCGGGGAGGCGTCGTGGACCTCCCTTCGGGAGGAGGCCGGTCTCCGAGCGCAGGCGCGCCCTCTGCGGCATCCCCACCTGTCGCCACGATACTGTTGCCAGGGGGGGGCGGAATTTCGGCCGCATCTTCCGCCTCAACAACGAGACCGCCCCCGGGACGCTGATAGGAGTGAGGGGCTGTAGGAACTCCTGCTGGTCATTTCCTGGAGGGGAAGGCACCGGCGCGCTGTGGCTGACGACCGCCTGTTCGGTCCGTAGCACTCCCAGGGGACTACTGCAGCTGAAGGCCGCACGTTCCAGTGTGAACTCCTGACTCTCTATGCTGCGAGGAGGCTCGAGATACCCTCCATCCACCGCTCGGGAAGGCGTCGTGAACCTGATGTCGGGAGGAGGCCGGTCTCCGACCGCAGGCGCGCCCTCCGCGGAGCCACCACCTGTCACCGTGACACTGCTACTAGGAACGGGCGCGCTGTCGGGGGCATATTCGGCCTCCACCAAGACTCTGTGCCTGGGGCGCTGATAGGAATGAGGAGCTGTAGGAACGCCTGTCTGCCTGTCTCTGACAGAAGGAAGAACCGACCCGCTGCGGCTGACCACCGCGTGCTCTGTCTGTAACTCTCCCTGGCGACTGATGCAGCTAACGGCCGCTGGTTGGCGACAGTCTCCAGGCGAAACGCCGCCTCCAGATTTGCAGCAATCGTCGACCTCAGATTTACGATTGTCTTCAAGCGGGTCGGTTCTGCGTCCAGGGAGCGCGCTCGCGACGGCGTCCGCCGCGCGCCCAGCAGCCTGGGCCAGGGCCGCGACGGCCGTCCAGAGGGGGGCCTGCGCAGCCTTTGCGGCGGCAGCGGCGCAGGCACACGCGGCGGCGGCGGCGGCTGCGTCGGGCGCAGCCCTGGCGCCGACTGCGCGGACGTTTGGGGCGTCAGCAGCGTCGGCGGCGAAGGCGGCGCGGGGCGCGGGCCGCCGGACACGGACGGCGCCAACTCGCCCGAGGGCGTCGGCTGCGTCCGCGGCCCTGGTCGGCGCGCGCGCGTGGGCCGCCGTAGCCACGCCGGCCCCCCAGAAGGCGCTGGCGGCGGAGGCCGCGGCGGGGCAGCCATCGCCAGCGGCGCCAGCGGCGTTGGCGGCGCAAACGGCGGCGGACGCGCCCAAGGGAGAGGGCGCCCCCGACGCGTTGGCAGCGCCAACCGCGTCGGCCGCGCTGGCGAGCCCAGGGGGGCGGCCGCCGGCCGCGGCAGCAGCGCCCAGGCGGCGCTGATTCCGAGCGCGCCCTTGTCGGCGCCGCCGCGCCGCCGCAGTCTCCATCGCCCGGGGCTGAGCGCCAAACGCGCATGGGGGGGGCGCGCCGTCTTGACTGCCAGGATTACCAGGGTTGCGACTGAAGGTCGCCCTTTCACTCTGCACTGCCAGGCATCTGCTTGGGGCCCCGCTACTTCCCCGGCTGAAGGCCGAATTGTTACTCGTACTGTCGCCAGGAAACACAGGGTTAATCGGCGAATCCGAAGTGGGATTGACCGGCATGCTGGGGACTGGATCTGCCTGAGATGCTGGCTGCGCTGCACGGTAACGACCCAGGGGGCAGCTGAAGGCTGCACTTCCAATGAAAGAATCCTCCAGATAGTCGTCAGTCGCCCTGGCCACCACGGCTGGAGCCGCCTCGAAATTCTGAGTTCCTGGTCCCCTGAAGCTGGCGCTGCTGCAGCTGCTTCGGCTGCTGTTGCTGCCGCTGCTGCCCTGCTGGTGCGTCTGCCCGCTGGGAGCCTGTTGGTGCTGCAGCGGCGCGGCCCCGGCGGCGCCAGCCGCGGCGGGCCCAAGCGCGGCAGCGCGGGCCGCGGCGGCCGCGGCGCCGGCCGCGTGGCCCGCGGCCCACGGCGGCCCGCCTCCGCCACGGCCCGCGGCGGCGGCGGCGGCGGCGGCCGCCGCGGCGCTGGCGGCCGCCGGGGCGGCGGCGGCGGCCACCGGCCGCCAGCCCGCGGAACAAGCCCCAGCGGCGCCCGCGGCGCGGGGGGCAGGGCGCCCGCGAGCCAGCGGCTCGGCCCAGGCTGCCATCGGCGCCTGCGGGGCCAGCCGTCGTCGGCGCGCCCGCGGCGCCACAGCGGCGGCGGCGCCCGCGGAGCCGACGGCGCCGCCGGCGCAGGGGCGCCAGCGGCGCCGGCGGCGCCGCGTCGGCCGCAGAGCGGCCGCGGCGGGCCGCCGCCTCGGGCCCGTGGCGGCGGCGCCGCGGCGGCGGCGGCCGCGCGGCCGGGGGGCGGCAGCGACGGCGGGCACTACACGCAGCAGAGGGCGGCCGCGGCGGGCCGCGCAAGCCAGGGCTGCCTGGCGGCGGCCGCGCACGGCCCCCTCGGCGGCAGCGGCCAGCGGCTACCAGCAGGGGGCTGCAGCCCTCGGCGGCGGCCGCGTCAGGCCACGCAGCCGCGCTGTCACAGGGGCCCCGCGGCGGCGGCTGCCGCGGCGGCGGCCCCGCCGAGGCAGCCGGCCGCCGCGGCGGGGGCGGCGCAGGCGCAGCCATTGGCAGCGCGGGGCCAGGCGGGCGGCGCCGCGGCGGCCACGGCAGCCGCGCCGGCGGTGCCAGCTCGGCGCGCGGCCGCCGCCCGCCGCTGCTGCCGCCGGCAAGCCGCGCGCGCCGACGGCGACATCAAAGCGGGGCTTGCGACACAGAGACCCACGGCCGCGCGAGGGCTCACCGCGGGGATCGTGCGAGAAGAAGAAGAAAGCCTGCTGCAGGCGCGCACGCCTCGGGCCAGCCCTTGAGCCAAAGGCTTGAGCCAGGCTTCAGCCAGAGGCTTGAGCCAGAGGGCCACGGAACTGATGGGGATATTTTTTTACAGCCGCAGGCGGAAGCGCCAGCGGCGGAAGGTCGCGAACGGGCCGCGGACGCGACTAAATTACCTAACGCGCGCAGGGCCGCGGATCAGGCGGCTCACGACAGCGCCCAGGGGGGCGAAGCCGATGCAATCCAGGCGCCATGGCAACCCCTGAACGTGCATGCAGGTGCATCCAACAGGCCTGAGGTAGGCACCGAGACGACCTAGCGCAGCCAAAATGGCGCGATAACGTTCCAACGTCCAGGTGCGGACAAGGGAACGACCCGAGGACGTCAGCCCCAGCCTGTCGGGTAGCACAGACGACGAGGTGATAAGTCCAACGAGGATCCCGACGGCGGCAACGAGCCGCGGCGCAAGAACGACATCAAGGTGTATCCATGTTCCGAGAAGACTACCACACCGAGATGTTTCGGCCCAGACCCAGCGGGTGGAAGGGCACCTGATGCACGCTACCCGTCGAAACACGGCGTGTGCACACCGCAGTGTCACAGTGCAGTCCAAAGAGACGGAGAGAACAAGCGGAACGAGACCGTGTATACCCAGGCATGTCCCACAAAGCCACTGATCCAGGGTCGCGGTAGGCAGCCGTCCAGCAATGGGAGTCCAGAGGGCACCGATCCATGGAGCCTGAAGGGTACCACAGGCTGACTGGGAACAAGGACCAACGGAAAAAGCTGATGGCGAGCCAGTCGCAACGCAAGAAGCGCATCCAGGGTGCGGAGCATGAAGACAAGACAAAACATCCACAATTGACAAACTGATGGGGATACGCGAAGCGTCTACAATTGCTTCGAGGGAAACCCCCTTTCCTGAATTGCTTCGCTTCCGGGGCAGGGGGGCGGGGCGGGGCGGGGCGCGCAATGCTCGCGCCTGCAATGTGGCGATTTCGCTCGAGCGCGTCCGTTCCGTCTCGAAGTTGTGGCGAGCCTGCGCTGCTCTGCTTCGGACTTGTCTGCGTCGCGTGAGCCCCCCGCCGCGAGGGCGGGCGCCCTCGCTCGCCGCCGACCCCGACATTCACAATGCCCTTTTGGGCTCCGAATCCCTTCAATACCTTGCTGGGCTGGCACCGGTCGGGCTTGCCCTGTCGCTTTCAAGTCCCCCCGTCAAGATGGTTGCCGAGGACCTCAGAATCTGGGGCGCCTAGCTCCACGTCGACTCGCGGCAAGAACATTGGAGCGACCTCGCTGCAGGTTCCCCCATCCAGGCGGCGCCATGCCCCTGTCCGCGGATGGCCGGCGCGACATGCGCTCGGAGGCTCGACCCAGGGCCCGCGCGCCTGCCGCGGGAAGCTCGGCCCTCCAGGGCGCGCCGCCGAAAGCCCCGCGTTGGGCATAGGCTCACGCGCAGCGAAACTATCGCCGCGCCCTCCTGGGACCGCGCAAGCGCCCAGTCGCGGGCGCGCCAGAATATAGACCCCCACTTCTTTTGAACTGTTGCTGCGGGCGCAAGCTCAGTGCGAAATCCGCGCGGGCGCTTGCCCGTCGAAAACCATTCGCACGCGGGCCCGGCGACGCGCCGCGTGAATCACGGGCGGTTCATCGTCGCGCGAGCGCGCCGTTGGGCTTCAACAGCTGCGCCACTGCAGCGCTTCGTCATAATGATGATTGACGAAATCTGCCCGCGGCCATCTGGCCCCCCGCCCCCCCCCCCCCCATGCCTGGCAGGGGTCGCGCGGGCCCCCCCGACGCGCGACCGTTGCCCGACGAGCGAACGAGCGCGCGAAAGTCGCCCGACCGGTGATAAACAAGGAAAGAAAACCTTCGACCGTCGCTCGCCTAGGGAACCCAAGACATTAGAAACGCTTTTCGGTTTTCAGGACACGCTTTCCCGTGTAAAACTTGTTCCGGCGTTCTAGAACGAGTGTCTGTCCGCGTTTAATACGACCGGGCATTCTAGTTCGGCCTTGCGATCTTTCGACAGTTTGGATTGTGCGCTTGTAGAACGCCCGCGCAAGCGAGCTCGCGCGCGCCGCTGGCGTCGCATTGCCCAAAGCGTCCGCGCCCACCACGTGACCGCGCGGACCAGCATATCAGAAAACGCGCCGGGGGGAACAATCCGAAATGGGGGCGAGGGGGAACGGGGGGACAGGCGGGGAGAATCAAGCCTGGCCAGGGGCAGCCTCCAACGGAAGGGCAAGGCGCCAGGGTCATCTTGCTTCCTGGGCCCCGCCGACGTTAGTTAGCGGGCGCCCCGCGGATCTACCAGGGCCTGGGCCCGCCCTGCTTGGCCGCCGCAGTCGGCGCCCACGCCGTCAAGACTGCCGCGCGAATGTTCTGGTAGCCGGCTTCCGTGCAGAATGCGCATGTTTATGTCGCGCATTGTTTCAGGCTGCCGGCGCCGTGGGAACTTCTGAGCACGTGCGGGGCCAGGCCAGTTCACGCCCCCACGGCAATTTCAATGGTTGAAGCATCGCTGTGACTAATCATCCTATATGGGGAGACTTCGCACATGACTATTCTGGACTCGGGCGGGCCACTGCAGCAATGTCCGGGAGCGCGGCAAGGTGCTTGCAGAACCGCCATGCGAAACCTGGTCCATCGCCCGTTCCGAGAGACCTAGTGACGGAGAATGATCCCAAAAGTCGCCCCCCCCCCCGCCCCACGCCCCACCCCACCCCACCGCCCGCTGCGCCTTGCGTCGTGTTTTGGGGGGCTCGCGCGTGTCTCTGCGAGAGGGTTAATTTCAATTGCGGCCGGGCAGCGGGATCCTGAGAACAACCGTCGGGTCTGCCATAGAAGTTGGAAGCCCAGGGCCCCGCTGCTGAGTCATGGGATTGGCCCCATCCCGACCCCCGAATGCTTCTCAGTCTGACAACACTCAAGTTTTTTTTTCCAATGTGGATGAGGTTTCTACGGGTGCGCTGCGCCAGCGTGCCTTGGAACACCTTCTCGCGCACCCACATGTCTCATATTTGTTCATACTGATTCCTTAAAGGTGGTCCTCGGCGCCAAGGCGCGGGGGTGCCCCTTGCTCTAATTGTTGGGGGCGTTTGGCGCTGCAGGGTGTTGACTTAAACGGCACCTAGAACGCGCCCGTGGCCAAAGTGTACCCTGAAAGGCTCCGTGAGGCGCGCAGGCGGTATCTTGACCAATAAAATCTGGCTGTTTTTCCTTCTGGCACGTGACCAGAGACCACTGAGGTTCCCACAACCATTGGAGGTTGAGGAGCCAAAATTATGGGAGCGTGCAGCTGTCGTTGTTCCACATCCTGTAGTGGTGCCGACGCCACGCAATCAAGCATACGACGACGTCTTGTGATTGCGATGGAATTGCAACGTTGATGTAATGTGTGTCGGTTCGATCCACCCGTCATGACGTAAGTACGATGACCAACTGGATCCATGTACCAGGCACAGGAGGCCTCGGGCGCGTACCGTACGCATGAGGGCAGGAGATACAATGAGAGGAGGGTCGGCCACAGTCAAGTGCAATGCTTCTGGGCTTTGATCCCTTGTTCTGGTGAGTTGCCTTCCATATGTTCGCAGGCCTCGTGTTAACGACATATGTTGCACCCCAATGTTGCAATAGCTGTGCCATGGCCGTGGCATCGCATTCCCCACAACACTTTCAGGGGTAACGCCCTGCCCACGAACACTACACCCTGTTGTAGCACGGCTGGCCGCTGCTATGCTGTTATGCTGCTGTGCTGCTATGCTGCGCCGCTGTCTCGCTCTCTGTCTCTCTCTCTCTTGTTTGCTCTCTCTCTCTCTCTCTCTCTCTCTCTCTCTCTCTCCCTGTTTTCTCTTTCTTTATCTCTCTCTCTCTATATATATATGTATAGAGAGAAATAGCACTAGACGTGCATACATATATGTATGTGTTTCTCTCTGTCGCTCCCCCTCTCTCTCACACGCACTCTCTCTCCCTCTCTCTATCACTGTCTCTCTCTCTCTCTCTCTCTTTCCCTCTCTGTCCCCTTATACATATATATATGTATATATATATATATGTATCCCCCTGTTCTCTCTCTCTCTCTCTCTTTCTCTATCCCGCTCTTTTTTTTTCTCTCTCTCTCTCTCTCTCTCTCTCTCTCTCTCTCTCTCTCTCTATAAACCAATATATCTCTATATGTTTGTTTGTCTCTCTATCTCTCTCTATCTCTGTCTCTGATTCACTCTCTCTCTCTCTGTCTCTCCCTCTCTCTCTCTCTCTCTCTCTCTCTCTCTCTCTTTATCTTCCCCCTCTCTCCTCATCTCCCTCTCTCTCTCTCGCCATTCTCTCTCTCCGCTCTCTCTCTCTCTCATCTCTTCTCTCTCTCGTTCTCTCGTTTTCCCAACATCCTGTGGTGTTGGGGTCCTCGTTTGAAGAGACGCGCGGTGGCCCGCGTTTCCTCCTCCCTCCTATCCCCCTCCTCCCCCTCCTCCCCTCATTGCTCCTCTCTCGGCTGGTTACACCTCTCACGCGTTTCGAGCCCCATAGGGAGCTCCACCGAAGGCCCCAGTGGGGGTGTTCGCATGCGGTTCCCCCACCCAGGGCAGCGTTTCGTGGCCCCATAGGGAGCCTCACCGAAGGCCCCAGTGGGGGTGTTCGCATGCGGTTCCCCCACCCAGGGCAGCGTTTCGTAGCCCCATAGGGAGCTCCACCGAAGGCCCCAGTGGGGGTGTTCGCATGCGGTCCCCCCGCCCAGGGCAGCGTTTCGTGGCCCCATGGGGAGCTCCACCGAAGGCCCCATTCGAGGGTGTTCGCATGCAGGTTTTATTTCTTTTATTTTTATGTTTTTTCCCCCACCAGGGGGGCTGTTTCGTGGTCGGGATGTAGCTCGGGCCCCCATAGGGAGCTCCCACCGGGCCCCAGTGGGGCGTGTTCGCATTGCGGTTTCCCCCACCAAGGGCAGCGTTTCGTAGGCCCATAGGGAGCTACACGAAGGCCCCAGTGGGGGTGTTCGCATGCGGTTCCCCCACCCAGGGCAGCGTTTCGTAGGCCCATAGGGAGCTCCACCGAAGGCCCCAGTGGGGGTGTTCGCATGCGGTTCCCCCACCCAGGGCAGCGTTTCGTGGCCCCATAGGGAGCTCCACCGAAGGCCCCAGTGGGGGTGTTCGCATGCGGTTCCCCCACCCAGGGCAGCGTTTCGTGGCCCCATAGGGAGCTCCACCGAAGGCCCCAGTGGGGGTGTTCGCATGCGGTTCCCACACCCAGGGCAGCGTTTCGTAGCCCCATAGGGAGCTCCACCGAAGGCCCCAGTGGGGGTGTTCGCATGCGGTTCCCCCACCCAGGGCAGCGTTTCGTGGCCCCATAGGGAGCTCCACCGAAGGCCCCAGTGGGGGTGTCCACATGCGGTTCCCCCACCCAGGGCAGCGTTTCGTGGCCCATAGGGAGCTCCACCGAAGGCCCCAGTGGGGGTGTTCGCATGCGGTTCCCCCACCCAGGGCAGCGTTTCGTAGCCCCATAGGGGGCTCCACCGAAGGCCCCAGTGGGAGTGTTCGCATGCGGTTCCCCCACCCAGGGCAGCGTTTCGTGGCCCCATAGGGAGCTCCACCGAAGGCCCCAGTGGGGGTGTTCGCATGCGGTTCCCTCACCCAGGGCAGCGTTTCGTAGCCCCATAGGGAGCTCCACCGAAGGCCCCAGTGGGGGTGTTCGCATGCGGTCCCCCCACCCAGGGCAGCGTTTCGTGGCCCCATAGGGAGCTCCACCGAAGGCCCCAGTGGGGGTGTTCGCATGCGGTTCCCCAACCCAGGGCAGCGTTTCGTAGCCCCATAGGGAGCTCCACCGAAGGCCCCAGTGGGGGTGTTCGCATGCGGTTCCCCCACCCAGAGCAGCGTTTCGTGGCCCCATAGGGAGCTCCACCGAAGGCCCCAGTGGGGGTGTTCGCATGCGGTTCCCCCACCCAGGGCAGCGTTTCGTAGCCCCATAGGGAGCTCCACCGAAGGCCCCAGTGGGGGTGTTCGCATGCGGTTCCCCCACACAGGGCAGCGTTTCGTGGCCCCATAGGGAGCTCCACCGAAGGCCCCAGTGGGGGTGTTCGCATGCGGTTCCCCCACCCAGGGCAGCGTTTCGTAGCCCCATAGGGAGCTCCACCGAAGGCCACAGTGGGGGTGTTCGCATGCGGTTCCCCCACCCAGGGCAGCGTTTCGTGGCCCCATAGGGAGCTCCACCGAAGGCCCCAGTGGGGGGGTTCGCATGCGGTTCCCCCACCCAGGGCAGCGCTTCGTGGCCCCATAGGGAGCTCCACCGAAGGCCCCAGTGGCTGCTCTCGCATGCGGTTTCCCCACCCAGGGCAGCGTTTCGTGGCCCCATGGGGGGAGCTCCACCGAAGGCCCCAGTGGCTGTTCTCGTATGCGGTTCCCCCCACCCAGGGCAGCGCTTCGTGGCCCCATAGGGAGCTCCACCGAAGGCCCCAGGGGGTGTTCGCATGCGGTTCCCCCCACCCAGGCAGCGTTCGTGGCCCCATAGGGAGCTCCACCGAAGGCCCCAGTGGGGGTGTTCGCATGCGGTCCCCCACCCGGGCGCGTTTCGTAAGCCCCATAGGGAGCTCGCACCGAAGCCCCAGTGGGGGTGTTCGCAGCGTGCCCCCACCCAGGCAGCGTTTTCCGTGCCCCATAGGGAGCGTCCACCCGAAGGCACCAGTGGGGGTGTCGCATTGCGGTTCCCCCACCCAGGGCGCCGTTTCGTAGCCCCATAGGGAGCGCCACCGAAGGCCCCAGGGGGTGTTCGCATGCGGTCCCCCACCCAGGGCAGCGTTTTCGTGGCCCCATTATGGAGCTCCACCGAAGGCCCCGTGGGGGTGTTCGCATGCGGTTCCCCCACCCAGGGCGCGTTTCGTAGCCCCCATAGGGAAGCTCCACCGAAGGCCCCAGTGAGGGTGTCCGCATGCGGTTCCCCCACCCAGGGCAGCGTTTCGTGGCCCCATAGGGAGCTCCACCGAAGGCCCCAGTGGGGGTGTTCGCATGCGGTTCCCCCACCCAGGGCAGCGTTTCGTGGCCCCATAGGGAGCTCCACCGAAGGCCCCAGTGGGGGTGTTCGCATGCGGTTCCCCCACCCAGGGCAGCGTTTCGTAGCCCCATAGGGAGCTCCACCGAAGGCCCCAGTGGGGGTGTTCGCATGCGGTTCCCCCACCCAGGGCAGCGCTTCGTAGCCCCATAGGGAGCTCCACCGAAGGCCCCAGTGGGGGTGTTCGCATGCGGTTCCCCACCCAGGGCAGCGTTTCGTGGCCCCATAGGGAGCTCCACCGAAGGCCCCAGTGGGGGTGTTCGCATGCGGTTCCCCCACCCAGGGCAGCGTTTCGTAGCCCCATAGGGAGCTCCACCGAAGGCCCCAGTGGCGCAGTTCGCATGCGGTTCCCCCACCCAGGGCAGCGTTTCGTGGCCCCATAGGGAGCTCCACCGAAGGCCCCAGTGGCGCAGTTCGCATGCGGTTCCCCCACCCAGGGCAGCGTTTCGTAGCCCCATAGGGAGCTCCACCGAAGGCCCGCCCCGGTGGCGCAGTCCGCATGCGGTTCCCCCATCCAAGGCAGCGCTTCGTGGCCCCATATGGAGCCCCACCGAAAGCGGCACCCACAACGCGTTACCAACAATTGCTTATGGTTGGGTCTTTCGCCAGGATAATGTGTATGTGTGTTTGATGCTCCTGTTGGTTAACGGCTGTCTTTGGATGTTGTTAGATTCGCTGAACATCGCGCGGGTATCATAACAACGACGTGCGTGCGCGAGCTGGCATTGCGTTGCATCTTCGCGAGGACGCACCAGATTGCGAGCCTCCCTCGCACCAGGCCCGCGGCCACCTCCCAAGCGGGGGTTTGGGGGGCGGGAGGGGGGGGGGGCGCGGGGCGCACGTAGGCAGAGGCTGGAAGGGTAATAACTGAGGACGACGGGGGGTGGTGATGGTCTGTGCCATCCGCGCGATATTCGCGCGCGTCGCGCCGCTATGCCGCCCCCTACCCCGCCCCCAGACATTTCCCGAATCGCTCCCTTCTGTGACGCGCCGCGCCGTGCCAGTGGGGCTGCGCGCGGACTGGCAGCGGCAACCGACGTGGCCGCGCCTCAGTGCCCCGCCCCCTCCCCCCAGCCGCTCAATCGATCGGAGGGATCGGTCAAATCACGGCCCATGGCTTCGGCCAGGGTCGGCAAAATATGCGTTTGCAGGGCATTGCGCTGGCTCGGGCAGCTTGGGGCGCGCATTCGAACGCTGCGCGCATATCGTCAGAGGCGCGCGTTTGCTTGCATGTCTGCGGGCCGCCATCCTCGCCTGGGGTTCTTAGTGGGCGTCGGGCCCCCGCGCGCCCGCGGGCCCCGCGGGGCCGCCAAGGATATTGTACGGTGAATGGCACGGTGCGGCAGAATGCGATGGACACCGGCATTGGGCAGCGCTCGGCTTCTGGGGCACATCTGCGCGCCGCTACCCCTCTCTTGCCCGTGCTGCTGATTCCCCCGTCCACTAGCCGTTCATCTCGCCTCTCCGCGCGGCCACTGCTCCTTCTGAGCCCCCCGTCGCCCGACCCCCCAACCCCTGCCCCCAATGGGCACGCGCTGCACAGGGCGCGCGCCGCCCATCAATTCCGCGCCCCAGGCGGCGGGCACCGACGCGGCGCCAGCCATGGAGTCCGAGGAGGATGACATGCGCGAGGCAATTCGCTTTTCCTTGGCGTGGACGGCCCCGCCCGCCACGGCCGCGCCAACTGGGGGCGGCGAGAGCCGCTTTCTGGCCCGCGCAACTCGGCGCAAGCACTTCGCCTTGAGCTCAACAAGGCCGCTGCAAAAATACATTCCATTCGCGGCGCCGCGTTCGCGCGCGCAAGGACATCGCGATCGCTTCCAAAGGGTCCGCGAAGAATTTCCCGCGGAATGGAAGCGCGCTCGGGAAGGTCGCGAGGGAGTTTTGCTCGAGAAGCAAGTGGCCAGGAGCCTGACGACAGAAGCGAGCCCCGCCGCGGCGGGCGACGACTTGCAGACGAGTATCGACGAGGGGCGTGCGCCGAGGTCAAGGCGCGGGCGCGCTTGCGGGGCGCGAAGACCGCCGCCCGCGCCCGCCGCAGCCCGCGGCGCGCCTGCGGAAGTTCCAGAAGTTCGGCGCGATCGATGGGGAGGGGGGGGTGGGGGGTCGCGGGGGGGCGAGGGGGGTCGGAAGGCTGGGGGGTCGGAGGGGCGCGCGGCATGGGCGCCCCCTGGAGGCCCGCCCAAGATCGCCGAAACAACCCCCCCATGTCGAAGTGTCAAGAAGGGCCCAGAAGGCACCCGCGATTGGCCCGAGGGGGACAAGAGAGGGAAACGTAAGTGTCTTCCGAACCCCCGCTTCAAGATGTCTGAGCCCATGTGCCCCCAGGATCAGCGAGGCCCATGGCGCCCCCCAAGAGGGAGAAGGGGAACCCGAATGTGCCAATCCGATTCCAGACCCCCCGATAGGCCTTCGGCGGGGCGACACCGAGAGGCCAATGCGCTACGAGTCTACGAGCGACCCCCTATGAGCGTCCATGAGTACACGTGGCCCGCGACCCCCCTGCCCGAACATTCCCGACGTGGCGTCGCAAATCTCCCTGATCCACCATCCAGGCGCGGTGTCGTTGGGCTCAACCCCCTTTGCCAATTTGCATTCCCATTTGCAATCCCGCCTATATGATATAACCAGGTATAGCCATACCATGAAATATCGCATACTTATAACTTATAACTCATAGTTATGCAGACCGTCATAAATGCGCGAAAAAAGTTACCGCGCTGCGGGCGCTGCTGGCGTGGCCGAATGCATTCCCGATTGCAAAGCCAGCCGCGCCCAACGGGGCGCGAAACGCGCAATCGTCAATTGCAGTCTCGTGGACGCGTACAATGTGTAGTAATGTACAGGGTCAAAATATCCGCGCGATTGCGCCCCAAGCGGTTCAGCTCGCATGTGTTGATATACTGTTCCAGATGTATTCGAAATTTGATTAATTTGTGAATTGTGCATTTTAGGGTTTGAGTGATTTGCTTGATAACTTGCCACGGTTTTCCACGCAACGGTGTGCGCGGTGCAGGCGTGTGCTTTAAACTTTGTATTGCAGCCGTCCGTGACGATTAGCTGGATGAAGCTGGTTAGCGATGCGGCAATGCTGCGCTGTATAATACTGTATTCATACTGTTTCTTTGTCACGTACCCCCCTTCTTGCTCCAGGTCGTTGGCCGTTTGGTAAATGTGTTGCGGCCGATCATGTCATCAACCATCGTCTTAAACTAATGTGTAACTTCAAATGGACTTTTCCCATGTCGCCCCCCTTCATCCCTCTCTTCCTGCCGCTTGACCTCCCGCTTGTCCCTCTCTTCCTTCCCCCTCCTTTGCTGTCGTGCCCCCCGAGCCTGCGCCCGCAACTCCTGGGGCGGGGCGACGACTGTGATTATGGTGATGATTAGACAGCGGTGACGATGATAATGTTGATGTGGTGATGATGGTGATTGATGGTGGTTGTTGTGCTGGTGGCGCAGTGATGAAAGTCAGTGAGTCATTGTTGTGATGATGGTGATTTTGATTGATTGTATGATGATGGCGATTGCGGTGGCGATGCGCATGATGAGGTTAGTGGGAATAGGGCAGGAGGGGGGAGAGAGGGGCCACGACACGACGAAAGAACACAAAAAGGATGGCGCAGGACGTGGCAGGGGAGACGGAGGAGGGCGGGGCAGGAATATCGTAGGGAAGGGGCAGGAAGATCGTAGGCAGGCAGGAACATCGTTGGGAAGAGGGCCAGGGGATGAGGAAGGGAAGGAGGAGGGAACGGTGAAAAGGCATGGGGTGTAATCAGGACGAGGAACAGGCCGAGGCTGATCAATGACGCGGTGGGGGACGGGGAGGTGGGCCGTGCGACGCGGCGGAGGAGGACGAGAGGAATAGGGCCAAGGAGGTAGAGAAGCGACCAGGGCAAGGTCGCCTTGGGGGGGCAACCAGCAATAGGGTGAACAACAAATGAGGCATGAGACAGCTCAGGCGCGAGAGGGGTGTAGGAAGACGAAGAGCAAGGGGTGGGGCCGAGGATGACGAGGAGGATGGGCAACACGTGGCGCTGCGGGGGTGTAATAGATAGGCACTTGCGCCGATAATCGCGCGGAAGCTGCCGAGCTGAAGATAATCGCGCAGACCGTGGGGAGTGGGTTCATGCGCAGAGGGGTGGCCCGGCACCCTTCTAAGGCCGCGGAACACATAGCATAGCATATCATAGCCATAGCACGTCGCGAAGCTATTGCGAAGATAATTGCGCGTCGCACTCCGCCTCATCCATTGGCTCGTCGTGCTCGCTCGCCCTGTCGGACCCCCGTTCGCGGCGCCGGCGGCGAGGCGATGTCATCAACAGCCCGCTCAAGTCGCAGCGCGTGGACCAGAGCCCATCGAAGAAGCAGTTCGAGGGCGGAGCCGCGGCTGGGGGGCGTCGCGTGCTGCGTGCTTTGTTCGGGGAAGATGAGGGAGGGCGAGCAATGCGAGCAAGTATACGATGAGGAGGACGAGAATGAGGAGGAGAAAGATGAGGGTGAGAAGGATGCGGGGCAGGTGTGGCAGTGGCAGTAGTAGTAGTAGTAGTAGTAGTAGTAGTAGTAGTAGTAGTAGTAGTAGTAGTAGTAGCAGTAGCAGTAGCAGTAGCAGTAGCAGTAGCAGTAGCAGCAGTAGTAGTAGTAGTAGTAGTAGTAGTAGCAGCAGCTGACAGCCGTAGTTAAACAATAATACATCATATGAATAATAATTGTAGTATGAAACTAAGACGTGGTAGTAGTAGTAGTAGTAGTAGTCGTAGTAGTAGTAGTAGCAGTAGTAGTAGTAGTGGTAGGTGTGGTAGTAGTGATAATAGTATTCGTAGTAGTAGTAGTAGTAGTAGTAGTAGTAGTAGTAGTAGTAGTAGTAGCAGTGCTAACTATGCTACTAATGCTAGTAAGAGGGGAATGACGACTTAGGGAGAGCTCGGCAACGCGTGAGGTTGATCCAAGGCAATGATTAGGAGGACACGGAAGATCAGGAGGGCGAGAGGAAAAGGGTGGCATGACTCGACACGAGGATGAGCACGATGGGGCAGAGTGTTGACGAGTACAGGGAGGAGGGGGTCATGAGTGAGGGCAACAGACAGGGCGCAGAGAGGACACACTAATCATGAGGAGTGGGATGAGGAGTCAGATGATCGGGGCATCAGCGAGGAGCCCGCCAATGCGTAGCACGGTCGTGAGCATGATGTGAAGCAAGATGTGAAAGGCAAATGCAGCATGCAGCAATGACGACCCGCAACGAGGTCTCGGCCGTTGGACGCGGCAGGGAATGAGTCAGAATGAGAATGCGGGCGGGAAGGGGGATAGGGGATAAGGGATGAGGAGGAGCATGATATCGATCAGAAGGGCACGGCGAGACATGGTGCCGACGATCATGACAACGACGGAGATGATGAGGATGGGGATGAGGATGGGCCGGGTGATGCTGATGATGATGGTGTTTCTAATGTTACTGATGATTCATTATACCGCTGATTCACTGTTGATGTTGACGCTGATGCTGACGCAGATTATGGTAAATTATGGACCTGATGATGCTCCTGATGCTCATGATGACGACGATGATGACGATGCCGATGATGCTGATGATGATGATGATGATGCTGATGATAATAATAATGGTGATGATGCGGATGATGATGCTGATGCTGCTGATGATGATGATTATGCTGATGCTGATGATGTACCATCAGGCGGTGGAACAGATGCGACGGCTGACCATGGTTCGAAATGCAATGATGAGGGGGCGGTGAGACGGAGGCGCGGTCGGGTGGGAGCAGGTAGCGGGACGGACGAGGGGGTGACGGGAAGGGGGGTGGGAGATGTGCATGTTGCATGCTGCGTGGCCAGGTGGAGAGTGATACAGAGAACGAGAATGCAGAGCGGGAGGATGTCCGCACGGTGGCTAGTTTCAGTCGAACGTACAGGCGTGAAGCGGCGTGGTCATCAGCAATATACGACCTCTATGTCCTATGTCCAAGCGTGCTGGACAAGTGTACATCCATCTCTGGACGCTGTGGTTTCCAGACTGGAATGCGCATCGCATTCGGTTTCCGAACTTCGTTTTCGGAACCACATCGGTTTCCGAACTTCGTTTTCAGAACCTCATCGGTTTCCGAACTTGCATTTCTGAACCGCATCAATTTCCGAATCGTCAAATCTGAACCTCCTTATTTTCAGTTTTAGGTCCTTATTTTGAAAATAAGGTACTATTTTTGAAAATAAGGTGGTTCGGAAATGCAGGTTCGGAAATTGAGGAGGTTCGGAAATGCAGGTTCGGAAATTGAGGAGGTTCGGAAATGCAGGTTCGGAAAACGATGCGGTTCGGAAATCCAGGTTCGGAAATGACGTTTTCAGATTTGTATCGCGTTCATGAATCAAGCTTTGGGTCGTCATGCTGATAATCACAGGCCCCTGCACCGCGCGCCCTAAGTCCCCCCCCCCCCCCTTCCCCTCGGGGCGGCGCGCCGGCGTGCCCTAGGTGCCCCCCCCCCCCTCCCCACCCCCCAGGGCCCCGCGCCCGCGTGCTCGCGGCGACCCCCTTCCCCCCTGCCTGGTGCGGCGCGCCCGTGTGCCCTAAGTTATCCCTGGCGCATTGTGCCCATGGGGCAGGGGCGCGCGCCCGCGTGTCCGAAGTGCCCACACACATACACACACCACACACCACGCTCGCAGTTCTTCTGGGGAGGCATCGGCCGCCCGCGCGCCGTACGTCCCCCCTCGGTCGAGTCCCCTGCGGCTTTGCGTCACCATCCATGCAGCACATTACCACCATTACCATTACCGGGCTCTCGGGCAGACACAAGTTCGTTCAAGCCCCACGATAACTCAACTCGGGCACATCCGCGGTGTGGTATCTCACCTCGCAGGGGTGCCCCCCCCCCCCCCTCTACCGACTGAGCTCCAGCAAACGGGCCTCTGAGGGAACACCAATGCCGCATATGCCAATGCCCCCCCCCCAAGAGGGGCCAACGGGGCGCCAAGGTGAACGGGGGGATGACACGAGGGATGTGTACTTGTATTTCATCTCGGGTGAACGAAACTTCGCCACGGGGGGTTATTCTTCTATTGCCCTACAAGGTTACCCTCCGCGCGAATTCCCAGGGCGTTCCTGCGTTATCCAGTAGGGGGCTCTCGGGGCGTTCTTGGGACTGTCCTCGCGCCCTCCTGCAGACCGCCCACAAAGGCCTTGCGAGGGCCTGGCAGAACCCCCCAGCGGGCCCCACTGGGACACCAAATCCTGGGTGTCAATCAGGTGTTGGTGGCGCAGAACTATTTGAGGGCCCCCTCTCAAGCCACAGGAAAGCACCAGGAAGACTCCGGCGGGGCGCTGCCATTTGAGACGTTCAGGCGGACAGGTAGCACATTTCTGAATCTGTGCGACAGCATTGAGGCACAAAGCGGTTTGCTTCGCAGGCTCTCCCGTCGGCGTGTTGTGCCAGATTTCGCCCCCACTTCCAGTGCTTTCCGTAGCGATGCCCGCGAGCGTGAGCAAGACGGAGTCGGCCGTGTCTAGTCGTCGCCATCGGGGCCGCGTCGGTTCGACCAGTGGCGAGCATGACAGAGGTCCTTGCACCATCGATGGTACTGTCTTCTTGAAGGTTCGCCGTTGCGGCGGGTGCAACTTGCGCAACACAGACTTCAATCCATGTCCCCATGGTGCCTGGAGCGAGGACAAGTTCCTGCCCTGGAAGGGCTCCAGCACCAACCCGCAAGGTCCCATGGATAAGATCTGCCTCACGGCGTACATCCATGGCGGCTTCCACCGGGAGTGCGGCGATTGGGACGCGTTCTTGAAGGCCTGCAGGGACTCCGAGCAGCTCATGTCAGAGTGGCAGGCCGCGTACGACGAGACCAAACGGATCGTCGAGTCTTCGGACGGGCAACGCATTGCAAAGAAGCTCCAGGCCACCTTGGACGGCAGGTTGAACGAGGTGCGTCAGGAAGCAGTCGAGGTATTCAAGAAGTCCCAGAGGAGCATCAAGACCTCTTTCAGGCTCGTGTGCCGGGCGGCCTACGAGAAAAAACACCCAGGGCGCATTGCGCGCAAAGGCCTCACCACGAAGACGATGAAGATCGAAGGAAAGTCTCGCGAAGTGGTGCTGATCAGAAAATTACCGAAAGATGAATGGGACATGGACCTCGAGGACATTCAGGGCGTCTCCCACCGCGAAGTGATCGAGGATGGCGAGAATGAATTACGTGCAGGGCAGGTCCAGAAGGCTTTCTCTGGGATGGCCGACAAGACTCGATTGAACAAGGATGAGATGGAGCACGTCGCTGAGGGCGACGACGTCACTAGCCAGGAGGAGAACGAAGCAAATACGCAAAGTGGAGATGATGACGACGACTCGGCGGCCGACTCGGAGGACGACGACAAATGCCTGGACTTTCACGCCTTGACGCAATGCCTCTTGGACGACGTACCCTCTTCTACGCGGCCAGCTGCCGGCAGTGGTGCACCCCCGAAGGCCGCGACGAAGACCTCTGCCAGCGCCAGCAAGAAGGCAGCGAAGGGGGGTGTGCCTCACTCGCAGGCCAAGCCGTTGCAGCGCCCCTCGCCTCCGACAGCAGCGCAATCGACCCAGCCTAAGGGCAAGTCAACTCCGAGCCCAGCCGCCTCCGCTGAAGCACCGAGTGTGGACGGTGCTGAGGGCGAGGACGAGATGTCCATTGTCCGGAAGAAGTTCCGTGGGTTGTCTGCGCTGGATATATTAAATCCCCACGGATTTGAGGCGTTGCAGTCCCAGGTGAATGAATTGAAACAGACCATGATTTCTCCGCCTTTCCAGACCGATCTCATGGGCAAGTGGGCGAAGGAGTTTACCAAGGCAGTCTTGGAGAACAAGGCCAAGATTGCGAAGGTGCAGAAAGGGGTCGTCAGCTTGGACATCAAGGCGAAGAAGTGGGTCGGGGCTCCAGCGGAGGTGTACGATGTGCTGAGCAAAGTTCGGTGTGAGACGAAGGCTCCACTTAAATTGAATCGCAGAGGAGAAGGAGGAGGAGGAGGAGGAAGAGGAGGAGGAGGAACACTAATTAGTAGTGAGCAAGAGGTTGCGAAGGAAGATGAGGGGGAGGAGGAACGGGACCAACTGCCAACCAACCAAGAGGAAGGATGGTGGAGGGATCGGGAGGGGGGAGGTAGAGATAAGCTAGGCATAGGCGGCATGGGCAACATAGGATCATAGGCTCATAGGCATATGCGGCATAGGGCATAGGCTAGGCATGCGGCATAGGTTTGCTTCGAAAGGGGTCTCGCGATTGGTTCCACCACTAATCTACTATCTAATGGCCTTCCGCACATCCCGCCACCTCGCATATGCCGCATAGGTTGTGGGCCAGCGGCCTCTTGAGGGTTTGTCGAGATCTCGTGGTGGGCTTCTCGAGGGCCTCTTGGAGGCAGCTTTGAAGTCTAGTGCGGTCGTTTCAGTGCATGTGTTAAGCCTCTTTGGGGCCTCTTGGGGCCCCTTGGGGACCTATTCGTGGCCTCTGGGGGCCTCCTGGTGACCTCTTGGGGCCTCCTGGGGACGTTCTCGAGGCGGCAAGCTCACATGTTCGGTTCGCTGTCTTCCTCTTGGGCCCCTTCTCGGGCCGTCTCGGGATCCTCTTGGACTCTCGGAAGCCTCTGGGGCAGTCTCAGGGCGATTGCGGGGACATCTTGGCCGTCTTGGAGCGTCGGGGAAACGAGCGGGCGACGACCCCAACATCCGTCAAACACCTGTGACAAACAGCCATAATCATTGCCTCTTGGGTCCCTCCTGGGGGGCCCTTGGAAGCTTCTTGGGTCATCTTGGGGCCATCGTGGGCGTCTTGGGGCGATCTTTGGGCGTCCCGGGGCCCTAGTGGGCCGTTCTGAAAGCCCACTTTGGCCCGAACAAATCACGCGACAAGATGCGGCGAGCCCCTGACTAGCCGCGGGAAGCCCAAGAAGATGTTGGCAATTTGGGTTCT
Organism: Prorocentrum cordatum; assembly: GCA_963575745.1. NCBI lineage: Eukaryota > Dinophyceae > Prorocentrales > Prorocentraceae > Prorocentrum > Prorocentrum cordatum. The sequence goes on from CAUYUJ010022419.1 coordinate 41,041, forward strand.
GTGCCCCTTAGAAACTCCCCGAGGGAGAGGACTGGGGTCTAGGGGATTAGGCAGAGGACCTGAGGGCCATGCGGCATGGCATGGCCCTCAGGTCCTCTGCCCCATGGGCACGGAGTAGCATGGCCCATCCCATGCCTACTCCGCGCCCAGCAGCACGGTGGTGCATAATGTATATGAACATATAGTTGCCCCCCGCCCCAGGCTCTATACGACGCCTTCCACGCCTTTGGAGGCGACAGGAAGGTTGGTACCGATTCGGCGAAGATGGAGAACGCCCGGGCAGCTATGCTAGAGGTTGACATCCCTGTTCCACTGGCCTTCGACCTCACATACCATCGGGCGAGGGCTCTCGACTTGGCCACGTTCCAGCATGTCGACACTCTGATTGACTTCCTTTCCCCAGCTCCAAAAGGATTTCTCACTTCGGACATGTTCGAGCTGCCTGCTGGCCCGCCCGTTGGCGGGGAAGAGCAGAGTGCGATTTCGCCCGATTCCTTCGCCAACTCCTTGGAGGATGTCGCCGCGGAGTGCCTGCAGGTGTTTGGGAAGACTTGCGTGGACAAGAACGACACTCTCGTCGATAAGGCGGTGCAGAGTCTCGGCGAGTTCGCATGGGGGGTGTCCTGCAGCGATGTGCAGTTGTCGGCCGAAGCTAAGCACGATTTCATGATGTTGGCCACGGCGCTCGGCTGCGCCCCAGCCCCCGGTGATGACGATGATGCTGTTCAGCGTCTTTCGCCCTCTGATGCGATCGCTGGCATCAGGGATAAGCTCAACGAGTCTGGCAGCGCCCTGCTTCCCTTCTTGCGCCAGCCCTACTGCGAGTCGATCTTGGCGGCGCGCGAGGCGGATATCAAGAATGCTGACGGCTCGCAGGATCGTTGGCCATTCTAATTTCTTCATCCACTTCCTCTGCCCCGCGCTCGTCCGTCTGGTCCCAATCCTGCTCACTTTGCCCATTCTCCTCCCCCTTCTCATCCTCTTGCACCACTCCTCCTCCTCCTGCTGGTTCACCGTCTTCCTTCTCCTTGGATTCCCTCCAACTCATCGTTCCTCTGTTTCCTTTCCCCCCTCCTGCAGCTCGGCCATTTGCCTCCTCTGGCTTCTCAGAGATTCGCTCGATGCCTGGGTGTCCCTGGCGAGCTGTTCGGATCCCTACTCTTGGGGTCAGTCGATCGATCCCCTCCACCTGCGTCCACCGCCCCACCCTCATCCTGCCCCTGCCTCTACTCTCCATACTCCTCCTACCCCAACTTCTCCTGTTTCCCTTTTCCCTTCATAACTTCTAGCATTGCGCCCCATAGGCAGTGGTTCAGGCGTGCGAGAAGCACCTCGCGCTGATGGACGGCGTGATCTACAACGAGAAGGGCGCGTTTTACGTCGAGGTGCGCAAGTTGTTGGCTGCCGCGCATGACGACGAGACAGGACAGAAGTTCAAGAAAAAGATCAAGCGTGTCTTCGCCGCAGTGGCGCTCAGGATGGAGAAGGGCTCGAAAAAGCTCACGGAGGTGTTGTGCCAGGCGGCCACCAAGCTCGTGAGCCTAGCGGAGGCCGAGGTCGATATGTTGAGCGTGACAATGTTTCTGAAACAGAGCGCCACCGAGGTCTCTGACATCGAGCGCAGATGCAACTTCGACCTGGAGAGCTTGGCGAAGGCCGCGCCCAATGGCGACGTGAAGTCTCTGGGCGACGCCATGAAGGGCTACCTGCCTCAGCCGGCCACGACGTTCGAAGGAGACGAACTAGCGCTGCTGAAGTTCAATAGCCAGAAGTTCTCGGACGCCGCGACCGCCATCGACGCCATGGTTGCCGTTTGCCAGGCCTTCAAGGATATGAACATTCCAGATCAGTCTAAAAGTTCGGCGGCAGTTGCAGCAACCCTGAATACGGTTGGCGAGTTGGTTGGTTCGATCGAGGGCACGGCTTTCAAGTACGACATCATGCCGCTCATTCAGAGCTTCTCGGAGAAATCCAACCTGACCCAGGCGGCCAAGGCCATCTACACCACTAACCTGCAGAAGTTCAAAGCGGAGGCCGCCAGGGTGGCCATGGTCATGCTTCAAATCATCGGAGGCGGCGAAGTGGATCAGGAGCTGGCCGACAGCGTCGAGAAGGATGTGGAGACTTGGTCGAAAGGTGCCTTCAAGCTCATGCAGGAGGCGGCCTGGTCGGACACACCCAAGCTGGACCGCGAGATGATCGAGTGGGCTACCGAGGTCATTCCTTTGAACCTACCGTCGAAGAGGGGCTTCGCTGACACAGGCGCCGTTCCTGAAGACGTGGCCCGGCGCATCGGGCTCTGCGCAAAGGAGGGCAGCAATGTCAAGGCCAAGTGGGTTCTCGGTGGGAATGACTCCGACATTGATGGCTTGGCGGAGCGTTTCGTGAAAGCGTTAGCTGGATTATCGGAGTCGGTCGGAAACACGAAGGATGCAGAATTGAAGGAGTCGCTCGGCAAGCTGGAGAACGCGAACCGTTTGCTCACCAAGATGCTGGCACCTGATGAGAAGCCGATGACGGACGTGGAGTTCATGAGCTTGTTTTCCCAGCAAAAGATGGCGAAGCTTCGAGATTTAAGGAATGACCTGAAGACCGCAACCAACGCCCACGAGCTGACGTGCAAGAAATTCTCCGTGGAGGTTCCGAAGATCGTTGAGACCGTCAACAGCTCGTTGAAGTCTGCCCGGTGCCAGACGGTCAAGTACGGGATCCTCGCTCTGATCAGCCACAAGGACATCCGCAAGCAGAACAAGGGCGGCAAGGACATCAAGGCAAACTTGCGCACCATCTGGAACGCCCATCGGCAGGACAAGGATCTGGTCGCCTACCTCGGCAACACCATCAAGAAGCAGGTCGAGGAGCTGTTGGCGACCTCCACTGACGATGCCGACGAGGACGTTGGCGTCGAGTGCAAGCCGCCAGCCGCCAAGCCTGCAAGCCGCAAGCGTGGCGGCGGTGGTGCCGCAGCGGCTTCGGCGAGGCCATCTGGCGGCAAGAAGGTCAAGGTCTCCGCCTGAGCTTCAGTGATAGCAGTGCGGAAGTGAACTAGACTGTGATGTGGAGGAGGAGTGGCAGGAGGATGACGAGGACAAGGAGAGGATTGAGGTGGAGTAGGAGGAGAAGGATCAGAGGAGGAGGCGGAGGAGGAGGAGGAAGAGTTAGTGGAGGAGGAGGGGCAGGGGCCCGGATAGACTTAAGCGTAGGCTCGAGAAGGGAAGATGAGACGAGGTGCAGGATAGCGGGGAGAAGGAGCAAGAGGAGGTGGAGGAGGAGGAGGCGGAAAAGGAGAAAGAGGAGGAGGATAAGGAGGAGGATGAGGTACAAGTAAGTAGTTATAAGGAGGAGGAGGAGGAGGAGGAGGTTGAGGAGGAGGAGGAGGAGGAGGGTTAGGAGCAAGGTGCATCAGGTGCATGAACAGGAGCAGAAGGATGGTGCGGAAAAGGGGGGAACAGGAGAAAAAGACGTGGATGAGGATGAGGAGGGCGGTGCAGACCGACGTCCTAAGAGGAGTAAGGGACCTAGATCGAGACAGACCGAGGAGGGGGGACAGGAGGGCGAGAAAGACGCGCAGGAGGAGCAGGAGGGCGAAGAGGAGGAGGTGGTGGAGGAGGAGGAGACGATAATAAGCTTCGCTTTGCCCTCCCAACACCGCCGCGCGACGGCGGGATTGGAGGGAGGGGGTCACTGTGCTGCGCTGCAGCGGGATGTTGCTGCCCTGGTGAGGCTTCCCGTAGTCTATCACGCCTCCACCTCGTCTCCGCTTCCCCTCGCCCTCCACCTCTGCCTCACCCTCGTCATAATTTTTACGGCTGTCTCTCCTCCTTCCCGGCCCATGCTGCATGCTGCATGTCGGCCTCGTTACCGTCCCACCGTCGTTTTCACGCGGTGGAGACGCTTAGTCGCGTGCCGCCGGAGCCCACTGCCGCCGGAGTCCGATGCGGCCCTCAGTGGCAGGGAGTGGGCTTCGGATGTGAACTTCAAGGGCCATCGGGGGTCCACCATGCTGTATGCTGCATGTTGGATGCTGCATGTGACATGTTGTCTGCTCCTCCTCCTGGCGCCCACGTCCTCCACCACGCCCTCCTTATGATCTTCCTCATCCCCCTCCTCCTCCCTGCCCCTCTTCGCCATGCTGCGCCTCAGCGGAGTGGCGAGATGTCGAGTTACATATGTTTCCAAACGGTGCTTGCACTGAGGCCGTTAACAGCTGCGTTGTTGGCCGCGCTCTTTTCATGGGGCCATGTGCCATATATAATATGCCGCATGGCAGAACCAATGTTTGGGATCCAAGCGTCTTCCCGAGGGCCCAGAATAATTAGACTCCAGAGGTTGCCAGGGCTCCAGTGGCAGAGTCGCGCGCGCGACAGATGCGCAGGATTGTCCTCGCGCCCGCGCGGCCGAGCGGGAGCTCGACTGCGGAATTTGCATGGTCCTCCTCCTCTTTCTCCTTTTTCTCTTCCTCGTCCTCCTCCTCTTTCTCTTCCTTTCCCCTCCCCCTCATCAACCTCTGTCTCCATCTCGTCCCCGATCATTTTCGGCCTCCTCCCACCTTCCCTAACCCCCCCGCCTTCGTCGCTCTGTTCTTCCGTCATCTCTCTCCACCTCCTGCTCCTGTCCGTCCACCTCCCCCTCCTTCCCCCTCCCAGCTTCTGTCCTCCTCTTTTGTCCTTACTTCCCCTTCCCCTTCCACCTCGTCCTCTTCCTTCTCGTGGTCCTCCCCATCTGCACCTGCACCCCCTCCTCTCCGGCTCTCCTCCTCTGGGCCCCTCCGGGGCCATCGGCCGGGGCGCCAGTGCGGCAGCCTTGGTCGACCAGTTCGCGGTTGGACGGGGTCGCCGTGACTGTTTAGAGCGAGAAAGAACATTAGAGGGGGAGAGTGCTTCTTCCTTTCCCTACTCTTCCTCAGGATGAGGAGGGGGATATGATATGAGACATCTCATATGTCATATCCCCTTCCTCATCCTCGGGATGGGAGGGATGAGCCATGTCGTCATATCATGATAGGAGTCAAACCGTATGGGAATATGATATGGCTCAGTCATGTTATCATATCTAATGGGGATGAGTCATATCATGAGTCATATCATACACATGGGCCATATCGGGGATATGATTCGGAGAATATGAGACATATCATATCCCCCATATGCTATGGCGACGGGTAGGGGATGAAGAGAAGGGAGGGGGGGACGGATACCGTATAGGCAGATGGGGTGGGGAGGGACAGGGGGAGGGCGAGGAGGACCAGAGGGAGAACGAGATGAAGGACGAGGAGGAGCAATAAGATGAGGAGCGAGTTGGGACGAGCAGAGAGGGGCCAGGATGATGTGGATGTTGCTATTGGGCAGGCGGTGACAACAAGGCCAAGGATATCTTGCACTTCGCTGTGGAGCACAACTTCTCGAAGATGACGATGCCCCAGCGCGAGATCCTCTCCGCGCGCCTCGTGGATTTCGTCATGTCGAGCTCCTGCAGCGGGAGCGGCATGGCCGAGGCCGCCTACGCCATCATGTGCGAGACGCTTGGAGCCCCCTCGAAGGTCGCTTTCTCGTGCGAGACCAGGGCTGACAAACGGAAGTTCATGGACGAAGTGGTGCTCGTCGTCGTCCTTTCCTCCTCCTCCTCCTCCTCCTCCTCCTCCTCCTCCCGTTCCTCCTCCTCCTCCTCCTCCTCCTCCTCCTCCTCCTCTTCTTTCTCGCCCTGCTATCCTACTCTCCCTGCTCCTCCTCCTTCCTGTCACTTGGGCCCTCCTTGCGGCCACTTAGAGCCATCTTGGGGTCCTCTTCGAGCTTTCTTGGGACTCGAACTGGGCTCTCCAGGGTGTAGGTGCACGCAAGACCATGCAGCATGCAGCATGCATATCCCTTGGGCCCTTCCTGGGACCCTCCTAGGGGCCCTTTTGGGGGCAGCTCCGGGGTCCCAGGGGCCTTCGGGGCCCTTTTGGGGCAGCTTCGAGGTTACAGGAGAGACCCCAGAGCAGGGGGGGGGGGGGATGGAAACAGGAAGGAAGAGGTGAGGGCCAGGGAGACAGGGAGGCAGGGAGGAGAAGGAGGAGGAGGAGGAGGAGGAGGAGGAGGAGGAGGAGGAGGAGGAGAGGAGGAGGAGGAGGCATCCAGCTGTGGCGAAGAGGGCGCTCCAGGACAAGCAGCGGCAACGTTACCTTCCCCCTCTCCATAAGGGAGGAGGAGGAGGAGGAGGAGGAGGAGGGGAGGAGGGGGAGGGAGAGAGAGGAGGGAGGAGAAGGAGGAGGAGCAAGAGGAGAGGGATGAGGAGGAGGAGGAGGAGGAGAGAGGAAAGGAGGAGGAGGAGATGATGATGATGAGGAGGAGAGGAGGAGGAGGAGGAGGAGGAGGAGGAAGAGGGAGGAAGAGGAGGGAGGAGGAGGAGGAGGAGGAGGAGGAGGGGAGGAGGAGGAGGAGGGAGGATGAGGGGGGGGAGGAGGAGGAGGAGGAGGAGGAGGAGGAGGAGGAGGAGGAGGAGCAAGAGGAGAGGGAGGAGGAGGAGGAGGAGGAGGAGGAGGAGGAGGAGGAGGAGGAAAACGTCGCAGGTGTCTCCGCACGTGGGCGGGGAGTGCTGCCTGTTCGAGGATCTGCACAAGCTCCCGGATCGCGTCGCGAAGTGCGCGAAACACAACCAGCAGTGCGCCGTGCAAGAGAGGGTTGACCTGCATGTCTGTGGATTCTCATGTAAGGATCGCGGCTGGGCACAGGGAAGAGAGATTGCCTCGTCTTCCTTCTCCTCCTGCCACTGCCTCTTCCCGCCCCTCCTTCATGCTGAAGGTGCAGGGGGGAGGGGGCGGATGGGGGATGCGGAGGAAGCATGTCAACCTCGATTGCCCATCCGATGAGGACCTATCGGACCTGTCCAACAAGTACACCGCGGCGGAGAAGGCCCAGGTGCTCAAGAAGGGCCTCGGGACGTCAGGCCGCACGTTCAGCTCCCTCATGAGTCATATCGAGAAGGCTAGCCCTCGCATGGTGATCATGGAGAACGTGGACGACATGGAGGACGAGTCTGAAGGAGGCAACTGCGCCTTCCTCTACGAATGCATGGCAAAGCGTGGTTACTGCGTGTCCCAGCGCACCTTGAGAAGTAATAACTACTGGGTCCCCCAGAAACGAAAACGCGTTTTCTTCTTGGCCATCCACAACCAGAGCTTCAACCTCAGGCCATCCCAGGGCCAGGACCTCCTGGACAGGGCCATGGGCCTCGTGGATGCGTTCCAGATGGCCGCGAAAGACATCGACGACTTCATTCTTCCATCCACCCACCCTCTGGTCATGGCCGAGGACGTCAGGGCGCAGCAGAAGATCCACAACCAGACCGACAGCGTGGCGGGGGACGGCGGGAAGAAGCTGAAGTGGCCCGGCGAGCACCAGGATGTGTTCAAGTCTAGAGGCTTGCGATTGAAGGATCCCAGTGAAGCGGGGGGGTAGCGAAGGAGGTGGAGGAGGAGAGGGAGGAGGAGAAGGAGGAGGAGGAGGAGGAGGAAGAAAAGGATGAGGAGGAGGAGACGAGGAGAGGGGGAGGATGACGAGGAAAACTGAGAGGGGCTAAGGAGAGGAGGAGGAGAGGAGGAGGGAGAAGGAGGGTGACTGGGGTGAGTATGATGGAGAACCTGATGAGGGAATCTCAAGAGAGGGTCAGAGGACGCTCTCGGCTCTCTCTCTCTCTCTCTCTCGTACCTTCCCTCCTTCCCCTCTTCCGCCTCCCCCTCCTCCACATCACGATGATCGATGATCCAGCGATGGTGATGGCGTGATGGTCTGGATGGTAATCAGTGGTCAGCGATGGTGATTGTCTAGTGCTGGTGATGGTCCTGGTGATGGTGGCTTGGGTGATAGCCCTGGCGAGGATGATGGAGGTGGTGCTGATGCCTCAGGTGCAGTTCTTGAACTTGCTTTAGGCTCGCGCTTTGTGGCGCCCACGAGTGCGGGTTATAAAAGCCGCGTTGGCTGGCGTGGGTAGGGCGGTTTCGCTCCTCGACCCGCCGTGCCCACCCTTCTGGTTGTGGCCCGCGGTCTTGGGCCCTCCGCTCAGGGGGCGGCCGTGCCGCTGGGTCGCCCCCGCCGCCTTCGACCCGTCGCCCAGCGCCCGCCATACTCTAAGAGCGGAGTGGGCGCGTTCCTGCCCCGAGGGGCCGTGTTCGGAGCAGGCGCTGCACTTTCGGCGACCGCATCATCGGCGGACGCGGCGCCGACGAGAACGCCTCCAATGCCGAAGGCGGCGCGTGATGGTAGTTGGTGGTTGCGATGATGTGATGGTGGCAGTGGCGATTGTGATCTGATGATTGTTGATGCTGCTGCTGCTGCTGCTGCTGCTGCTGATTGTGATGGTGATGGTCAGTCATGGGTCCTCCCTCCTCCCTTCTCAGCTCCCCTCCCTCCTCCCTCCCTCCTCCCTCCTCCCTCCTCCCTCCTCCCTCCTCCCTCCCTCCTCCCTCCTCCCTCCTCCCTCCTCAGCTCCTCGGTCGCTCGCCGCCTCCCCTCCCTCGCCCGCGCCCGTAGGGAAGGAGGGAAGAGCGGTGGGCCCTAGGACATCGAGCCCCCCGCTGCGGTGGCGCAGAGCATCCAGTACAAGGCGATGTGCCGCCGCGAGAAGGAGGTGCTGGGCTTCTCCTTGGCGACCAAGAAGGACGCCTTCGCCCGCGACCTGCAGCCGTCCATCTCGCGGATCACGCACGCGCGGGACGGCCTCTTCCAGACGCTAACGCCGAAGATGGAGAATTGGTTGGTTTCAGGCCGCTTCGAGGAGATAATGAGAATGAGCAGAGGCGACAAGGCGCAAGAGGAGTGGGAGGAGAAGGAGGAGGAGGAGGAGGAGGAGGAGGAGGAGGAGGAAAGAGAGGAAGAGACGGGGGACGAGGAGGAGAAGGAGGAGGAGGAGGAGGAGGAGGAGGAGGAGGAGGAGGGAGCAGAGGGAGGAGGAGGAGGAGGTGGAGGAAGAGGAGGAGGAGGAGGAGGAGGAGGAGGAGGGGAGGAGGGAAGACGGAGGATGAGGATGAGGAGGAGGAGAAGGGGGAGGACGACGAGGAACATTCGCATTCTCAACCGCGCCAGGCAATCGATTTCTGATGGGCGTGGAGGCCCTCAAGCTTCAAGCGTTCCCGGTCACCTGGCTTGGGCAAGATCCTCCGTACAGCAACCTGCTCATGCGGGACCTGGCCGGGAACGCCTTCACAGGCGCTCGGCAGGGTGGTCTAAAGGAATGAAGCGGATGACGAGGAGGAGGAGGAGGAGGAGGAGGAGGAGGAGGAGGAGGGGGAGGAGGAGGAGGAGGAGGAGGAGGAGGAGGAGGAGGAGGAGGAGGAGGAGGAGGAGGAGCAGAAAGAGGAGAGATTGGACGAGGGGGATGACCAGCAGCAAAATGCCAGGAACTGCGTAACGCGAGGATGATCCGATGATGCGAGGGGACGCAGATGATGATGATGATGAGGAGGAGGAGGAGGAGGCGAAGGAGGAGGAGAAGGGTGAGGAGGACCACGAGGACGACGATATGGGAATACAAGGGGTAACGATGAATTGGAGGCGGAGAAGGGCTGTCGAGTAGATGGCCATGCGGCATGGGAGAAGGGCGAGAAGAGGAGCAGTGGAAGGAGGGCAGATGAGAATGAGAATGAGGATGATGCGGAGTAGGAACAAGAATATGATGGGGATGAGTCCCGATGATGAGAAGGCAACGGCATATCATGAATCGTGAGACGAAGGAGGGATCGGAGGCGGATGTGGAGGAGGGCAGCACGCGGAGGGCGGGAGGGATCATGAATGATGATCTCATGCTTTTATTGTTGATGTTGTGATGGTGCTGATGCTGATGCTGATGCTGATGCTGCTGCTGATGCTGATGCTGATGATGGCGATGCTGATGCTGCCTAATGGTGGCGATGATGATGCCAATGCCAATGCTGTTGCTGATGATGATGACGACGATAATGATGACGATGACGATGACGATGATGATGATGATGATGATGATGATGATGATGATGCTGATGCTGATGCTGATGATGCTGATGATGATGCTGCTGCTGATGATGAGGATGATGATGATGATGATGATGCTGATGATGATGATGATGGATGGGGATGGGGAGGGGGGGAAGGGCGAGGCGAAGGACTCGGGCTAGGAGGAATCGGAGGAGGAAGAGGAGGAAGGGGATGCAGTTTAGGAGGAGGTGCGCTCGGCCCGGTGAGGCACGTGCTTCCTCGCGGTGCTCATGGCCGCCGTCGCCCACATGCCGGAGCGCGTCGTGTTGGGGCGCGACGAGGACTCGTGACCAGGGGGAGGATGAGTCAAATAGGGGGGAACAGTATGACAGTATGAGAGTATGAGGGCCTGAGGAGGACACCCTTCCGCCCTCGAGGATGATGAGCAAGATGACGATGAGGGCCCCCCCCCTCCCTGGCGGGCCGTCGGATGCCCCCCTCCCTGGCGGGCCGTCGGCTGAAGGAGAATGAGGAGAGAAGGAGGGCGGTCTCCTTCACCTCCACCTCCTCCTCTTCGTCCACCTCCTCCTCCTCCTCTTGCTCCTCCTCCTCCTCCTCCTCCTCCTCCTCCTCCTCCTCCTCTTCCTCCTGCTCATCCTCTGTCTCACCTTCCTCCTCGTCATCCCGCCGCTGTCCTGCGTCCGTTTTCTCGAAATCTGCAGGACCACGCCAGCCCGGACGCCATCATGTCGCTGCTCGGCATGTGAGTCAAGGGCCGACTCGGCAAGCTCGGCGAGGGAGGCGAGAGTGGAGGACAAGAGCGAGAAGGTGGATGAAGAGGAGTAGGATGAGGAGGATGAGGAGGATGAGAAAAAGGAGGAGGAGGAGGAGGAGGAGGAGGAGGAGGAGGAGGAGGAGGAGGAGGAGGAGGAGAGAGGAGACGAGGAGGAGGACGAGGAGGAGGAGGAGGAGGAGGAGGAGCAGGACGAGGAGGATGAGGATGAGGAGGAGGAGGAGGTGGAGGAAGAGGAGGAGGAGGAAGAGATTCAGCAATCGAATGGAGAGGGGAGGGGAGGATGATGGAGGTGGCGAGGAGAAGGAGGAATCCCCCGTCCCTCGTCTTCCTCATCGTCCTGGTCCTTCTCCACCTTCTTCTCCTCTCTCTCCTCTCCCTGGTCCTCAACCTCCTCCCCCGCCCGCCCTCGCCCTCTCCCCCCTCCCCCGTTCAACGACTTCGTCTTTCTCAGGTCGCTCACCAGCGATTCCAAGGCTGGGAGATTCGCGGCTGCGTTGGAAAAGGTGGTGCGCGCTGGCGGCCCGCTGCCAGCGGGATGGGGGGAAGGGGAGGGGAGCGACCTGGTAAGTTTCCCTCCGACCCTCGACGATCAACGAGGGCGTCTTCTGGACACTGTTTGGCATTGATCATCTTGGTATGTTTTTGGTTTTCGTGACGCTTGGATGCTTGTGGAGGCCATCCAGGGACGCACTGGGGGGGCCCTTGGGGGCGCCGGGCGGAGGAAAAACTTACCAAGCCAATCTCCTCCCCTTGGTGCTCCTGCTCCTCACCTCTTGCTCCTGCTGTTGCTCCTCCCCCTCGCCCTCCTCTTCGACCCCTCCCCCTCGTCGCCGGGTGCACCCCAGCCCAGTGTCGCATAATGTTCTGGACATGAGATGCGTTCAGTGTTCCGCGCCATATGAGCCCAGAGGAAGAGGAGGAGGAGAAGGAGGCGGAGGAGGAGGAGGAGGACAAACAGTTATCATGCCATCACACCATTCTGGCTTCGAAGCCGCATTTCCGAACCTGCATTTCCGAACCTCCGTGTTTCCGAACCTGCGTTTCCGAATCGCCGCATTTCCGAACCTGCATTTCTGAACCACCTTATTTCCGAACCTCAATTTCCGAACCTCTCCATTTCCGAACCTCCATTTCCGAACCTCCATTTCCGAACCTCTCCATTTCCGAACCTTCATTTCCGAACCTCCATTTCCGAATCCCTCCATTTCCGAACCTCCATTTCCGAACCTCCATATCCGAACTTCATTTCCGAACCTCATTTCCGAACTGCCTCTGGCGGTTGTAAAGAATCACTTTCTTCAATCCAGTCAATTCTTAATTCTTCGTCCACAATCCCCCTGCAGGGGGAGAGGCCCGACCTCAGGAGACGCTGGCGCGGCGCGCCGTGGCCGCGGCGCGCGAGCGCGGCGGGCTCGAGCCGCGGCACGTCGGCGTCCTGGCGCGCGCCTGCCTGCGGGCCGGGGCGCACAGCCGGCGCCTGGTGGCCGCGCTGGCCCCGAGCCTGGCCGGCGCCGCCGCGCTGGGCGCCTCCGCGGGTGGCGGCCGCGCCCGGCTGCTGGACGCCGTGGACGCGGCCGGGTCGCTGCTCGCCTCGCTCGAGCTCGCGGCCGCGGCGGGCGGCGGCTGCGCGGCGGAGGCGGCTGTCAGAGGAGGAAAGGGTACCCATACCTCTACCCCTCGCTCGTTTTCCTCTTTTTGGGCCTCCTCGGAGGCCCTCGTCGCCACCGCTGGATTCGCCTCGAAATTCTGGTCAGAGCGCACCCCGGGAGAGGTCTGGGGAGTGGCGGCTGTGGTACCTTCTGGTCTCCCCAGGCTGGCGGGGCGTAGGCTCGTGTCGTACCGACGCGGCTGCGACCCCAGCGCGGGCGTTCCAGGATCAACGCCGCTGGTGGCCCAGAATCGGCCAACATGGAACGATCGGGCGATCGAAGTGCGGGCGATCGCTGAAGGTCCAGCGAACCACGCGGTGTCCGAGCCCAACGCTGGGGTCGTCACGACACGAACCCGCCGAAATGGCTCATGCCACGCCAGCTGGTCGGCCAGTGAGCCACTGAGCTTGGCGAAGGGGTCCAGTGCATGAGCGCTCCATCGCCCTGTGACTTGGGAAGCAGAGTTTCGCGGCGAGCCCGGGGGGAAGTGAGAGGGGGCAGGCCTTCTCAGGAGGAGGCGGGGAGTCTGAGAAGCCCCCCAGCGTTCTCTGAAACCGTCTGTGTTTTTGGAGAAGTATTCGGAAACTTCTCAGAAGGCCGTCGGCCTCCTGCGCCTTCTGAGAAAGCCCGCCCCCTCTGGTTTCCCCCCCTTAGGCTCCCTGCCGGGAGTTCCTTGGTCCTGACGACCTGGAGCTTCGTTTAACCCCACCAGTCCATCCAGACCATTTTTGACGCTCCGATCGGTCGCGGGGCGCCCCGTCCAGACCCAGGGGGAGGGGGTAGGGGGAGGGTCAAGACACCCCCTACATAGCAAGTCATCCAGCTCACTCCCACCCGCCCTCCCAACACAGAAGTAACACCCGAGCCTGAACAAGCTCAGTGGTCGTCTTTGGATGGACAGCTACTGGGAACCAAAACCGACCCCATGTGCGCGACGCTGGGGCGAGGTGCGCCACGCGTGCCAGGCGCGCCACGCGCGTCAGGCGCCCCTGGGGCCTGGGCGTGCCAGGCACGCCTGGTGCGCCAGATGCGCCACGTGCTCCACGTGCGCCAGGTGTGCCGCTTACTCCAGCCGCGCCAGGTGCGCCACGTTCGGGGCACGTGCAGAGTGTGTCACGTGCGCCTGCGCACGTGACAGCACACATCGGGAAACATGTCGGCCCCCACCATGCGTGTCGAAAACCAATGCCCATCATTGTGTCTGGTGGGCCTGCGCACAGCAGGCCATACGCCACCACCCCCGCCGTTCTTGTGAAAAACCACTTGACAGTGATCGTGGGGTGGCCGCGCATTATCCAGATGTAGTCGCGAGGTGCATGTTGTATTGTTTTTCTTAGGGATGCTAGCTCTGCGCTCAGCAGGCAATATACTGACACCCCCGCGGTTCCTGTCAAAAACAAAACAAAACAAAGTGCTCGCGGGCCTTACGAACATGATTCAGAGTGTACTGTGTATTGTTTTTTGACAGGGTTGGTGGGGGGGGCTCATCGGGTTGGCCGCGCATGCTCCAGATGTGGAGGCAGAGTGCGTCTTGTATTGTGTTTTGACAGGGATGGTGGGCGTGATCATGGTTCCTGGCTGGCCGCCGG
>CAUYUJ010022419.1:60000-70000 GCA_963575745.1 Prorocentrum cordatum
TCGTTCGCGCCCGTGGTGGCCCCATATGCAAGCCCTTCGTGGCCCCGCTGTCGCCCTTCGTGGCCCCCTCGCTGCCCTTCGTGTCCCCGTTGCTGCCCTCAGTGGCCCCGTCCGTACCCTCCGCGGCCCAACATACGTATGCCCTTCGTGGCCCCCGCTCGTTCGCGCCCGTTGTGGCCCCATGTGCATGCCCTTCGTGGCCCCGCTGTCGCCGTTGTGGTCCCCTCATTGTCCTACGTGGCCCAGGTGCAACCCTCAGTGGCCCCATCGTTGCCTTTTGTGGCCCCGCATTATCTGCTCTTCGTGGCCCACGCTCGTTCGCGCTCTTCGTGGCCCCATACGCATTCCCTTCGTGTCCCCGCTGTCGCCCTTCGTGGCCTACTTCGTGTCCTTGGTGGCTCTGCTGTCGTTCTCTCTCGCTCTCGCTTTCGCTCGTCGTCGTCGCCGTCGTTGCCGTCGTCGTCGTCGTCGTCGTCGTCGTCGTCGTCGTCGTCGTCGTCGTGGTCGGTCCCCTGTCCGTCCCTCTTGGGGTCGGGTCGGCGGTCCGCGGCCGCCCCGCCTATCAGCGCTGCCGCTGGCCAGGCCGACGGTCCGCGGCCGCCCCGCCGCTTGCCGGGGCCCGGCCTGCAGGGAAGAAAGGTATACCCTCCAAAAGGGGTTCGATCGAAGACGAAAAGGGCGGATATCGAGGGTTTGGGAAATTCGCGTTATTCGACACTCGAGCAGATAAGGACGAACAGTCTTAAAATGATTGTTGTTGTTGTTGTTGTTGTTGCTGTCGGTGTTGTTGTTGTGGTTGTTGTTGTGGTTGTTGTTGTTGTTGTTGTTGTTGTTATGGTCGTTGTCGTTGTTGTTGTGGTTGTTGTGGTTGTTGTTGTTGTTGTTGTTGTTGTGGTTGTTGTTGTTGTTTTTGTTGTTGTTGGTGTTGTTGTTGTAGTTGTTGTTATTGTTGTTGTTGCTGTCGTTATTGTTGTTGTTATTGATGTTGTGGTGGTGGGTTGTTGCTGCTGCTGTAGTTGTAGTAGTAGTAGTAGTAGTAATAGTAGTAGTAGTAGTAGTAGTAGTAGTTGTTGTTGTTGTTGTTGTGGTTGTTGTTGTTGTTGTTGTTGTTGTTGTTGTTGTTGTTGTTGTTGTGCGTCTCGGCGCAGCCGATCCGATTTGATTCCGACTCCGCGTTGGTGCAGCCCGATCTGACTCAGATTTTGATGCGTTTCGGTTTCCCGATTCGATGCTGGCTTGGTCCTGGGATGAGCGGGCGTCCTGCTTCGTGGTGAGAAAATCAAAGCCTGAGAACTGTCGAAGTCCCGCGCGGGCTCCTTGGCTCGGCACTGGGCCTCTCTGGCGGCCCCCCCGGTGCCGACCCAGGGGACGGGCCGGGCATGTGATGTTTGCCCTCGCTTGGCTGGTTACGGCTTGCGGGGCGGGGGTCCCAGAGGTGCTGTTGCAGGGGGGTTCACATTTGCACTAAAGTGCCCGGGCATCCCCAGGGGATGCACGTGCACTACAGTGTCCGGACTTTCCCAGGGCATGCCCTTGCAGATTGTTGCTTTCAGGCGTAGCATTCCCAGTGAATAACTAATGCGTATTTTTGCAGCATGCCTTCTATGCAGCCCTCTTGGCCGCCAGTGCGGCGTCTGGGACTAGTTCTCCCCTTTCCGACGTGGGGACCGGCATCTACGTAAGGATTAGCGATTTTCAAAGGTTGCCCTTGCATCTTCCCCTTTGGCCCATCCTTGGCCACTTTCGCTGGCCGCGCACCGCTCGCAAAGTGTGAGAGAACTAGGGGTTCCCCCCCCTCCGAAAATCCCCCCCCCCCCCTGCTGGAACCCCCCTTCCCCCTGGCAAAACCCACCCCCTCCCCTAACCCCCCCCCCTCAGAAAACCGTGGGGGGTCACTACCGGTTCGAACCCCTCGCCCCTCTCTGGAAAACCGGGTCCATCCCCCCCCCTCGAAACCAGGGGGGGGGTGTCACTACCGGTTCGACCCCCCCCCCCCCCTCGAAAAACCGGGGGGGGGGTCACTACCGGTTCAAACCCCTCCCCCCCCCCCCTCGAAAACCAGGAGGGGTCGCTACCGGTTCGAACCTCCCCCCCCCCCCTCGAAAACCCCGGAGGGGGTCACTATAGCAGTTCGAGGAGGGGGTCACTACCGGTTCGAACCCCTCCACCCTCCCCCCGCCTCCTCGAGAACCGGGAGGGGTCACTACCGGTTCGAACCCCCCCCCCTCGAAAACCGAAGGGGGTCACTACCAGTTCGAACCCCCTTCCTCCCCTCGAAAACCCCTGGGGGGGGGTCACTACCGGTTCGAACCCCTCCCCCTCCCTCCCCCCCCACGCTCACCGCCAGCAAACAACTTTGGGTCCCTACCACCGTCCGCACCACATCCCCCACTGCTGTCCCCAGCACAGCTGTCCTTACCACCACTGTCCCCACTGTTCCCACCACCGTCCCCACTGTCCCCACCAGTGCCCCCACCAGTGTCTCACTGTCCCCACTGTCCCCACCACTGTTCCCACCACGGTCCCGCTCTCCCCACTCTCCCCACGGTCCCCACCACTGTCCCACTGTCCCCACTGTTCCCACCACTGTCCCACTGTCCCCGCCGCTGTCCCACTGTGCTGTCCCACCGTCCCCACTGTCCCCATCACTGTCCCACTGTCCTCACTGTCCCCACCACTTGGCCCACTGTACTACTGTCCCACCACTGTCCTCACCACCGCCTTCACCACTGTCCCCACCACTACCGTCCCCACCATTGTCCCACTGTCCCCACCACTGTCCCGCTGTCCTCACCACTGTCCCCACCACCGTCCCCACCACTGCCCGCACCACCACTGTCCTACTGTCCCCGCACCACTGTCCCCACCACCACCGTTCCCACCAGTGTCCCAGCATCCCCACCATTGTCCAACTGTTCCGAGCAGCGGGAACGGGAATCGTTTGCCGGCGGCGAGGGGGGGGGATTCGAACTGGTAGTGACCCCCCCTGGTTTTCGAGGGGGGGGGGGGAGGGGTTCGAACCGGCACCGATCCCCCCCAGTTTTCGAGGGGGGGGGTTCGAACCAGTAGTGACCCCCTTCTCCCTTTTCATGATGGACTGGGGGGGGGAGGGGTTCGAACCGGTGGTGACCCCCCCAGTTTTCGAGGGGTGGGGTGGGGGCGGGTTAGGAACCCCCAGTGACCTCCCCGGTTTTCCGCCAGCAGCGGTGGAACACGCTCTTCATGGCCTTCCAAGGCCCTTGCATCTTTAACCGCGCATCCTTCATACACGGGTTTCCAGTATCCGAACTCTGTTTGCATATCCAGTCGCGCTGTTGCGCGATTCCGCCACCGCGCTCGGGCGGGCGGGTGGGGGGGCGCCTCTGGGGGGGGGGCGGGGGAGGGGGGAGGGTCCACGCCCCCCCCCTTCCCCGAGCTTTGTATTCGGGAGCGTTCTTTGCATGGAAGGCCAGCGTGCAGGAACGTGGCCATAACGAGGAATCCATCTGAGGCTCGTTGCGTCGGGGTACCCTAACTACTGCTTTGCAAAAGGCGACAGGGCCCGACGCACACCACAAGCGCGGTGGCGGATATTTTGAGCTATCGTAGAATCTTCAGCGACCAGCCTCGAGCTTATCCCTACCCCTAATCTTGACAGGCCCACATGCGATGATAGTCTTAGGGATGTGCCCTCAGAGACCGAGGGGAACCTTAAGATCGGCATCGAGATAAGGTGATGCCAGTCATAGGGATCTGGATATGTTTCAGGCTCGTGATCCAGGGGCGGCGGCCGCCAGCTCGGCCGCGCGTGAGCGCGAGAGGCGGCGACTGGCCGAGTGGGACGGCCGCCTGGGCAGGCGGCCAGGGGGGGGGGAAGGGCCACTGCGGTCGCCCAGACGAGGAAGCTACAGTCAAGCTGTTGCAGTAAGGAGCGCCAGATGAGGAAACCCCTATCTGATACCAACAAGATCTGGGTGCACGAGGAGGGCTAGAGGAGCAGTCACGGAATGGTCCTTCTTTTGGTACGGTAGGTTCGCGTCGTGTCGACTGGCGGCGATCCCGCCGCCGGCGCTCAGCGGTAAACGCCAGCGACGGCCCATAATCGGTCGGTGTTGCACAATCTAACGTTTCGGAAACGGCTGATCGTTCAAGGTTGATCGGGCCAGACGAAAGGAAAAGGTGGGGACGGGGGGTCACGAAGTCTGCTGCATGCTGCTGGTTTCCGCCCCGCCGCCAGCCCAATTCGTCGATACATAGGCGCCCCCTGGCGCCAGGAGCCGCCAGGAAAACCAGCTGCGTGAGAACATTCTCTACCATGCCCTATGCTGTCCTACCCTTTCGTCCCCCCCGAGATCCCCCCAGTGTCAGAAACCAACTCCGGGGTCGACGCGACACGAAACGGTGCTATACCGATGCCGCTGCCCTGCCCTTCGCCGCCGCGGCCGGATTTTTGCTCGGAAGTCCTGGTCAACATGCGCGCCCTTGGAGGGCTCTGGCCGGGGCCCAGCCTGCTGGAGACGGGGGTCAATGCAAACGGGGGTCAGCCAGGCCGCCAGACGTTGCAGGTTTCTGCAGAGACTGGGCTGCACTGACCCGAGCCAGCGCGCAGGATCCTGCAGGATCTTGCATGATCTTGCAGGATGCTGCAAAGCCCGACTGACCCAGGTTTGCACTGACCCGGGTCAGCAGATCCCCGAGTTGGTGGCCAGCGTGGGGGGGGCGGGCCCCGGCGGCGCCTCGTCGGCGCACCCCGTTGCCGTGCATCGGACGGCTCGTCGGCGCTGCGACTGGGGGGGCGATCTGGGGCTGTCGGCTTTCGGCGGGGGTGGCGCCGCTGCGGTGCTGCTGACGAGAGCTGGGAGTACAGTCGGCCAAATCAAGGGTACCCTTGTGTCCTGTGTCTCGCGACCCTTGCTTTCTACATTCCTGTGGCAATGGGACCCTCGGAAGGGTCTTGTGTCCTCTCGCGTGTCCTGTCCAATCAAGTCCAACTGTATGCGAAGGATGAGGTGGTCTTCAAGGTTGCCCTTGCGTCCTTGCCTTCTCGGCTCATCCCTAACTAGCCGACTTGGTTGGCCAGCCCTCCCGAAGGTGCCTTGGCGGCGGGCTGCGTCTGGGACAAACGGGCCTTGCAACATTGCCTGAGATCTTTACGAGACGTGCGAAGACTGCAGGGAGGAAGGAAGCTGGATCGCCACCACTATTCCCTTGAAGGGGGAGCAGAGGATGGGTCATGGGCCATGGTGGTCGACACCTTGCTGGTCGCTCTCGTGGGGAATCTTGTGCAAAGCACATCCGGTGCACAGCAGCAGGTCCTAAACTCCAGGTAGTGGCGGCGAAGTTCCTTCTGCATATAGAGCGGACGAGGCGGGGGCGAGGAGTCGGGCCGAACGAAAGGGGGGGATGGGGAAACGGGGGTTACGAAATCTGCTGCATGCAGCTGGTTTCGGCTCCGCCGTCGGGCCCATTCCTCGATACATGCGGCGCCTCCCGGCGCCAGGAGGCGCCGGGAAATCGGCTAAGTGAGCTGATTCTCACCCCCCTCCTTTGCTATCCCCCCCTTTCGCCCGGCCCGAAGGAGGTGAGCGGAGGAGGATGGACGAAGAGAGATTCGAGAAGTTGTAAAGCTCAAGGCAATAATGCCCAGCGACGGCTCCGCTTTGAGAAGGAAGCTCCCACCATCCGTGCAGCTGTTGCACACTTCTCAGGAGGGAAAAAACGAAATATGAGAAAATATGGGGAATCCTGTTATTTGTGTCTATTTATTTGTGTGTCCCTGGGCCCCTTAGATTTCTAGGCTTCGGGTCATAACACCCAGCGAAATCTCAGGCGAGAGCCTGATTTTTGAACAGGAGCCGTTCTTCATCTGTGTAACCGTTGCATTGTTCTACGATGATTGAGGAAATCTTGGGCGAGAACTTCATCTTGAAGAGGAGCCGCCCCCCATGCGTGCAGCTGCTTGGTGTTTGTTGATGCGGATGCGCGCGGCGCCAAGGCGAGCGTCCCATTTTGAAAGCCACCCGCACTCCAACAGTGTAGCGATTCATTTTCTAAAGACGAGTGCGTGCGGCGCAATTGCGAGAGCCCATTTTGAAAACCATCCGCTCTCCGTCATTGTACATGCTTGTTTTTTAAGACGGATGCGGGCGGCGCCAGGGTGAGAGCCCCATACTGATAACTCGCCCTCTATCAGTGTCGCCGTGCGTTTTTTAACGAGTGTGCGCGGTGCCAAGTGGCGAGCGCCCCATTTTGAAAGCCACCTGCCCTCAATGTTTTTATGTGATTGCTTTTGTGCCTCGAGTGCGCGCAGCGCCAAGAGGCGAACACCCATTTTGAACATCACCCGCTCTCCATCAGGGTAGCCGTTTGGTTTTTGTAAGACAAGTGCGTGCGGCGTCCAGGCGAGAGCCCCATGTTGGAGACCACCCGCTCTCCATCAGTGTAGCTGTATGTATTTCAAAGACAAGTGCGCGCGGCGCCAAGGCGAGAACACCATTTCGAAAACCACCCGCTCCCCGTTCTTGTCACTGATGTCTTTCCGTTAAGACGAGTGCGCGCGGCGCCAAGAAACGGGAGCCCCGTTTTAAACCGTCCGCCCTTTGTCGGTGTAGTTGTTTTGTTGCCTACGACGGGTGCGTGCGGTGCCAAGGCGAGACCCCCATGTTGAATACCACCCGCCCTCCGCTTTTTTGGCAGGGATTTCCGTTCAGACGAGTGCGCGCGGCGCCAAGTGGAGAGAGCCCCATTCTCAAGGCCGCCCGCCTTCCTCCCATGCAGCTGTTGTGAACGTCGAGTCTCGAGGTCTCGGGCGGCGAGGAAGCCCCGGGAGACGACGGGGACGGACGGGGCGCCTCGACGACGGCCCAGGCTTCGACGTCGTGAGCTTTTCCACACAGGTGGCTCCCCAGAGGCCTGGAGCTCTTCCGGGAGACCCGCTCTTCATCCCGAGTAGTTTTTCGACGGGCCCCTGGCCCCGGCAGGGCCTCGGGAGCCCGGAAACGGTGAACAAATTTAGGGCCCTCTGCTTCCTGGCGAAAGCGGCGATAACGGCGCAAAAGCTCAGGAGCCCGAACACGGCGAAGACGGCGAAAGCGCTCAGGGCCCCGTTCCTGCAGGATCCCTCCGCTTCCCGGCGTCCTGCGCCCAAGCGCAGGGACATGGCGGCCACAGGTGCCGGCACACAGCGCCGCCCCGAGGCTGGACACAGAGGCCGACAAGAAGCGGCCAGAAACATACCGTCGTGATCGTTGTCGCAACGAGAGGGTGTCGGACTTTGGGAAGGCCGCAGCGCCCGAGACATCCTCCACAGCCGCCGGATCTGAGAGATTTTCGATTTCCTCAGCCGATTATGTCCTCGTCCTGGCCTCGTCTTAAGGCCACCGCGGACGGCGGCGGTGGTGATTTTTGTCGCAAGCAGAGGGTGAAACGGGCCCACAAGGGGGCCCGAGAGAGGGAACGTCTGCCGAAAATCCGAGCCTCCCGCCCCAGGAGGCCCCCAGGACGCCCCAAGAGGCGCCAGGAAAGCGGCGATGGGCAGCGGCGGCGGCGGCCGGCGGCGGCTGCGGCCGCAGGTGGCTGCCCGAGGACTGGGCCCCCCGCCTGCGGCCCGGGCTGCTGGGCGCCGCCGTGGCGGGCTCCAGCGCTGAAGAAACGGCCTCCTCCCTCCTCTTCTCCTCGATCCTCCTCACTCCTCCTCCTCTTCCTCCTCTTCCTCCTCCTCTTCCTCCTCCTCAATCCTCCTCCTCCTCCTCCTCCTCCTCCTCCTCCTCCTCAATCCTCTTCATTTTGGCTCAAGCGGCTGCATGCCTGGCGCTCGGTCGGCCGTCTTCGGAATGGACGCCTCGCGCCTCGCTAGAGGGGCTCTCTCGGTCGCGGATGGCGCTGCTTTGGTGGCTGCTGCTGTCCGTGCCGCGGTGCTTGCCCAAGCGCCGCGGCGCACAGTCGCTGCCGTGACGCGGTCGGCGGTGTCGGCGGTGATTTTCGCCGCCTCGGCGCCGCCAAGAAGGAACCGACGCCTCTGTCGGCAGCGAAGGTGGAGCGCCGACGGCGTCGGCGCCGCCGCGTGGCGGAGGCGCGCGCTGCGGGGCGCGCTGTTCCGCCTGCTGCTGAAGGAGGCACTGGTGCTGCTGTCGCTGGAGCGGCGGACGCGGGCCCTCGGCCCGCGGCCGCGGCGGAGGCTGCTGCGGTCGAGACGGACGTGGACGACGACGAGTGGGCCGACGGCGTCGTGCGGCAGGCCGCGGTGCGGCCGAGCCTCGACGTCGTGCCCATGGAGATGGAAGCTGCTGGAGCTGGTCCTGGCGCTGCGGCGGCGGGGGCAGCGGAGGCAGTCGTCATCGCCGCCGAGGAGCGCCGCCTGCTGGTGCGCACCCTGGGCGTCCCCGTGTCCACGCCCGACGAGGAGCTGCTGGCTGCGTTCCGGAGTCGATGTTCGCCTTCGGCCTGCCCTTAGTCTCCTCGTACTCGGCTGGGGGTGGGGCGGCACCCCCGTTGTATGTAGCCGCTAGACTGTGCCGTGTCGTGATGTTCGTCATGGAGCGCTGGAGCAGTCTTCTCCGGAGGCCCCTTGCTCCTCATCCCAGCAGACGGGCGTCTGGTCCTCGCTTTGAGGCCTTCGATGGCGCGTTGAGGTCAAACAAAAACTCCTCAATCCTCTTACGGGCCCGAGGTATAAGATCGAGGTCGGTTCGGGGAAGATGCCCTCATGTTCTTCGTGTTTGTTGGGCGTTCTTGTGTATCCTCGGGCTTCGGTTTGGCCAGCGGAGGGTCTAGCCGAGGTAAGAGGGCTATAATTCGCTGGTTGAAGCAGCCCTGCCGACCTGGCACCTCCGCCCTCGGCCGTGCCGCGGGCCCCGAGAGGAGAGGCCTGGGATCGCACCCTTCGCACGTCTTGAGGTGGTTTGACGTGGGGGGTGGGGCTGGGCCGGAGCGAATTCTGGCGTGTGGTGTGCGGTGGGTTGGACACCCGCAAGTTCAGGGAGGAGGGAAAGCTCCTCCTCCAGTGCCAGCCCCCAACGCAGACAGGGAGGCTCTACCTCGGAAGGCTGACCCAGGAGCAGGGCCTGGCAGTGAGGGCGCCACGAGGCGCGCTTTCTGCAGGCTCGGGCGCAGCCTTAAACCCAGATCGGCAGCTCAGCGCTTCGCTCAACGAAATACCTGTCCCCCTGTCCACTCAGGGACATTGGGCTCGGGTCCGAGGTGTTCCGACATTGTCGTCGGTTCCGGGCAGTTTCCAAGGCTCGGGATGCGTTCGAGCAGCTGCGCCTCGACTATAGCGTCCGGGGGTGTCCCGATCGTCCCGAACGGCCACCAGAGAGCCGAGTTGTGTCCGACAGCTCGGCAACGTTTGGATGAGATGATGAGGGGTCGGGCGTTGCGCAGCTGGCATGACGAGGGAGAATGGATGAAGGATGGTGATGATGCTGCTGCTGATGATAATGATGATGCCGATGTCGATGTCGATGGCGACGACGACGATGAGAAGGATGATGATGCTGATGATAATGGTGACGATGATGCTGATGCTGAGCATGACGATGACGCTGCTGATGATTCTGGTGATGATCAGGATGAGGATGAGGATGGTGATGATGATGATGATATTGATGATGATGATCCTGATGCTGATGCTGATGATGCCGTTGACGACGATGATGCTGCTGCTCAGGACGATTATGATGATGATGATGTTGAGTATGATGGTGATGATGATGATGCTGATGCTTATGATGCTGCTCGTGATGATGTTGTTGATGATGGTGATGATGATGATGATGCCGATGCTGATGATGATGATGATGATGGTGTTGATGATGATGAGGATGATGATGATGATCAGGAGGCTGATGACGCAGAGGCTGATGTGGATAACGAGGATTGGGATAATGACATGGACAGGTCGAATAATTGGGGGATGCTAATGCTGATGCTGCTGCTGCTGAGGACGATGATGGTGATGATGATGATGGTGAGGAGGACGAAGAGGAGGAGAAGGATGATGCTGATGATGGTGATGTCGATG
>CAUYUJ010022419.1:72500-77500 GCA_963575745.1 Prorocentrum cordatum
GCAACCAACATGTCCATACATTCATGTCCTCCCGGTCTGGATTCCGAGGCGCGATCCCACGAATATGCGATCCCATGGGCACGTTCTGCGTGGGGCATCCACGCAAGGCCGACCGGAGGAGGAGGAGGAGGAGGAGGAGTCTGGACCGCGAGCCCGTGAACACGGATATATGTCTCCCGCCCCCGAGGACGTGTGGGGCATGGGCGGGCTCAGGATCTCCTGCGCGGAGTCGCACAGCGGCGGCGATCGGGTGTTGCCAGAAGGGACCCTGGCCCGAGGCGGCCCCAGCCTCTCCCAGGGAGGCCCAGACCGCCCAGACCCCTCCCCTCGGACGCTGCGCTTCTTTTTGCCTTTGATCTGGGCCCCTGGGGATTCGACCGCTTCCTCGGGGCCGTCTTCTCCTGCGGGCAAGATCTGCGTCCTTATTCTCTGCGCTTTGGGGCTTTCCAGGAAGGGACGCCAAAGGGCCGAGGCGCAGTGGAGATGGACAACTAGCTTCCAGGGGCCAGGGTTTTATTCATACCCACTGCGCCGTAGAAGGGAGCCCGAAACTCCAAGAAAGCAGCGGATGCGGGTGCCAATCTTGCCCGCATGTCATCCCTGGCCGCTCTTTGACGGCCTGGGGCCCTGCATGTGCCCCAGGAGGGCAACATCTTGGAGAGGCTGGCCGTCCCGTTTTGTACGCTCCGCCGGCCCCAGGAGTTCCAGCACGGCGCAAAGCTCGGTATCGTTTATCCGATCCCCATCCCCATCCCCATCGCCTTCGAGACCCCCACCAAATTACCACCCCCGTTGGGGATACACCCCTTGAAACCCGAAGGGAACGACCTATATCCCCATCTAGGGGGGTTAAATCGACAAGTGGGGCCTAGGCCACGCCGCTGGGGATGGAGATCGGTTAAACGATACTCAAAAACGCTGAGTGCACCGTGGGGCCATGCCGCCTTCTCTCCGTGGCGATTCTCCGGGGCCCGCTCAAGCTCTACCTCCGAACTCCTCTCGGGGTCCGTCCCGGCCAGTCTCGCGAGCCGTGTTTGGCCGTGGAGACGAACACCTCCAGAGAGACGCTCGAGCACCCCCCAGGCGACGACGGCGGCGGCGGTGGCGACTTCGACGGCGACTTCGACGGCGGTGGCGACTTCGACGGCGACTACGACGGCGGCGATTTTCTCAGCGCCCACGACGACGAAGACACGACGACGACGCCTTCTTCTAGCAGCCTGCGAGGCGAGCGTCTGTCAGTCGAGTACGAGGGCGTGGAGGTGGGCCCCGCTGGGCCCGAGGTCTTCGAGGCGAAGTGGCTCCACTCGCTGGCGCCCTTCGTGGGGAAGGCCGCTCCGAGGGATGCTGGCCGCATCACGGACTAAGCATGCAGACGACCTTTTCTGCGGCTTCTGGATCCCGTTTCGTGGCCCAGCGGACCGTCGCACAACGATTTGGGACAAAAGGCTGGCCACGAAGAAGGGGCCCACGCTGCGAGCAGAGGTTGACGTCGGGGCCCGCCAGATCAACCACCCTCTCCCCTCCCTCTTCCCTCTCCTCCCCTCGTGCGGTAGGCTCACACCGCGCTGACGCGGCGGCGACGCCAGCGCGGGCGTTCAAGGTCGAGCTTCACCAGCTGCCCGGACTGGGCCAGCCATGGGCGATCGCCGATGTCGGAGCGCGGCGGCCGTTCAAGACTGAACGTTCCTCTCGAAGCCAGGAACCAATGCCCGCACCCCCTCGCGACGCGATCCTGCCACGGAGGCCCACCTCCGAGTTCCGAGTCGCATGGGTCATTCCCCTCGGGCGCCTCAGACGGCCGCGCCTCCTGCCTCGCGCCCTGGGGGGCCGAGGAGCTGCGCTTCTCCAGTCGGGGGCGTCCAGGGGGGGGGGTAGGTAGGACCAGGGCTGTGTGTGTGTGTGTGTGTCCCTTGCTGCATTGACATTATGCACGGTTTGTACATGATGCCTTCGACAATATTCGATCGCATTTCGCATTTCCATCTGCTGCTCGCGCCTGAGGATCCTCTGCGACGCCGACTGCAACAAGTGTGTGCGTGTGTTTGTGTGTGTGTGTGTGTGTGTGCGTGGATGTCATGGCCTGGCCATGAGACCCCCCGGGATTTCTTGGCCCCGTCTTCCTATGCCAACGCGTCCCAGGGTCCCCACTTGGGCTGCGCATGTGACTCGGGCCATGATTTGGGGACTCCCCTCGTGGACGCCCCCAAGAGGGGGGCGGCGCGAGATCGGTGTCACCCCGACATGTACTACATGTGCGTCGCCCCTCCCAGGGGCGACGCGCGCACCGAAACATCTTATAGTAGTGTGTGTATGTGTGTGTGTGTGTGTGTGTGTGTGCGTGTGGATTGGACTGGCGGTCGCAGCGAATGCCTCCCCAGGCCATGCACGACGGGGCGGGCGGCGAGCGGTTCATCCAGGCAGGGAGGGGCCAACGCACCCTGGCTCCGTGGCGCCTCCGCGGGTGCAGCTTCAGCCTGGGTTTTCGGTGGTGGTGGATGCTTGGGGCCGGCTGGGGGTCTGAGGTGGCCCAGCACCTGGTTCCAGCCGGCAGGAAGGGGGGGGGGCACGGTTGAGATTCTGTGATCGGGAAGGTTGTTTGTTCTTTTCGGCCTCGGGGAGCCATTTTCGGGCCCAGGGGCCGTCACGCACGGACCCAGGGTGAGAAACTGCACCAGATGGACCCCGGGAGGGGTCCGGAGAGGCCGATCTTGAGCGGATTTGGCTCCACCCCCCCCCGACAGATTTTCCGGGGTCCCAAGCAGGTCAGACCCCCTGGCCGCCTCCAACTTGATGCGCCCTCGGCGCTGAAGAGGAGGCACTGGTCGTTTCGGCTCCCTGTCGATCTTTTGGCCCTCCTCCTCTTGGCAGAGCGAGGGCGACCCAGGTCCCAGCGGCGGATCTCTTAAGATTTTGGACTGATGCCTTCCTCTTCGTCCCCAGACTTCAAACGACGGGTTTTTCGAGTCGCTGGCCCTCCTCCGGTCTCATGACCTCTTCCCTGCGACCAGTCTTTCATCCTGTGTCGTTTCTTGACGGGCCCGGGTGCCAGAAGCGGCCTCCAACCAGCGAAAATTACGAACGGCTTTGATGCGGTATTCTTTCCCAGACGTTGGAGGTATGGGATTGGCGGCCACAGTTTGTCCCCCAGACGTGTCCTGGGGTGCGTGCGGGCTAGAATTTCGAGAAGCCTCTTGGAAACTCAAGCAGGACGAATAACGTTCGCGAACCGGGCCCCAGTTGTTCGATGTCTTGATTTTTTCAATGCGCGGTTCCCGGGAGTCCCGGCCCTGTCCCTGGGTTCGGCTTTTTACCTCGAGCCAGTTTTTTTAACGGTCGGAGGAGCACCAGAGGCCGAAGAATGTGGATCAGAAGTCGTTTTGTTCTTCCCAATGCGTTCGTGGTATGGCGATCTTGTTCCAGACACTGGAAGACTGGGTCGACCCCCAGAGGCCTACACCCCTTCGCCGTGTCCAGTTCCTCACCCATGGTGGGCTTCTTTTCCACCACCACCACCATAAGTTGGAGGGGGAGGGGGTCCTCCTCCTACTCCTCCTCCTCCTCCTCCTCCTCCTCCTCCTCCTCCTCCACCTGTGGTGGTGATGGAAAACAGGCCCATGAACCCAGGGTCGTTTTTTACGGTCTCGGGGCCCGGCGAGGACCTTCGGAGGCGGAGCATTAGCAAACCTTGATATTTACGTTTTGCTCCACACCAGCGGGGGTGGGCCTCCGACGCGGTGTCTGTGCAGCCGTCGGGTCCTGGCCAGGGCACTGGCAGTCTGGGTCGACCCCCAGAAGCCTTCACCCCTTCCCCGTGTCCAGTTTCTCATCAAGGGTTGTTTTTTGACGGTCCCGGGGCCCGGCGAGGGCTTTCGGAGGCGGAAAATGGGCAAATGATTATCTATATTTTGGTTTTGCTCCGCACCAGTGGGGGTGGGGGCCTCCGACGCGGTGCCTGTGCAGCCGTTGGGTCCTGGTCAGGGCACTGGCAGTCTGATGGACCGCCTGCTCGGCGGGCGGACCCCCTGGTACAGCGGCGTCGAGATCCCCGCCTTCGACGCCAGGCACCTGGAGTCGGACCTGGACGCGCAGGCTGGGGGGGGGTCAGGGGCAGCGTTTGGTCGACAGTCGAGGCGCCGAAGCAGGGACCACCTCGGGCTCGGGAGGGGCTCTGGTGTTCTGGCCGTTCCTGTGGTCTAGGTCGGGGAATCGATTCGTGGCCGAGTCTCGCCGTGGCCCGGAACTCTCCTTTCATTCTTTAATGTTCCGTAGGGTCGCACGGAGACGGTCGGCCTCCCAGATGGGGTCGAAGTAGATGGGGTCGGAGGATCGCGACGCATCGCCGATGCATCGGCGATGCGGCTCGATGTGCTACCCGATTTTCTCCACGCCGACGGCGTCGATGCATCGGCGATGCGGCGCGATCCTCCGACCCCATCTGCTCGAACCCCATTTGGGAGTCCTCTAGTTCCGGGGGGGGGATGTTGGCTCGCGTTCTGAAGGTTTCAGATCGTCCTGGGGAGCTCTCGTGGCCACCTCTGGAACCGCCTCGAAATTCTGGTCAGAACGCACCCCAAGAGAGGTCCAGGGACGAATGTTTGACCCGTGACCAAGGGCAACGTCAAGGGGGATGTAGGCTCAGGGCGTGATGCATCGACCCCCAATCGCCCACTGATCGCCGATAGGGGCCCGAGTGCTCGCCCCGCCCAGGAACGTATGGATTCGCTATCGGGGTGCTGTCGCCGATCCATTGGCAATGCATCGCCGATTCCATCTCCATGCTTCCCCCCCTGAGCCAGTCCCCCCGGGGTTTCCCCTCGCTGGAGGGCGGCGGGTGGGGGGGGGGCGACTTCGAGGCGACGGATCGATGTCTGGGGGTTGTGTTCGTTTCTGGCCTCTTTTCGCAGGCCTGGAGGTTGACACCAACACCAATATCGGCGGTGTGCCTCCACCGAGGGAAGAATGTTCCGATCTCGGTGATGGTAGGCAATATTCTGGCT
>CAUYUJ010022419.1:80000-86628 GCA_963575745.1 Prorocentrum cordatum
TCAGGCGGGAGTCGGACATGCAAAACCTCGGGCGCATCCCAACCGGAGTGTCGCACGAGGAGGGGGCCGGAGGCTAGCCCAACACGGCGCAATCGTCCTCGACCGCGACCAGGCCCCCGTAGGTGGCGTCGAGGACACATTGGCCAAAAGGGCGATGCCTCAGCTGTCCGTGCACAGGCGACAGCAGCGGCAGCCCAGTGCGAGGGTGCAGGCCCTCCCAGAGACGGTCTGAACGAGTGCGCGTCTTGGGGGGCACTCCATCGTGGCACGGGAGCGCCATGGGCTGCGCAGTGAGCTGCGCATTCTCGCTGGAGTGCGCACCGCAGCGGGCGCAGAAGACGAAATGGCCAACGTGCCAGACACGGTGGCCCTCTCCAGGGCGCACACGGCTGGGATGAAGGCGTCCCGTTGCCGAGCGACGCGGAAGCATCTGGCGCACCTGAAGCCCGTGGGAGACGGCGCGGGCAAGTGGGCATCAGGGGGCGGCTCCGTGTCCGCCGGGAGGGCTGGCGCCGGCCCGCGTCGCTTGGCCCGCCGCAGCTGTCCGTGGCGCGGCGCCTGCTGCGACTTGGGGCCGACAGCCTGCATCGTCTTGGCTAGGAACTTGGTTACGAAGGTGACCAGCATTCAGGAGCGCTGCGCGCGCTGGCTGGCCTCGGCATCCGTGAGACGGAGGGGGGCGCCCACGCGGGCGCCTGCATCAGCGTGGCGGTTCCCCCACCTCGCGGCAGCACCCAGCTCCTGCTCGTCATCGTGACGGCGGCGGGCATGGCCTTTCACCTTCCGCACTTCCCCCCCGAAGGTCGTCCACCCGATCCCATATCTTGGGCCGCGCGTCAGTGCCCTCGCGCATGGCGCCCGTGGCCTCGAAACGGCCACGCTGGAAGCTCGAGACCACCCAATCGCAGTTCGAATGGTCGCGAAAGGGGCCCAGCCCAACGTGCGTGAGATACATGAGCAGGCCGTGGGCCTCGGCCAGGTCCGACGCTTGGTGCGGTCCAGGCAGCGGGCCGCACAGGGGCGCCGCGAGGCCCCCACTGTTGTCGACCTGCACGACGCACCGGCCCGCGCGTAGGAGACGCATGTCGCCCTGTACAAGCGACGCGCACGAGCCGTCGCCGAAGGCCTCGCCTTCGAAATGGCCGCCCAGCGGACGCATGAGCCAGCGGACGAGTAGGGGGGGGGGGGCGATCACCCAGGGCCGAGGGGCGGGGACAAGGCCGCATCTCCAAAGGGCCCTGTCGGGGTGCTCACGGAGGCCCTCACGGACAGAGGAGGGTAGGTCATAGTCCCGCACGTGCTGCCAGGTGGCTGAGCACCCGCCCGCAATCCAGGCGGCGAGGGTGCCGGGACAACAGCGGTGCAGGGGGCGCGACGGATCGGTCGTCAAACAGTCCCTGTACTTGTGAGCCTGACCCCAGATCCCATTCGCTGCAATCGCTCGGAGGCCGGCCTGGTGCTGGATGTTCCAGTCAGGCTCGCGCGCTCCATTGCGCAGCTTGCGGATGGGTGGCGAGTGCGGCCTGTGTGAGAGGCTCGACATGTAGTCGCAGCTCTGGTGAAAACGATCCATCTGCCAATCCTCGATCGCGAGGCGAGCAACGTGCAGCGCAGAGCGAGGGCACATGCAAGTGATCTCAAGTTTATAACCGTCCTGAGTTACAAGCACGCACGCTCCAGGTCCGAGCCTCCGACCTATGCGACGGCAGCTGGCGACGGCAGCCGATATCGGACCTTTGACCAGGGGCCATTCGCTTTTGAAAGGGTCGGCCATGAAAGCGGCCTCAGAAGCAAACATCAACCGAACAATCGATTCCCGAGGGGTCCACGATGACCAAATCGCCTGGGCAAGCATGTGGATGGGCCCCGCAGTGCAAGCGTAGGCGGGGCCCACGGTCCACGGAAAGGCGGGGGGGAGGTGGAGGTCGACATCGAGGGGGCGACGGGCTGTGTGCACGTGCACGGCGGAGTGCGCTGCATGTCTCATCGGTTCGATCCCGCTCCAAGCCCTCCCGGTCACCCCCGCTCCCCAGGTGGCCGCTGGGGTCAGTCTGAGGCCGACTAGCTGGCGCGTCTTGCCGCGAGCAGCGCGCGTCGCGCGAATGCGCGCAGCGCGGCGTAGCACGGTGGCAGTGCGCTTGGCCCGCGTGCTCACTCCGGCCCGGCGCTCGCGGGCGGAATCCACGCCTGGGTTGCGCGCCGAGATCCTGAACTTGCCGCGGAGGGGGCGGCGTCGCCGCATGACCTCGCGGCCGCAGGCAGACATGTTGGCCAGCACCGCGCACTTGCCGTCGTTCCGCCGTCGGGGCGCCTCGAATCCGCCTGTGGGCCGAGCTGACGTTTTGCCGCCACCATCCTGGTGTGCCCGACCTTGCCGAGCTGGATGTCGTCCGCGGTGTCCCCCAGGTCCACGGTGCCGAGGGCCGCTATCTCGTCGAGCCGCGGCACGTGGAATATGCGCATGCAGAGGTCTGCGAAGCTGCAGCCTGCCACCGCGCCCCGCTGCGGGACGCGCCAGCCCATCGCCGCGCCGTCCACGGTGACGAGCCTCGGCAGGGCGTAGAGCCTGATGAGCAGCCGCAGCAGCATCATGTCGAAGCCCAATTCACGGGCTCGGGCGACTAGCAGCGCCCACGGGATGTGCTCGTACGCCTTGGAGAGGTCCATGAGCACGGAGCAGGCCGCCTGCTCGCGGTGAGTCGCGACCTCAGCATTGGCCGCCTGCGCCCGCGCGCACGTTTCGCAGCTGCGACCCGACGTGCCGTGGATGTAGTCCCGCTGGTGGGCGCTGGCCCAGCGCGCGCCGACTGCCGCGCGTCCAGCGTGCGAAGGGGCGCAGCGCTCCCGCGAAGAGCCCGGTGGTACGGATTCCCGACTTGGCCGTTGGGATCAGCGCCATCTGCAGCACCGCCAGCGTCTTTGGGACATGGCCGAGGGTCAGCATGTGCCTCCAGACGGTGGCGAAGGCCTCCAGCCCGCCGTCAGACAGGAAGGTGAAGTGCCGATGGTGGAACACATAACTTCCCAACCCCGTGACGTGCGGGAAGGAGGCTCACCTTGCGCAGCTCGTCGGGCGTCGGCAGCGGAGGGCCGTCGCCCGACTCCGCTGGCCTGCTGGCAGCGTCCAACCCAGCACCCTCGCCCCACAGGGCGTGCCATGGGCGGATGGCCGCGTTGGCCGCCTCCTGCGCGGTCTGCAGGCCCACCGCAGGCAACCGGCGGGCAGCTGCCCATGGTGCGGGCTCGCGGATTCAGCGGGAGGCCCTGCGCAGGCCCTCGGCGGCAGTGGCGTCGCGCGTTCAGTCGAGCGAGGACCTGTAGCGCTTGTGCGACGCGCGCCCCGCCGCCGCCAAGGCCTGCCGTCGAGGCATTGCCAGCAGCTCGCCGCATTCATCATCCGGAAGACGGTGTAGACGCCTCGCCAGCCGCCGCCAGGTGCGCTACACCGCAGGTTCGCCGCCATGGGACGGGCGGCTTGAAGCGCAGGAGCTTCACCGGCAGGCGCCGCCCATGGGCGGCCTGCCCCGCCGCCTGCAGCAGCCGCCCCTCCTTCGCCCGATCGCCCAGCCAGCCCCAATGTGCATCCGATGGGGTCTGGCTTAGCCGTGGGCTGCCAGATGCTGGAGCGGTGGCGGTCCTGCTGGGCCTGGACACGGCGCAGGCCTTCGCTCCTGCCGCAGAGCCTGCTTGCCTCGCTGGTGCCCTCGTGGTCGAAGTGCCACAGCAGCTTTTTTTCGTGTGTGTCCAGGGCCCTGCCACAGGCTGCTTCCAAGCCTGCTGCCGTGGTCACCGTGGCCAGGTTGCCGCGGGCGTCGGTCCAGTCAGGGCCTGGAAGCTGAGGCCCAATCGAGGCTTGGGCTGGGGGGGCTCGGGCCTTATGCACGCGCGTCGCCAGGCCGCCTGGCTTCGGCAGGGCCAGCTGCAGTAGCGCCGCACGGTGCGTCCGAGCATCGAAGCGGTCGCAACGGCTGGTGCCTTTGATGGGCGTGTCCGCGTCCACGCAGAAGTTGCCCAGCTCCCTCGCATATGTCGCCGTGATGCACGTGGCCTTCCCCGAGAAGGCCAGGCGCGCGCCGAGCGCGGGGGGCAGGTGAGCCTCGTTCACGACCTCGGGCAGCAGTTTCCAGTCGGCCCCCGCGACGCAAGGGGCGGTGCGTGGCCCTGACGACCGAGCCCGAATTGGTAAGCAGGTCCAGGTTGAAGTCGCTCAGGTCCTGGTTGGTGTGGGAATACGGCGAGATCAGCAAGGTGCCCGCAGTCGAGCCCAACGGTGTCATCCAAAAACCCAAGCGGGCAGAACAACGAATCGAAATGTGGTCATCGCTGGATTCGACGCGCTTCATGCGCAACCACGGGCGCACCCAAATTCCCACTCCTGAGGATACTCCACTTTTGTCCGTCGCAGTCGCAGGGGCGAGGTCGGACACCCATCCCGCTCGCTTGGCCGCTCGAACGGCTGCTGCCAGCCGTAGGTCGTCAGACAGGCGATGCTCTTGGATGAGGATGGCCCGTGCTTCGTCGTCGTCGTTGCCCTGCTCCAGCCGTGCCAGGCAGGCGCCCCAACACGTGACATTCACCGTCATGACGGCCAGGGTGTCGCCATCGCCCTTGTAGCTGCGCGGCAGAGATGCCGACTGCCCAGGGGCACTCCGTCACCCGCAGCGTTGGGCACCCCGGGGCAGTCGGGTCCACGCCTCGCGTAGAGGGACCGCGACCGACGGATCCACGCCTCCCGTTGGGAGGGGCTCGCCGTCACCCAGGGTGGCCGAGGGCCCAGCGCAACGCCTAGCAGCCGACGCTCGCTGCCCATTACCTCCTTTCGGGAGGCCGACCTCTCGAGGCGGCTCAACCTCCAAAGAGGGCCGCGCGCCGCGGGAAACCCGAGGCGGTTCGACCTCCGAAGAGGGCCACGCGCCGCGGGGATTAGAAGGTGGGCAGGGGTCTGCACAAGCAGGTGCCGACGAGCGGGGCGTTGACGCAGAAGAGCTCGCACATGGCCCTGACCCTCTTCGTTGCCCCCTCGCATTGACTGCTGGCGAGGGGGGGCGAGTGGGGGCAGCCTCGTGTTAGATGGCCAGTCGACGTCGTAGCGCTCCCTACGAGTAGCCGAAAACCGACGTGTTGCCGTAGTTGTAGTCGCCGTTGCAGGTGGCCTCGCGCCCCCCTGAATAGCCGCCCAGCCCGTAGTAGCTCATGTGGTTGTAGCCGCACCCGTCGCCCTGATCATGTCCGCCGCGTGCTTCGCGAGGAGCATGGCAGGCACCGTCGCTCGACGACGGGGGCCTCGCCGAGTGCGGCGCGCCTGCGGCGCCCGCAGCTCAGGCCGAGGCGCCGCCGCCGCGCCCGAGGCCCTTGGCCCCAGCCGCGGGGGTGCCTGCCTGGCCTGGCGGCCCGCCCGCGGCCTTCCCCGCTGCTGCCAGTCGAGCTCGGCCCTGCTCCATGACGTCAGGGGCAGGCGTTGGCGCGGCGGCCGTGCTGGGGGCCGACTGTGCCGCAGCCGCGGGCGCCTGTGGCGTCGAGGCGGCGGCTGGCGGGGGTGCCCGCGCCGCCGCGGGCGCCTGTGGCGTCGCGGCGGCGGCTGCAGCCGTTGCTGCAGGTGTCCGCTCGGCAGCGGCGCCTCGGTCCTCGGTGGCCTCCGCGGTCCTGCGCTTCTCCGTCTTGAGGCGGCCCCGCTGCGCTCGGTGCGCCTCCTCGAGCTCCTGGGCGGAGGCCTTGGACTGGCCGACGGCCTCGCGCGCCATGCTGCCGAACTTGTCCTGCAGCTCCTGTCGGCGCCTCTGAGCCTCCTGGCGGTCGCTCTCATCGACTCGAAGCCGTCCAGCTCCTCCAAGCCGAAGAGGCCTTCATCGCCCAGCGTCCAAGCCGTCTCGCCAGCCAGGGCAGCGGAGATGCTGAGGCGCGGCGCGGCGGCGGCGTCTGGCAAGGGCTGGGGCGCCACAGACGTGGCCAACGCATGCGCCGCAGCCGTGTGCGCCTGGGTGGCGCGATCCAGGACCTCGGAGCGCTCGCCCACGCGGGCCTTGGCCTCGTCCAGCTGCTGCTGCAGCTCCTCAGCCTCCAGCGTGGCGTCCTGGAGCGCCTCCACCGCTGCCTCCTTGGCCTTGTATGCTTCGTCCACGGACATGGGCCTGGCCACGCGTTGAGCCCTGACCTCGTCCAGCTTCGCTTGGTACTTGGCGGCCTCTGGACCGTCGCCGCTGAGGCGGACCAGCTCCACCAGCTGGACGACCTTTGACTCCTCTGGGTCCTCGCCCGCTGGCGCGAGGGCGAGGGCGCTGGGGAAGCGCACTCGGCGGCTGCCTGCGCCTCGGCCCCACAGACGCCGAGGGTGCGCTGGCCGCGGCGCCGCCTGTCGCCTCGCGCCAGGGTGGGCAGCCGCGGCCGCCGCCACGGTCGCGGCTCGGTGCGTGTCTCTGGTCGCGGTGTGCGCCGCCGCCACCACCAGTAGGACGAGCCTGGACGAGGACGAGCCTGGACGAGGACCACCAGGTCCACCACTCCTCGTTGTTGCGGCAGCCGCAGTGCTGGCACGCCAAGAGGCGAGGTGCGCGCCCGCGCCCCGCCTGTGCCCCTGCTGCCGCATGCGTCGGTGGCGCGCTGCCGTGATGCACTGCGAGACGCGCAACGT
>CAUYUJ010022419.1:86728-123862 GCA_963575745.1 Prorocentrum cordatum
GAGGAGGAGGAGGAGGAGGCGGTGGAAAAGGAGGAGGAGGAGGAGGAGGAGGAGGAGGAGGAAGAGGAGTAATAACAATAACAAGAGGAATGCCAATACGAGTACTACGAAACATTAAATGATTATCAATACCAATAAGCATAAGCATAGTACTAATACGGTTATCACGAATAACCATACTGATACTAATACTATGAGGAAGAGGAAGAGGAAGTTTGAGGAAGGACGAGGGAAAAGGAGGGATGATAGATGAGGGCCACTGAGAGCGCGTCCGAGTCGACCACGCCTGAGGATGGATAGGAAAACCCTGAGGGGGCCGCGGAGCGTCAGCAAGTTATGAAATGTGGGAGCTCTGCGGGGGCCAGGGAAAATCTGCGCCTCTGAACACTACCAGGGAAAAAACACAACGAGTTAAGCTTTAGCCTCTGAGCGCTTAGGAGGAGGAGGAGGAGGAGGAGGCGGAGGAGGAGGAGGATGAGGAGAAGGAGTATGAGAAGGGATTTGGTGGAGCGAAGGATGAGGCAGGGGGGTGGATGTTGATGATGAGGAGGAGGAGGCGGAGGAGGAGGAGGAGGAGGAGGAGGAGGAGGGGCAGGAGGAGGAGGATGAGGAGGAGGAGGAGGAGGAGGGGGAGGAGGAGGCGTTGGAGGAGGAGGGAGGAGGCAGGAGGCGCCCTGGCACGTACCCCCGCCCAAAGCACTGTCTTGAGGTAACTAAGCAGTGAGAGGATGAGTAGAAGGTGAGGCAGGGGGATGGGAGGGGAGGGGAGGAGGTATGAGGAGAGAAGGAGTGCGAGAAAGGATCGGTAGAGCGTGTCAGGCTGTTTCAGTGGATTCTGGGGTTTCGGACATTCTGAGGGCCAATTCTGTAGGTGAGGAGTTGGGCGATGATGGAGGATGCCGTTGGCCGTGGCCTCGCGCGAGGCTCATTGCGAGAAGATACTCGGCAGGCTTAACCAGCACCCGGTCAGGAGCACGAGGTACGCTTTCATGCAGAAAATGGCGCAGCCCCACTCTTTGGACTACGACCATTCGAACCCGCTGTCCATGCACACCGATCACGCTGTGTACCATGGCACGCCTGGCTTTCTGCAGTTCCTCCACCAGGCTCAGGGGCACGTACGCAGCAAGGTGGCCGACGGCCTTGCCCTGGCCGAGCACATGAGGTTGGAGCACCCGGATGCCTACGAGCTGCTGACAACGGTGAACATCACGCACAGCTCCCGCAACGAGCTCTACACTGCGGACGGCTCCCCCCGCAACCCGGCAGACCCTGGCTCGCGGGGCGTCCCTTTCGAGCTGGTCCACACGCACCCGATAATCGTCCTCGACGGCAGCGGGCGCCTGGAGAAGGTCGTCCAGTCGGAGACCAAGCGCGGAGTCTGCGCTCTGCCTTTCTCCGTGTACGAGCCCTTCATGGCGGCATACAGGCTGTGGTCGCAGCTGTGCGAGGACCCGCGCTTCGTCCACCACTTTGACTGGCCAGAGGTCGATATCGTTTAACCGATCCCCGTCCCCATCCCCATCCCCCTCGAGACCCCCACCAAATTATCACCCCCGTTGGGGATACACCCCTCGAAACTCGAAGGGAACGACCTCTGTCCCCATCTAGGGGGGTAGATCGGCCAGAGGGGCCCAGGCCACGCCGCTGGGGATGGAGATCGGTCAAACGATACTCAAGAGGGGAGCGTGGTCGTCACCAACAACTGGCGCACCCTGCACGGGCGCGCCACGGTCAGGCCGGAGGTAGCCCGCACCCTGTGCATCGGATACGCCAACAGGATCCTCGTGGAGAACCGCTACCGGCTGCTGAAGCAGCGTCAGGCCGAGCGCGCGAACCCCGCACTGGACCACCGCTGGCTGACGCGCGTGCCCAACCAGGCGCTTGAGAGGATGGTCCACCGCCAGACAGTGTCTGGGTCACCCCCCAGGGGCGCAGCCTGGGCCGGAAAGCTTCCCTTCTCCAAGGTCACCCAGCAGGGTCTTGAAGATAAGCGCTGCGCGAAGCTGGGTGACTTAGACTACTTCGTGCCTACAGCCTCGGAGCGTGCTCCAGAATGTTGAACCCCTCTCGGAGAGTAGTGGATATGGATTCCTGCCCGCCCCTGAGGGCGGGAGAAGAGTTCATATCCACCGTTCCCCATGGATCTGGGACAGGACTCCAGAGGCTGTGGGTGTGGACCATCTCCTGGCTCTGCAGGATGGTGCTTTGAGCAGATGCCCTGCGTGACTGCCGGCTGTTGCGACAAAGCACTTGACGTGAGTGAGCATGGAATCAATCGGCATCAATGTGGAATTTCGATGCTAAGCGTGTCTTGGGGTACGTTGACACGTTCATCCGCTGATATGGAAGATCTTCACGTTAAATTTTGGAACGTTCACGTCGGCGCGCCTCGCCCCTGCGCTCCCTGTGCCGGAAAGGGAAGATTACGGGGCTCGACCCCCCGCGGCGCTGGGGGCGCTGGGGGTGCGGCCGCGCTGCCTGGTCCTTCGGGTCGGCTGCAGTTCTGTCCAGGTCGTGTACAGGTGACTGGGAGCAGGCTCGAGCCGTTTTTCGCCCCAGCTTGATCTCTACGCTGCGAACGGGAGGATCGCTCGAAGAATACAAGCGCCATAACCACAAACTATCGGCGCTCCGCGCAGATTTCTTGGATCCGCGCTGGCGCCCCCCCCGCCCCCCCGGCGGCGCCAGGGAGGGGTGTCCAGCGCAGATCCAGGCAATCCGCGCGGAGCGCCAAAAGTTTATGTTTATTGCCGCCTTTTTCTTCTCCCTGTCTTGGGGCTCGACCCCCCGCGGCGCAGGGCGTTCCGCCCCGCCCGCTGCCCGGAGGCGGCAGCGGCGGGTCGTCGTGGAGGCCTGGAAGCTCGGCCACAGAAACACACTGAAAAACCAGTCTGGCCTCTCGGAGACCCCTTGGGACGGCTCCTGGAGGCCTCCTGGGACGTCTCGGGCGCTTTCTCGGCCGACTGGGCACCATCTTGGGCGTCTCGGACCGATCGTGCTGCGAATCGGGGATCTCCTGGACCGTCTTGCGGCCATCTTGGGCCAGCTGCGCTACACCGAGGACTCCCGGGGAATCCCGGGGAATCCCTGGCAATCCCCAGGAATCCTCGTGAAACTGGTGGTCGGGCCCTTAAACCTTTTAGCTCTTTATTTCTCAGGGCTGCATGCGCCGTGGAGCACACCACTAAGTGCTGAAGGCACGGTGGCGGATTCCTACTGCACGCACCCTATTCGTAGTATTACCTTCGTTGCCCCCGAGGGTAACGCATGTTACCCCCTCCCCGCCCCCCCCCCCTGCCCGCAACGGGAACGCTTGAGAAACTGGCCGCAGGAGGAGTTCTGCCGCCCAAGGACCTCGATGTTGGCCTCCCCTGGCGCCTGAGCCTCCGAAAATTCACGCCCCTGAGCGGCGGGGGGCCCGCAGGAGGGGGCTCTCAGCGGCCTCGGGCTTTCCCCCGTCTGCGCGCCCATCACCTCCCAGGGCGCGGAGTTCGAGGGCTCTGGCGCTGGGGGAGGCCGAGATGGAGGTCCCTGGGCCCCCAGCGCTCCCAAGCCATCCCAGCACCGTGCCTGGGCTGCCACTCTGCCGTGCCGTTTCTCAGCTTTCGTGCCCCTCCCGCCCCTCCAGAGAGGCTCTTCCCAAGCGCGGGTGGTTAATCAGAGTGCCCCCTATGCGGGCCCGCGAGTACAGTGGGAACCCATGCCAAGAATCACCCTGCTTGCCTCCAGGGTGCCCTGGGTTTCTCAGGTTTCGATGGTTTTGCTACGGAAAGCGTAGTGTTCCAACATCCCAAATCAATGAATCAATGAACGTCCTGGGGTCTCAGGGTTGGGTTTCTCGTGGAAGGTTTCTTGTGGTCGAGCTCCTATTGTACATCCGTGCATCCGTGCATCCGTACACAGTGCATCCGTACTCTCAAATGTATTTCTCACACTCCGTACATCCGACCGTGTGCTTTCAAGGAGTCTTTCTGTTGTGACCTGCCGTGAGCAATCTGTATCATCTCCCCGGAACCCCGAATTTTCGTACCCCTCGGGGATTATCCCCAGGGGTGTTCGGTTAGTCACGTGTCGATGGAGGCCGCAGCGGGCATGCCAGGCAAAGATGCGTTCGGACGTGTACCCTTCATGGGTGCAGCATCTGATGTACTTCTACTACACATCCACTTCTTGGACCAAGAGCTTTGCCTCTTCACAGCTTCTGATCTTAAAAACCTTGAGTGTACGAACGTCATGTTGGAGCGTTGGGCCTTCCGGCCTTCCTGCCGGCACACAAGGGTGGACCGGTATTGCATGTTCACGATGTTTCAACCTTTTTCGGCCCATCGGCACTGATGGGCCTGTTTTCCACCACCATCGCCATGAGTTGGAGAGGGGAAGGAGGAGGAGGAGGAGGACGAGGAGGAGGAGGAGGACGAGGAGGGGAAGGAGGAGGAGGTGGAGGAGGAGGAGGAGGACGAGGAGGGGACGGAGGAGGAGGTGGAGGAGGAGGAGGAGGAGGAGGAGGATCCCCTCCCCCTCCAACTTATAGTGGTGGTGGTGGTGGAAACATGCCCATCAGACACGTTGGCGCCAGTTTCGTGCTGAGGACCGCACGTTGGCGCTCGAGGCAGTCAACTCAGAGACTCAGAGACCATCGCGCCCCAGACTGCGCTGCTCTTTTTTGGCGAAGAAGAAATCGAGAGAGAAAGAGAGAGAGAGAGAGAGAGAGAGGGCAGGCGCCTTCTTAGGAGCCCTCGTGGCCACTAGGCTGCTTTCTCAGAAGCCGTCAGGGCCTTCGAAAAAGGCCCCTCTGCCTTCTAAGAGGCGCACCCCCCCTCCCCAAATCCTTCGAAGCCCCCCCCCCCTGGCGCTGCCCCCTTGTGGGCGCCGCCGCGAGAGGGCAGACGGGAGTCGCTTCGCCCGGACGTTCGGCCAGGGTGCAGAACGAGGCGCTCGCGGGGCCCACCTCGCCCGTCATTGGGTGGCGAGGTGGGGTCGGCCAGCGCAGGGCGTTTGTTCTTGTCAGGTCCTGGACGCCTCTGGACTTGCCTTCGACCTCCCCAGGCGCAGGGGGAGGAGGAGGACGAGGAGGAGGAGGAGGAGGCGGAGGGAGGAGGAGGGAGGAGGAGGAGGAGGAGGAGGAGGAGGAGGGAGGAAGGCTTCGGAGGCCTCCAGTGTTTTTCCCGTGGATCTCGCGCAGCGAGCACTCTGCGCTTACAGTCGGGGCGCTGAAGAAGGAACCCTTTTCGTTGGGGAGGGGCTCGGTGTTCCTTGAATGTTTTAAAGTTTGCCTCGGGCTTTCCTGAGGTTTTCCACGGGACATCGAGGTTGAACTTATGGGAAAAAGGGGCCTCGTTCCTTATTTGGGGTTCCTTAGGTCAACGCCCCGACTGTACCAGCCAGGGCGAGGGGGGTGGAAGTAAGGCCGGGCGGACGGAAGAACGTAGGTGGATCGAGGGTTGCAGGAAAGTGGCCCTAAAGGAGCACAACATATGCACGAAAGGTGCACGTTTCTTCACCCCACGCTGCCCCTCCCCCTGATGACGAACACCCGGGAAGGGCCGGGAGCCCCGGTGTGCGGGTGAATCTGGTGTTTTCTCTATATATGCCAGCTGGCCCATACATTTTCGGCATCCGAAGATCCGCTGTTTTTAGATTGTGTGCCAAGTAATCCGGTTTTTTGCAAATGGATGACGGTGTGGGGCGTGCAGTCAAATAGGATCATGAGGACGAAGAGCTTTCCAAGGGCACCCTTGTATCCTTGTATCTTCGGCTCATCCTTAGCCACTACTACTGGCCGTGTTCGCTCAACAGGTTTGCATTTTGGGCGTGCAAGGCCCCTGCATCCTTACCGCGCATCCCTGTGACCATTGTGGCACTGGGAGAGGGCGAGGCAGGCTTGCCCTCTCTGCCCCCCTGGCGGCACCGCGAGAGGGAGGATCTTTGGACTCGACCCCCCGCGGTGCAGGGCGTCGGTGACGCGGCCCGCCCCCACAGGGTGCAGTGGCGGAGGCGCGGACAGCCGGCTCGGTGCCCGGGGCCGAGGAAGCGCTGAACGATGTCATCGGTCGACGGCGGCGACGACCTTGCAGTCTGCGGTCGTTGCCGTTTCTGATGGGCCTGTTTTCCACCATCACCACCACCGTAAGGTGGAGGGGGAGGGGGTCCTCCTCCTCCTCCTCCTCCTCCACCTCCTCCTCCTCCTCCTCCTCCTCCTCCTCCTCCTCCTCCTTCTCCTCCTCCTCCTCCTCCTCCTCCTCCCCCCCCCCTCCAACTTCTGGTGGTGGTGGTGGAAGACAGGCCCATCAGTTTTTCAGGCTTCGGGGGGCACCCTCGCGGCCGCGTCTGGAATTCGAGGCGGAGTGCTGGTCCGAGCGCGCCCCCGGGCAGGTCCACGGGCCGAGGGCCGAGCGCGACGGCGCGCGCCCAGGGGGGGAATGGCAGCAGGGGGGGCTTGCCTCCTCGGGAAGCTCAGGAGGCCTCCGGCCTTCTGAGACGCCTTCTGTCAGAGGAGGAAAAGGTACCCATACCTCTACCCTTCACCCGTTTTCCCCTTTTTCGCTTTCCTGGGAGGTTCTCGTCGCCACCATTGGATTCGCCTCGAAATTCTGGTCAGAACGCACCCCAGGAGAGGTCCGGGGAGTGGCGGTATCGGTACCTTTTGGTCTCCCCATTCTGAGCCTTCTCCGAGGACAGAGGCGGCTTCTCAGAAGGCCAGATGGCTTCAGAGAGAATCACCGCTGCCTTTTGAGAAGGCCTGCACCCTGTCGCTTCCCCCCTTGGCGCGCCACCGACAAGCAACGGCACGAGCAAAGCGACTCAGGATCAGCGCGTGCTCTCGGTCGGCGCTGACCCTCCCCCCTTTCCACGCGCTCCGCTGACCTGGAGAGGGGTCCAGCGCTGACCCAAGACGTCCGCGCGGGCCTCCGTGAGTTGTTGCTCCTTGTCTTCTGCCCTAGCATTCCGAGGCCATGGTTTGTCCATCACCATCGCCCGGAGGATCGATATTTTGGGACCTGGGCAGGCGGTGGATGTGGATACATTTTGCCCCCTCCAAGGGTCCAAATGTATCCACATCCATCGCCTGCCGGGCCCCCCGAAGATCCCCTAGTCGGCGGTGATGGATAAATCCCCAGCGCGGAATAATCTGCCCCCCTTCACTCCCAATCCGTTGAACTGATCATGCGGTCCCGCGAATATCAGTATGTTTCCATCTGCTGCTACTCTGCTCGCGACGTGAGAGCGCCACGGTGATCGGTCCTGGGGTGTTCTGGGCACGGCCGTCGATTCGGCGTCTGCGAGAGTCACAACAAAAGGCAGCTGTTTACGTGATCAGGTCATGGCCGCTATGGATAAGCGAAAGCTCTTGAAGGCAGGCCGACTTCAGTGACACACATGTTCTTGGTCACCCACGTCTTCGGCGGTTAATTCGTATACCGTCGTTCATAGAGGGTTCGCAACGCTCGTATCTATCAAATTCTCCAAGTAGTGCTTGCGCTGAATTGCATTTCGCCGTGGGCCTTGTCTCCGATTGTCTCGGGCCCTTGTGTTTGCCCTCCGCCGCCGCCGAGTTCTTTTGCTGGCCCTATCCCTGTCTGTCCTAGGCTCTGACGCCTGCCCTCCGCTTAGGAGGAGAAGAGGGGGAGATCTTGGAGTCGGGGTAGGAGGAGGACTGGATTTATGAACGAGGCGGAGTAGGAGGAGGAGGAGGAGGAGGAGGAGGAGGAGGAGGAGGAGGAGGGGGAGGAGAGGAGGTGGAGGAGGAGGGTGGAAGGGTGAGCCCAAGATACATCAACGATGCTGCAATACAACCTCCCGTCCCCTCCTAAGGCCGAAATGAGAAACCCTTCAGCCCTCTTGAGGGCCTCCAGAGATCCAAGGGGCACGAAGGCTCC
The DNA here is from genome assembly GCA_963575745.1 of Prorocentrum cordatum. Taxonomy (NCBI): domain Eukaryota; class Dinophyceae; order Prorocentrales; family Prorocentraceae; genus Prorocentrum; species Prorocentrum cordatum. The sequence continues at coordinate 94,609 of CAUYUJ010022419.1, forward strand.
TCTCTTCCTCCCTCCCCGCCTTCCCTCCTCCTTCCTCCTCCGCCTTCCTCTCTCCTTTCTCCTTCTCTCCCTCTCCGCCTCTCCTCCTTCTCCGTCTCCTCCCCTCCTCCTCCTCCTCCTCCCTCCGCCCCCTCCGTCCTCCTCCTCCTCATCCTCCTCCTCCTCCTCCTCCCTCCCTCCTCTCCCTCCTCCCCCTCCCTCCTCCTCCTCCTCCCCTCCTCCTCCTCCTCCTCCTCCTCCTCCTCCTCCTCCCCTTCCTCTGCACCGCCGAGAGGCGCCCACCTGACCAGGCGAGCAACTCATGTGCCTGCCATTCAGGCGAGAGCCCCGTCTGACGAGTGCGGATAGCCGGAAACATACAGTGCAGCTATTTGTCCAGCGAGGGCCCCGTTTGAAGAGGAGGTGCCTCCAGGGGCTCTTCGGGTGCGCTGGTAATTTCGAGGAAGTCTGAGGCGAGGGCGCCAGTCTGAAAAGGAGCCGCCCTCCCTCCGTGTAGTTGTTTTCAGATATGTTTGACCTTCTGGCGGTCAGGTTTTGGGGTGCCTCGAGTGAGAGCCACATGCTGGAAGCAGGTCGCTCTGTCTTTTTGGTTGTGGCGAGCGTTTCATGCCATTGTGTGCACGACGCCAAGGTGAGAGCCCCATTTTGAAATGGGACCGCTCTCCATCCTTGTTGCTCGTACGAGCTTTTAGGACGACTGTGCGCGGCGCTAATGCGAGAGCCTATTTTGAAAAAGAGCCGCCATCCATCATTGCGTGTCTGTTACAAGTTGCTTCGACGAATGTGCGCGGCGCGGAGGCGAGAGCCCCAGTTTGAACAGCCTCCCTCCTTCGTGTATTTGATGCCCTTCTTTAATCCGAGTGTGCGTGGCGCTAAGGCGAGGGTTTTAATTTTGAAAGCCACTCCCTTCCATCCGTGTAAGTGATGCAACTGTCAAGCTTCAGGAGGCACCCGCTGCGCGCCGCTCTCCCGCCGCTCTGCCTGGCCGCTCTGCCTGGCCGCTCCTCAGATGTGATTGCTTTGTGTGCAGCCGTTTTGACTCGGGCAGCTCTGAGGCCAGGCACCCCACCCCCACGCCAGTGCCCCTCCGCCCGCCATGGCGCTGTGCGACTCCGCTTCCTGCTTCGTGAGCGCCCCCGCCGCCCCGGCCCTGCGCGCCTCCGCGCCGGCCCTGCGTGCCTCCGCCTACGAGCCGCGCGCCGAGAGCGCCGCGAGCTCGGGCGCCACCACCGCCGCGTGCTCCTTCGTGGCGGCTGGCGTCGTGGGCGCCGCCACGAGCCGCCGGCGCAGGCAGCGTGGCGAGCGCGGCGCGCGGCGCGCGGCGGAGACGTTCCAGCAGCTGGCCATGGGCTACCCGGGCAGCTACGAGGAGATCGCCGACACCAACCCGGTGGAGAAGAAGACGGACATCATCTGCACGATCGGGCCGAAGTCCTGGTCGCCCGAGAAGCTGGTGGAGCTGATGAAGGCGGGCATGAACGTCATCCGCTGCAACATGTCCCACGGGGACCATGAGGAGCAGAGCATGAAGCTCGCCAACCTCGAGAAGGCCTACGAGCTGGCCCCAGAGTTCAAGGGCACTGTCAAGATCCTGATGGACACCCGGGGGCCCGAGATCCGGACTGGGACCTTCGAGGTGTACAACTCCAAGAAGGAGCTCAAGGCCGGCCAGGACTTCAAGCTGGTGTGCAACGACTATTCCATGAAGGGCGACGAGAGCGCCGTGGCCATCACGTACTCGGAGCTGCCCGGGTCCGTCAAGCCGGGCCAGCGCATCCTGATCATGGACGGCACCGTGGTGCTGGAGGTCAAGGAGCCGGGCGACGGCTTCGTGATGTGCAAGGTGATGAACGACTGCAAGTTGGGCGAGAAGAAGAACGTGAACGTCCCCGGCGTGAAGGTGAACCTTCCGGTGGTCGACGAGCGTGAGATCAAGGACATCGTCGATTGGGCCGTCCCCAACAACGCGGACTACATCGCGCTCAGCTTTGTGCAGAGCCCCGACGATGTGAAGGAGTGCCGCAAGCACTGCGCTGACAAGCCCATCAAGATCATCTCCAAGATCGAGAACGTGGAGGGCCTGAAGAACTTCGACGCCATCCTGGCGGAGTCCGACGGCATCATGGTCGCGCGCGGCGACCTGGGCATGGAGATCCCCATGGAGAAGATCTTCATGGCGCAGAAGATGATGATCGCGAAGACCAAGGCCCGGAGACCAAGGAAACGGCACGAATTGGTGCACACGCTCGGGGATCCGCGCAGATTCTGCGGGTCTGCGCTGGAGTTAAGTCGGGCCTGTCTCTCTACAGGGGGAATATTCAAAAATAGAAAAAATAGTCTGGGGACTATTTTTTGACCATCTTTGAGCATTTGTGCGGCATTTTTGCGGTATTTGTTCGTCCAAAATCCCCTTGTAGGGGGACGTGTCCGATACGAAATCTGCTGCATGCAGCTGGTTTCGGCCCCGCCGCCGGGCCCATTCCTTAATACATGGGCGCCTCCTGGCGCCGGGAGGCGCTGGGAGAATCAGCTACGTGAGCTGATTCTCAACCCCCTCCTTTTCCGTCCCTGCCGCGCCCCGGCTCTCCGACCAGGCGGCCGGCAAGTACGTCGTCACGGCCACCGAGATGCTGGCGTCCATGGAGGACAAGCCCTTCCCCACCAGGGCCGAGGCCTGCGACGTGGCCAACGCGGTCCTGGACGGCACCAGCGCTGTGATGCTGAGCAGCGAGTCGGCCATGGGCGATTTCCCGGTGGAGACCGTGACGATGATGCGCCGCATCTGCGAGGAGGCGGAGTACTCGATGACCAGGATCCCCGTCGCTGCGTGAGCTTGGCCGCCGCGGGGTACCCCCCCTGCTTGCGAAGCCGTGCCTCCAGTGGTGTGCTCGTCTGCGCCGTCGAGCCTCTTGACGACTGTTCGCCCGTTGGCTTCATCACGGGCAAGTTTTCTCCGAGCACCCTCTTTTTTTCTGCCCTCTTCGCTACAGTTTCGTCGATGTGGGGCCTCTTCGCCGCTGTCTCGGACGTGGTCACCCCGCCGCACCTGCCCCCCGGAGGGGATAGGTGGTGTTGAGAGGCTCAGAGCCGCTGCTCAGATTGTAAGGAGTGCTCCCATCATTGTCCTCATCATTCTTGCCGTGGTCGTCGTCATCTTCTTCTTCTTCTTCTTCTTCCTCCTCCTCCTCCTCCTCCCTCTTTCCCCCCTCCTGCCCCTCCTGCGCCTTTAAGAAGGCGGCCCATGGAACCTCGTGACGCAGTGGCCTTGCCGCATCCTGGTGTCGACCGCGCGGCCGGGGCCGGGGCTCCACAGGCTGCGGTAGCAGCCCACGCCACCAGTCAGAAGCCGCCCTGGGGCAGGGGCGCCCCAGAGGCCTCATGGCGTCTGAGCCTATTGGTATGTCTCGAGGGTGGACAGACGTCCTACCCTGACACGTCGATTAAGGAATTGTCGTTCTCGGTTCGCGAGGGGGCGTCGCGGCTGTCATTTTTGCGGATCCAGGTCCGTCGATTTCGGTCCCAGGCCGTTTTCACGAAAAGGTAGTTTATGAAAGGGAGGTCTGTCCACCGCCGACTATTGGTATGTCAAGGCATCGTTGCTGGCTCGGAGATGAACAGGCCTCGTCTTGGAGAGATCGAAAGGGTTGCCTTTTCGCGCTGGCCGTGCTGTCGTGCTGGTTCCTCTGGCGGAAGCCGGCTGGGGCAGAAGCCCCCCCCCCATCGGAGAGGGGTCAACGCTAGTGTCCTCGAGGTCTCGGCGGCCATGCCGTATTGACGCCCTTACTGTCAGAGTTTTTGGCTCAATCGGCTCTGAGGCCCCCCCCCACGTTTTTGCACGGCCTCGCCCCTAGATCTCCGACGATATGATCTGTTTAATCGGGATGTTTTTCCTCGGGCTCGGCTTCTGGGGCTTGTAATTGGGCCCCGGGCCCATCAGAAATGGGTCCAGGACAAGCAACTGGCCCCAGGGAAGGGGGCGGGACCACCTCTGGGGGCGGGACCTTTCGGGGCCGCGATTTGAGAAAAGCATGTCGTCGGATGTCTGGGCCAGAGTCCTTCTGTCCCTCCGCCCGCCATGGCGCTGTGCGACTCCGCTTCCTGCTTCGTGAGCGCCCCCGCCGCCCCGGCCCTGCGCGCCTCCGCGCCGGCCCTGCGTGCCTCCGCCTACGAGCCGCGCGCCGAGAGCGCCGCGAGCTCGGGCGCCACCACCGCCGCGTGCTCCTTCGTGGCGGCTGGCGTCGTGGGCGCCGCCACGAGCCGCCGGCGCAGGCAGCGTGGCGAGCGCGGCGCGCGGCGCGCGGCGGAGACGTTCCAGCAGCTGGCCATGGGCTACCCGGGCAGCTACGAGGAGATCGCCGACACCAACCCGGTGGAGAAGAAGACGGACATCATCTGCACGATCGGGCCGAAGTCCTGGTCGCCCGAGAAGCTGGTGGAGCTGATGAAGGCGGGCATGAACGTCATCCGCTGCAACATGTCCCACGGGGACCATGAGGAGCAGAGCATGAAGCTCGCCAACCTCGAGAAGGCCTACGAGCTGGCCCCAGAGTTCAAGGGCACTGTCAAGATCCTGATGGACACCCGGGGGCCCGAGATCCGGACTGGGACCTTCGAGGTGTACAACTCCAAGAAGGAGCTCAAGGCCGGCCAGGACTTCAAGCTGGTGTGCAACGACTATTCCATGAAGGGCGACGAGAGCGCCGTGGCCATCACGTACTCGGAGCTGCCTGGGTCCGTCAAGCCGGGCCAGCGCATCCTGATCATGGACGGCACCGTGGTGCTGGAGGTCAAGGAGCCGGGCGACGGCTTCGTGATGTGCAAGGTGATGAACGACTGCAAGTTGGGCGAGAAGAAGAACGTGAACGTCCCCGGCGTGAAGGTGAACCTTCCGGTGGTCGACGAGCGTGAGATCAAGGACATCGTCGATTGGGCCGTCCCCAACAATGCGGACTACATCGCGCTCAGCTTTGTGCAGAGCCCCGACGATGTGAAGGAGTGCCGCAAGCACTGCGCCGACAAGCCCATCAAGATCATCTCCAAGATCGAGAACGTGGAGGGCCTGAAGAACTTCGACGCCATCCTGGCGGAGTCCGACGGCATCATGGTCGCGCGCGGCGACCTGGGCATGGAGATCCCCATGGAGAAGATCTTCATGGCGCAGAAGATGATGATCGCGAAGACCAAGGCCCGGAGACCAAGGAAACGGCACGAATTGGTGCACACGCTCGGGGATCCGCGCAGATTCTGCGGGTCTGCGCTGGAGTTAAGTCGGGCCTGTCTCTCTACAGGGGGAATATTCAAAAATAGACAAAAATAGTATGGGGACTATTTTTTTGACCATCTTTGAGCATTTGTGCGGCATTTTTGCGGTATTTGTTCGTCCAAAATCCCCTTGTAGGGGGACGTGTCCGATACGAAATCTGCTGCATGCAGCTGGTTTCGGCCCCGCCGCCGGGCCCATTCCTTAATACACGGGCGCCTCCCGGCGCCGGGAGGCGCTGGGAGAATCAGCTACGTGAGCTGATTCTCAAACCCCTCCTTTTCCGTCCCTGCCGCGCCCCGGCTCTCCGACCAGGCGGCCGGCAAGTACGTCGTCACGGCCACCGAGATGCTGGCGTCCATGGAGGACAAGCCCTTCCCCACCAGGGCCGAGGCCTGCGACGTGGCCAACGCGGTCCTGGACGGCACCAGCGCTGTGATGCTGAGCAGCGAGTCGGCCATGGGCGACTTCCCGGTGGAGACCGTGACGATGATGCGCCGCATCTGCGAGGATCGAGTGGGGAAAACGATCCGGGGAAGAATCGCGTACCGACGCCGATTCCCTTCCAGCCGTTTCCCCCCTTTGTGGGCCTCGGGGGGGTCGCTCGTCGTCGCGCTTGGGTTCGCCTCGCTGCTGGCGTGACTCGTTCCATCTTTTCTGCGGGTCTTCCTCAGGCTCAACGGGCGCCTCGCCCCCACTTGGGCTATGCGCGGGGCTTGGCTCCTGGTTCGCGCCTCCTTGCAACAAGCTTTTGAATTCTCATCAGGAGGGAAAACACACACAGACACAATTAATCGTCGATTCCCCAGAACATGGGAAAATATGGTGAGTGGGGGGGAAGACAACAAATCAGAAAATATAGGAAAATATGGTGAATTTTGTTATTTGTGTGTATTTATTTGTGTGTTTGTGGGCCCCTTCATCTTATCCTCCGACAGGAGGCAGAGTACTCGATGACCAGGGTCCCCGTCGCGGCGTGAGCGCAGGCCGCTCTCGGGCGCATCTGGTCGCCGAGCGGCCAGAGTTCCCCGTCCTGTCTCTTCCCCGGCCCTTCTTCTCTCCTCCCTCCGTCCGGGGTCGTCCAGTAGGGAGAGTTGGTGATTCGGGGGTGTGGACGCGATGGCCGGGGCGATGAGATCACCCCTGGATATGGCACACCGTTGAGCCTCCTTTCTTCTCTCGGTCCGTTGCCTGGCCCCCCCCCCGGTCTTCCGCGCAAATGCCGCGAACCACGATTTGCGAGCCCCCCCTCTTGCACGCTGCCCCTCTTGGGCGCCCCAGAGTCCTCCGTGCCCCTTCTCCTTCCTGGCTCCCTAGTCTCCGCCCCTCCGCTCTGCCTCCCTCCGCTCCCTTCTCTCCCTTCACTCCCCTCGCCTCCCTTCCCTCCCTGGCTCATGCTGCTGCTCCTGCTTCCAATGCTGCTGCTGATCCGCCTTCGCGCCCTGCAATCCGTCCCTCCTCCCCGTCCTTCCTCCCCCCCCTCTCCTGCCCCTTCCACCCGTCCTTTCCCGCTTCCCCTCCCCTCCCATCCCATCGCCTTCTCTCTCCTGTCCTGCCTTCTCCTTTCCTCGCCGCCCCCCCTCTCTCTCTCCGTCCATCTTTGCCCTCTATTCCTTTTTCCTCCTCCACCAGACTGCAGAATATGAGGAAGAAGACAACGGACAACTGCAGACCTGACTTCTTTCCAAATGTTTTCACGATGCGACCGCTCCACTCGACTGTGCGCCGGTCTACCAGCTGTAGCGCTGGCCTAAAGCTCGCAGCACCTCGGGTACTTATGTGCACACATGTTTACAGTGGAAACCCTTGCCAAGAAACACGGTTTCTTTGGATGTCGATGGTTTTGCTGCGGAACACGTGACGTTTCTACACCCAAATCAACGGACGTCCCGGGGTCTCAGGGTTGGGCTTCTTGTGGAAGGTTTCTTGTGCTCGAGCTCCTGCCGCATGTTTACTTACCACTGCTGCTCTTCATCATTCTGCTCTCCGAGTGCCCCCAGCCCCCGGGCCTGCACGACAGAACCTGCCAGATCAGCCGAAGACGGCCACACGATGTTCACTGAATGTTTTCCCCTTGTGCCCTCGGGAGCGCGCTGCTTTATTCGCCTCCCATAGTCATGCGTTAGGGTGGATCACGACAACGACACCATAGTGTGAGCACTTCCAGGCAGGCTGCTGCCGGTCCGTCACTCAACCACCGCACGAAACATGTCGAGATTCTACCTGCAGTGGTTGCCAGAACCCCATGGCCAGCCGCCTGGCTCAAGCATGCTGTGTCAAGCATATTGTGTCAAACGTACTGTCTACTGTACTCACCCTTCTCGCTGTTACTCACATGTGATATCACTGTTGATTCTTGTGTGTGCAAGATGTCAGAAGCGAGTGCGGCAGGAGGGGTGGGCAGGAAGTTGAAACCGTCGGGTAGCAACCCTGAGGCCTCGGAAAAGAAGTCGGCGAATATGGCAGCAACGTTGACGGAAGGAATGGACGATGACAATGAAAGTGAGGCGCCAATGCCGAGTTGTGCACGAATGCGGATGAATCAGATGGACGGGGCCAAGAGCACAGAGGATGGGATGACAGACAAAGTAGAAAAAGGGCGGTGGCAGAGGCAACTGAGGCCAAGACACAGGCGAAGCAGGCGTCAGTCGCCGTCAAGGGTCTTGAGGAGAACATGGTCACGAAACAGGGATTGCTGGAGCTGGTCAAGGGCCCCTTGCAGGAGTGTCCGACGATTGCCGCCGGCGTGCACGTTGCGGGCAACCCAGAGCCTGTCATCTTTTGTGGCTTGAGGGGTGCAGGCGCAGTGGAGGAGGCGGAGCAGTGGGTGAACAACATGCCCAAGAGCGCAGGCCTGCCATGCCTCATCAACCCATCCCATACCTCAAGAGCGAGCGTTTCGAGAGTCTCATGTTTGCACAGTTTCCCTCCAGGAAGACTGCTGACGCGGCAATCGAAATTTTTCTTGCGGAAGCAGGCTACATTCAAGGAAGCCATCGTTTGGTGCAACATGGACCGCCCCCCGCATGTACGTATCTCCCTCAAGCTCCTTGTCGAGCTCAAAGAAATCTTAGGTGCTTCTGGGTTTCACAAACGCAGCATCAATATCGATGAGGAGAGCGCCGTCTTAACATTGGATGAAACGATTGTTGCTGAAGTGCAGGTGCATTGGAGAGCTCTGGCGGTCGAATGGCCGAGCACGGAGTGGAAGGACTGGGCGGAGTTGCAGGACTCGCAGGAGCTCAATGTCTTGATCCAGCAATGCCAAGCCGACTTGGCATCCGCGTTGTTTTGACATGCGCCGCATCAGCCACAACCACCAGTCAGCTGGGCTGGGCGGCATGGCGCGAGGAGCTCCCGCTCCAGAGTCGCCAGAGCGAAACCGTGGAGCGGAGAGCGGGCGACGTGGCCGGCAACGGGGCCACGCAGTCCCGCGCGCAAAGAGAGGAGGACCACCGACCCAAAAGGCCGACCGTCCACCCACAAAGCTCACGGGCACAGCGCAGCCATCGTGCTGGACAGGATGGTCACCCTCGGCCGCTTCGGGTGGCGGCCTTTCAAAAAAGCTTAGCCCAGGCATCTGGTGTCCTGGGCGTGCCATCCTTGTTGACAGGAGGGCCAGTACATCGGCTAGCCGAGCGGGCGAGCCTGAGACCAGAGGTGTAGCTTTTGCACGCCTGACAGAAGCAAACAAAAGAGTCGTCGCTGCAGTCCACCACCCAGTGCTGAAAGCTGAGCGACGTTCACGCGGCAGTGGTGAGAACAGACACCAGGAGTCGGCTCCGCCGCAGATCGCCTCCCTCGAAGACATTGCGTACATTGCCAGAGAGCTCCCGCCCGCGACCAAGAATGGCCCGATCGGGCCTTGGCGACAGGGCGCGGTGGGACGATGAGAGGCGCCCCCTTGAGCTCGAGGCGAGGCCAGAGCGGGGGGAGGCGCGCAGGAAGCTTGGCCACCGCTTTGGCAACCTGGGAATCACGATCCACAGCCTCGCGGACCTCGGGCGAGGCAGCGGGGTGCCGGGGAGCGCCGCGCTTCGCCGCCAGGTCGGCCGCGTGGTTGGCTAAGCGGTGGAAAGCCTCGGGAGGAGGCAGCTCGGATTCGAAACTCTGATGCGCCTGGGCCTTGGCCAGGCTGGAAATTAGCGGGGCGTGCGACAGAGCTTGCATCGTCATTCCATTATAAACAAGTTTATAGTTGATCTGATTATTCTAGCCAGGGGCGTAATATTGCTTGTGTACGTTCAGACAGTCCGTATAGAAATCGCCGGGGCCACCCGCCAGGAAAACGCAGCCCCCAAAGGCCGAGCGTTCCCCTCCCTGGCTCGTCTGGGGCGCGGGGCTCCAGGCGGGCGCCGAAACCGTGCGCAGGGGGGCTTTAGAATCTATATTTTCCAAAACAGCGATCCCCCACCCCGCTCTCGAGAGCTCACGCGCTGGATGCCTGAGGCGCGAGCCGTCGAGAAAAACGTGGCCAGCAAATCCACCGCCCCTGCGATCGGGGTCGTCGTGCCATCTAATATCTGCGCCAGTCTCCGAGAGCGCGGGGGGGCGCCCCCCCCCGGGGGTCGGAAAAGGCCTCGGGTAAACAGGAGGGGGCCCGCGTTGAGGTCCTTAGAGGCTTCTCACAACCAGGGGTCCACTAGAGAATCTCTAAGCCCAGAGACGTAGCTACAACTCCAGAGCCGATGGAACAACGAGTCGGGCTCCCCGCAGGGCACGCACTTGGGGCAACACTGGTATCCTAAGCTGATGGCCTTGTCGCGAGTCCACGTAGCCCCGCATGGCGCAGCTTTGATCGAGCCCCTCTGGATCTTAGCGAACTTAGACGAACGGGTAGCTGAGACCATAGCGTCGAAGCATGGCCGATGCGGGGCCCCCGAGGTGTCGCTGACTGATCTTTCCAGAGACCGAAGCGCCCCCTCTTGTAGGAGCTTCTTGAGTAGTGCAGGCGACGCGACTGGCAGCGAGATGTCTTGCTGGAGGCCGTTGATGATAGTGAAGGGATCTTTCATCAGCCAGTCTATCCTGCATGGAGACAACTTCATGGCGCCGACGGGGCCAGCGCAATGTCTCCACGTCAGGTCTTTGCCAAGTGTAGCGCTCCAAGTGGAGCGCAGAGCCGCGAAGGACAGCGAGAGAGGCGCGATCTTGCTGGCAGTGATCCACGCCTCCTTGCCCCGACGAACAACGGGCGCCACTGCCGAAAGCCATGCTGGATCATTCTCCGAAATCATCAGTGTTGAAGGCGACCGGCCTCCCGCCGACGGCTGCGTGGTGCGACCGAGCGACCAGCGAATGTGATGGACCTCCCCATCGCTGCATCCATTGACTTCGGAGCCGTGCACTGAGCCAGGCAGCGGCCCGGCTGTGAAAATCTGCTTACATCTCTCGCCAAGCTCGGGCGCCAACTTGGCGAGCCGCTTGGCACGACGGTAAAACATGGCCAATCTCTTCTTGGCAATAGAGCCCCGGCCCGACGAACGACGAGGTTTCCCATGAGTGTCGTCGATGCCCAAGTTAGCCACCCCCGTGGTAGTAATCCCAGCAAGGCCTCCCAGGACCACGCGAAGCCGATGGGCGACTTGGGGAGAGGATGAGATGAGGCAAGCCTTGTCAGCCGTGACCCCCGAGTTGCGATCGATCCAGAGCGAACGCTTACAATCGAGCATGAGGGCGCGATGCAGAGCTCGAGAGGCAGGCGCAAGGTCTCTTGCCACTGTCTCGACGCTGGCGATACAATTGAGCGCGCAGTCGCCGATGTAGGCATCTAGCGTCACCGATCTTGGCAGCGTCAATCTGTCCAGGTCGGGCACGCTGTATATGCGCACGAATGTTCTTGATATCGAGCACCTTGCGATGGCCCCGTTAGTCGCCAGCCGCGGGCCGTGGGCGCTGCCGTTCTGCAAGATAAATCTCGCGCGCTGGTGGGCGAACGCGCGCAGGCGGGAGACCTGCGCAGAGAATGCAACGCGCCTGTATCTGTCTAGAAGCAGCCCCAGGTCGAACAGTTCATAGAACTTATACATATCCCAGAGAACGCTGGCAGACACATCCGCGTTGGCAACCTAGTATTCTGACCTTGGGGCCTGCCTCCAAACTGCGTCAGACAATGACCTGGAGCGCCCGCGGGCGAAAAACGGGCCTCTGCCAGCCCATCCCCCCCCCGCGCGCGCGCGCGCCCCGCGCGCGCGCTCTTCCGCTAAGCGACGGCGGGCGCGACCCCGCCGCCTGTAAGTGCCCGCGAAGAGACCAATCGGCCTGAAGCCTCCAGAGGTTTTAGGTAATGAAGCCATGGGGGGCAACTCTGAGCTGAGCCGGACACGCAGACAACATTTCCCAAAGCTGGAACAGCTTCCCCAGTGACAGAAGTGCGCCGTCGCTAAGCTGGGCGAAGTGCTTCATGTGAACGCCGTCCACAGACGGCCGCGACCTGCGAGCTGCTGCGGCTGAGGCCCCGCGACTCAACAGGCGACAAGAAGGGGGGGGGGGGGGGGGGCTCGAGAAGGGCCTCTCGAGCAAAGCGATCAGCTGGCCGAGCCTCCTGGTAGGTAGTGCCCCAGAGATCAGCAAACTTGATCGCCTCGGCCTTCAGGAGGCTGAGTGGATCCGAGACCAGGGCCCCGTTCAGAGCTCAAAGTAGTGGTTGGCTTCCAAGATTGGGGGCCCCGCGCGTAAAGGTGCGCCCGCTTGCCCCCCTTCTCGATGCCCTCGAGGACCCACTGCCTCCAAAGAAGCCCTAGACTCCTTCCGAGTGTAAGCAGCGGCCCTGAAAGCGTCTCCCTCAAAATCCTCCGAGAGCTGAGTGAGAGATAGCCTCCAGTCGTCGAAGGGGAGCTCCCCCGCCCCAGGAATAAAACAGCCCGATCATGCGCGCAGGACCACTTCCCAAGATGATCCAGGATAGCCTGAGGTGGACGACGGATCTGCCCTACTTGCGATTGGACAGCTGGGTGCTCATCGGGGTCGCCCGCCCCGGGGCGTGCGATCAAAGCGCGCAACTGCGCGACAGAGAAATTGACAGCCTGCTGCGCCGACGGCGGCGCGGCCCTGGTGTCCACAGCGAGCGGGTCGCACCGCTCGCGCCTGGGCCTGCGACCGCGGGTGCCAGGAACCGGGATCGGAGACTGGGTCGAGTTGACCAGCTCGACCTCGCTGAGATTGGCCCGCGCCTCGTAGGCCGAGTCGAGCCCAGAGAAAAAAAAAAAACCCTCGAGCCTCCCAGGCTCCGCATGATCCAAAGTGAAATCCAGAAGCAGAGTGTGGGCCCAGTCGGGCGGCTCGATGGCGGGGCCCATGGCGGGGTCGACAGGAATCTTTGGAGGCTTGCGGAACCTGAGGGCCCGAAGGGCGCTGAAAGACTTGTGGAGCTCCAAGCATGCAGGAACGTGCGGGAACGTCGCGGCCTCCTCGACGAGGGCAACGTCCGTGACGCACTTAATCAAGCAGCGCAAAGGGCCGGGCAAAGGGAAACCCCAGCCAGCCTGATTATCAGAAGCAAGCCCAGGGAGCCGGGAACACGGGGCCGGCATGTAAGCGAATTCGGGGTCTGCGTGCACGAGGTGGACGAGATTCGTAGGGAACGCTGTGATGCGCAGAGGAAGGGCTATAATATCGTTACTGCTGGAGACTTTAACGCAGGGATTGGCGCGAGACGGGAGGATGGCGACGACCGAGTGATTGGCAACAACTACATGCTTGATAGAGCACACAGGGGTTCGCTACTACGACGCACGTGCTCGATGGAAGAGCTCTCGCGCGCGGCCCCGCCACCAAGCCGATTTTGGCAGCGATTTTGTAAATCCCCCGCCATATTTTTTCGTATTTTCTGTGTGTATGTGTGTGTGTGTGTGTGTGTGTGTGTGTGTGTGTGTGTGTGTGTGTGTGTGTGTGTGTGTGTGTGTGTGTGTGTGTGTGTGTGTGTTTTTTTTTTTTTTTTTTTTTTTTTTTTTTTTTTTTTTTTTTTTTTTTTTTTTTTTTTTTTTTTTTTTTTTTTTTTTTTTTTTTTTTTTTTTTTTCCTCAGCTGCTGTCACGTTGCCGACGTGCACCCCAAGTTGGGCATCTGCGTTGCGTGCTGTGCCGCGTGCGCAGCGCGCGTTGTGCCGTTCGCGCGGCGCCCCGCGTTTGGCGCCGAGGTTGCGGCGTTTCCTCGCGGCGCCGCGCGCGAGGTGCCGCGAACGCACCGCCGCTTCTGCAGCCGACGTTGAAATTGTGGTGTCGTGTGCCTGGAGTTGCGGGCGCGGTGTTGCGCGGTGCTTCTTTCGCGTGCGCGTGCGTGCCTTGCGCGCGGTGCACAGTTCGATGCGCGTCGTGCTGCGTGCCGGCGCGGTACCGTGCAAATAGCGCCGCGTGCGTGCTGCCGCGCGAGGTGCCCGGTGTGTGCGTACGGTGCCGCGTGCGCGGCGCCGTGTGCGCGGCCTGCGTGGTGCCGCGTGCGTGGCGTTGCGTTGCTAGTGCCGCTCGCGGGACCTCCGGTCTGTGCGTGAATGAGGTCTTGCCCAAGCGCGCCGCGCCGCGCCGCGCGCGGCACGTTGCGCGGGTCGGGTTGCTCGCGTCGCGGGAGGTCTCCCGCCGTTCGCGTGCGGAGTAAACGGAGAGGCGGGAGAGGATGGGGGGAGAAACGAAACGGGGAAGCCAGGGAGGAAAGGGGAGTCATGCGAGATGGTAGGCGGAAGGGAGGGAAGAGCGGGGGAGGGATGGGCGGCAAGGGGGGGAGGTGTTTGGAGTAGGGGCAATAGTGCGAGTGCGACAATTGTTAGTGCCCCAGTCGCAAGTGGGCTGCGGGCGGTGCGTTAAGGCCGGGTTCTGGGGCAAAATATCTGGCGCCCCGGCTCTGGGGTTCTCCTTTCCCCCCCCCCCATTTTTTGTGGTGGGGTGGGGGGGTATTTTTTTATGCCCCCCTCTCCCCCGCGGCGCCTTGTGCCGAGTCCAGACAATGCCTCCCTCCCCCTCCCCCTGCCGCCCCCCCCCCCCCCCTTCCGCCCCCTCCCTCCCAGTCAGGTCCTTTTCTTCCCTCTGTCCGCCCCCCTCTCTCCCTCTGTCCGTGTTCAGCCCCCCCCCCCCATCGTTCCCCCGGGGCGAGGCGCCCCCGGGGCGACCCCCGGGGCCGCGATTTTGCCCGCGATTTCGCCGGCGATTTTGCCGGCGATTTCGCCCGCGATTCTGCCCGCGATTTTGCCCGCGTTTTCGCCCGCGATTTCCCGACGATTTTGCAGGCGATTTCGACTGCCCGCGATTTTGACAGCGATTTTGAATGCGATTTTGTTTCGTTTTGATTCGAATGGGCGGAAAATCGTGGGCACCATCGTGGGCGAATATCGTGGCTTGTCCCAGGGGTTGCCCCGGGGTGGCCCCAGGGGTGGCCCCGGGGGGTGGCCTCGGGGGGTGCCTTGTCCTGGGCCCAGACCGGGGCGCCGCTCCGGGGTGCCCGGCGCGCGGCGGCGGAGGGCGGGGGCGCAGGAGAGGGGGGGGGGCTGGGGAGGGGCACTGGGGAGGGGCCGGTAGCGGGTGGAGGACAGGGAAGGGGCGGGCAGGGGCAGGTGGAGGGCAGGGAAGGGGGAGGCGCGCGGGGGGCGGGGGGGGGGGGGGGGGGCAAAGGGGCCGCAGCTGTTGGTCTTGAGGGCCGACGCTTTTCGGAAACGGCCCACTGAATGCCAGCGCAGCCCCGCCCGCCTGCTCAGTCTTGCGCAATGGCTCCCAAGGGGGCCCCGGCCGCTTCTGCCGCGGCGCCGGCGGCCGCGAATGCTTCCGCCAAGCGGGGCTTGCTGGAGCAGTGCGTGGTCCTGGTCAGGGCTCGGCGCGAGGCGTTCGCCCCTTTCCGCCGCGTCGCGGCCTGGGGCAGCAGCGGGAGTTAGAGCAGGGAACGCAATTTGAGGGGCGCCACGATATTGACCGCGTGCAAGACGAGGGGCGGCGGCGAGGGCGGGCCCCCCCCCGCCCGCGCGCGCCGCTTCGCGCCCCGAGGCCGCGCGCGGCGCGCGAGCCATTCCCGGGCGCGCGGGGCGCGCCGCCAGCAATGGTGAACAGCGTTTATTGCGCGCCTTTAAAAGCCGCCGCGATCCACGCGCCCTCTCGAGCAGCAAATAGAATGAAAGCCCTGGGCTGCTGCGGGCCTCCCAGAAACGACCGCCTGTGCTCTGGCGGCATATTGGCGCGTTAAAATTTCGCAGTTGAGTTAGAGGGGCGGTGCTCGCCTGCCCGCGAGGGGGCCATTGTGGATTCAGCCCCCCTTGAGAGAGCACGCAGGACCCCCTTCGGCCACGCCCGAGCCGTCGAACGGATGGGGGGCGCATCGGGGGCCACGAGTGCGCGCGGGAGTGCGCGCGGGAGCGCTGGGCGCGCGCGTCGCCCAACGACCGCAGGGTGAAGTGTCGCCGCGGCGGAGAAATCCACGGCGGCCACGTGGCGTCTTGGATGCGGGCCCGCCTTGGTCGCGCCTTCGCAGCGCGCGCGGCGCGTTTCAGCGGCAGGGGGGGCGGCGCGCGACAATGCGATAACGCCCGGGCGGCCCGCGATGCCACCCCAATGCCAAGCCTCAGGGCGTCGACGTGATGAGACATTTTCAATTTCAAAATCGCCGCGGCTCCTTGGGGGGGGGGGGGGGGGGGGGGGGCGCCTCGAAAGCTCTCCGTGGGCATTTGTTTATTTTCCGTTCGTTTCGAGACGTCGCGGACGTGCCGCAATGGGGACAGACGCTCTCAAAGTGATTATCTCTTGTTGGGCAGGCGGTTGTGTTCTTTGACACGAGATTGTTCTGTTGCTGCCGATGTTGACACTGTTTCGGGTCATGGGCTCGTGTTCGCGGAGATCTCTGTCCCAGACGTCGCTCCTCGGATGCGGCGTGCGAAGCGAGCGAGGCGGTCGGCGCCCTGGCAGCCAAGCAGCCGTTTTCGGGGTTTTCTGGGGCGGTATTTGCAAGGAGTACCGCGGCGAGAATGCAGCGCGGCAGAGCGCGTTGTCAATTTGAGTTGTTGCTTGGCCAAGGTTGCTGCCGAGGACGAGGACAGAGCCCGTGCGTTGATGAAGTGCTTGATCCAAGCGACGCCAACTCCACAATCCAGCACCTCATCGATGCTTGGCGGGCCACTGCGCGATCGGATCTGCCGCAGACGGAAAAGCAAGCGCTGACAATTAGCATTGGGCAGGCGGTGCAGTCGTTGATTCGCCATCGCCGGACTCCGGGGCATTGCTCAATTCTACGAAGAGCTGTGCGCGAGCGCCCGGCTAGAGCACTCGCAGGATCCATATTGTTTTGTGGGTGGCAATCGAGTGCCGCCGTTCACCGTGGAGGAACTGAAAGAAGCGATGCGCCAATTGAAGCTCCACAAAGCCGCTGGCGACAATGGAATGACAGCAGAGCTGAATGCGATTGACTCTGCGGTCTTGCGAGATCTGCTGTTGGACGCTTTCAACGAGAGCCTGAATCCATTTGCAGACTTGCCGACTAGCTGGCTCCAGGCTCGCATCGCAGTGCTTTGCGAGAAGGGGGCCTATTCTTCTCTGTCGAGTTATCGTCCCACTGCAATCTTAGAGATCCCATGCGCGCTGTTCAGCCGAATGCTGCGTGAACGGCTGAGACCCACCATCGCGAGAGAGCAATCGGCAGACCAGGCTGCGCGCCGAAAAGGATATGGAAGCATAGACCATATGTTGACAACAACATTACTTGCGGAGGCGTACCGCGAGTTCCACGCGCCGCTTTGCATCTGCCCGGTTGATTTCGAGAAGGCCTTCGACACAGTCGAACGCGAGAGTCTGGGTGGGGGGGCGCTGGCAGACCAGAACGTAGGACATGAATATACCAACGTGCTCAGTCGGTTGCATGCCAAACAGTCGGCGTGCGTCGCGGCAGGCACCAAAGGCATAATGTCTGACATCATCCGCGGTGTCAAGCAAGGCGATCCTACTAGTTCTTTATTGTTTGTCGTCGTCATGGAGGCAGTTTTCCGGAAGCTGAAGGCGCGTTGGGCTAGCCTGAACCGCGCGCGTCTTGGATCTCGCGCGGCGTGGTCATTGACGGCCCCGGCGACCGCGAATCTCATTGGCGGCCCCGGCGACCGAGAATCTCAGGTGTTGCTGGCGGCATCCCCTTCCAGAGACTCGTCGGGAATGCTTTTTGAGATTGAGAGGGAATCGCGCAGATACGGTCCCAGAGTGCATGTGGGCAAAACAGTAATCCTGACGAACGTCGACAGAAGGCCGGCCACTCTGCAGTGCGGGGGCAATCGTGTGCGAGTGCTTCAACGCGGCCAGCCTGAGAAATACTTCGGGCGTCAGTTTTCTTTGGAATCTTATCGTGAGACGGGGCTGCAGTGCAGGATTGGGCGCGGTTGGGCAGCAGTCGCAAAGCGCAAGGTCGCGTTCTGCAGCCGGCGTATCAAGATGCAGCACTGCATGCGGCTGTTCCAGGCAGTCATTGCGCCGTGTGTGATGCATGGCTCTGGTGCATGGGCGCTCGCATCGGAGCAGCAGCGACAACTGCCGAGTGCGCAGCGACGGATGCTCAGAATGATTATTGGTGCGCGGCGGTTCCCTGACTAAGATTGGGTGGATTTCATCGAACGTTCCACTTCTGCAGCTGTGGACCTTGCTCATAAATGCGGCGTGCGTGATTGGATTGCTGATTCTCAAGATGCCAAGAGGCGTTTCCACGATAAGATGCAATCGCCCTCTGGCTGGCGGTGGGGGGCGTGGCTATTGGACTGGCACCCGTGGCGCCGCGTACGTGCCCAGCGACACGTTGGAAGGCAGCGTAAACATTGGCAGGACACTCGAGAGCACAAGTGAGGGTTGCGCGCGGCCCGGCGTCGTGCTGGGGCAGACTCCTCTGCCCTGCGTGCCCTCTCTCTCTCTCTCTCTCTCTCTCTCCCTTTTTTTCTCTCTCTCTCTCTCCCTCTCTCTCTTTCCATGGCCAGCCGCCTGCAAACCAGAACGGCGATGATCGCCGTTGGGTGGGCTAGATGCGAAAGCGCCGCGCGGTCGAAAGCGAGCGCGTCATTCGCTCCTCCTTCCTCCGCTCCTCTCCCTTCCTTCTTCCTCATTCCTCTTTCCTCCCTCTCTCCGGTATCCCTCCCCGCTGGGAGCAGGTTCGATATAATTTTCATCTGAGGGTTCAATTTTCTTTTCCCGTCCGCAATCCTTGTGAGGAATGTGCCAAAATTGGTTGGTTTCTCGATCCGTCGGTCGGTAAGTCGGTCGGTCGGTCGGTTGGTTGGTTGATTGGTTGGTTGGTTGGTTGCCGGATGTGCAAATGGGTCTGCTGGTTGGTTGGTTGGCTGGTTGGTTGGTTGGTTGGTTGGTTGGTTGGTTGGTTGCTTTGTTGGTTGGTTGATCGGTTGGTTGGTTGGTTTGTTGGTCGGTTGTTCGGTTGGTGGTTGATTGGTTGGTAGGTGGTTGGTTGATTAGGTTGGTTTGTTGATTGGTTGGTTGGCTGGCTGGTTGGTTGGTTGGTTGGCTGGCGGGCCACTGAGGGCCACTTAGCCGGTTGGCCGATGGGCCGGCTGGTTTATGCTAAATTTGATTGGTTGCCTAGTTGGTTGCGTGGTTGGTTTGCTGATTGTTCGGTCGTTTGGTTGGTTGGTTCGTGGGTCGATAGATTTGGTTGGTTGGTTGATTGGTCGGTTCGTTGGTTGGTTGGCTGATTGGTCGGCGGGGATGCCCGCTTGTCCAGGTGTTTCGTCGGTGTTCGAAGGGTTGGACGAGTTAACGGGGAGGAGGATTGAATGGTGCTGGGTCGCGTGGCTGAGAAGGATGTGGCGGGCTGACGCTCGAAAAATTGATCGTGACGGGTTTGACATCCCCTCCGGGTTGTGGAAGACATTTTGGATGCTTCAGGCAGTGTGACGGCGAAGACAACTATGACAATGATGTCAATAACGATGATGCTGGGCGATTCTGATGGTGATGGTTTGATGGGGTTGATTGAGAGCAGTGAGTCAGATGGTGACGACGGTGATTATGGTGGTAAGGATACGGATGATGACGATGATGATGCAGCTGATGATGATGCTGATAATGATGATGGTGGTGGTGATGATGATGGTGATGATGATGATGTTCAGTCTGATGATGATGTGGCCGATGATGATGATGTTGATGCTGATGCTGCTGATATTGATGATGGTGATTGTGATTCTAAGGATACTGTTGTTGATGGTGATGCTGCTGATGATGATGCTGATTTGTTATGCTCCTGCTGATGCTGTTGTTGGTAATGATGGTGGTCATGGTGATTGTGATGGTGATGGTTACGGTGATGGTGATGATGATGGCGACGATGATGGTGATGACGATGATGATGATAATGATGATGGTGATGACGATGATGATGATGATGATGACGATGATGATGATGATGATGATGATGATGATCGTTCTGCCGATGCTGATGATTCTGATGTTGATGATGATGCTGCCGACGCTGATGGCGACGACGATGACGATGCCGATGACGATGACCGCGATTCTGATGATGATGATGATGATGAGGATGATGATGCTGCTGTTTGTGATGACAATTTTGATTGGTATGGTGATGGTGATGGTGGTGCTTGTGCTGATACTGATGATGATGTTGATGATGGTGATGCTGATGCTGTTACTGCTGCTGGTGATGCCAATACTGATGGTTATGGTGATGCTGATGCTGAGGATGATGCTGCTGATGATGCTGATGATGCTGATGACGTTGATGATGCTGCTGATGATGATGCTGATGATGATGCTGATGATGCTGATGATGATTCTGCTGATGATGATACTGATGATGATGCTGCTGCTGCTGATGATGATGATGCTGATGATGGTGATGATGCTGATGCTGATGCTGATGATGATGATGATGATGCTGATGTTGATGCTGCTGATGATGATGCTGATGATGATGACGATGATGATGACGATGATGATGATGATGATGATGATGATGATGATGATGATGACGGATGACGATGATGATGATGATGATGATGATGATGATGATGATGATGATGATGATGATGATGATGATGATGATGCTGATGATGATGATGATGATGATGATGATGATGATGATGATGATGATGATGATGATGATGATGATGATGATGATGCTGATTTTCCTCGACATCAGGACCAAGTATGAAGAAACAATTG
This sequence comes from Prorocentrum cordatum, assembly GCA_963575745.1. Taxonomy (NCBI): domain Eukaryota; class Dinophyceae; order Prorocentrales; family Prorocentraceae; genus Prorocentrum; species Prorocentrum cordatum. The sequence continues at coordinate 115,002 of CAUYUJ010022419.1, forward strand.
GTGGTCCGTCGCAGAGAGCATAACAGAGTCATGTCCCGATAAACCCGCGTGGGGCGAGTGCACTCGGGGTGCTTCGACGCACAGCCAGAGACCGTGTATCTAGCTTGCATGCGAGCGGGTGCTTACGAAAGACTGGCGGTGGCCGATCCGAGTCGCAAGTAAATCAAAGCTCCATGCACGCAGGCGAGCGGGTGCCCGAGTCACTTAACGTAAAAAAGGTGCAAATATGGCCGTGGCTCAGAGGGTGCGTCAGAAAGGAAGTGAGACAGCATCTCAGTCGACGTTTTGCCATCTTCGATGCCTCGTTGGCGGCGCCCGCGATCTCCTCAAGAGGGGGCAGGTTGGACGCCATGTAGGAGTGCGTGGAGTAATAGTTCTTCTGGCAGAACGTTGCTCAGGGGCTCGTCGTTCTTTATGAAGTCGACGTCCTGCCAGAAGCCATAGCAGGCCTCGACGAAAGGCTTCGGCTGCAGGCCGTGCGTGGTCAACACGCAGGGCGAGTCCGCCATGCGCGAACTGACAACCACCTTCTCCACCTTGTCGCCCAGCACCTCCTTCATCAGCTTCGTCAGCGGCTCGAACTCCGCCTTCAGCTCCTCCAGCTTCTTCTTCTCGTCCTCGTCCTCGAGGTCCAAACCTTCCTTGCTCGTCGACTTGAGCTTCTTGCCGTCGAACTCCTTCAGCTGCTGCACGGAGTACTCATCGATGGGATCGGTCATGTAGAGGACCTCAAGACCCTTCTTGCGCAGCGTTTCCAGGAAAGGCGAGGACGACACCGCTGCGATGCTCTCCCCCGTAATGTAGTAAGTGTCATTCTGCCCCTCCTTCATGCGGTCTACATACTCCTTCAGGCTGATCATCTCATCTCCAGATTTCGAGGTGTGGTAGCGCATAAGCTCCGCGACCTTGGTGCGGCTGGTGGAATCTTCGTGCACGCCAAGCTTGAGGCACTTGCCGAGAAGCTCGTGGAACTTCTTGTAGTCGTTTTTCTTCTCGGCGGTCTCCGCAAACATCTCGAGGCACTTCTTGACGAGATTCTTCTTGATCGCTCGCAAGATCTTGTTCTGCTGCAGCGTCTCGCGGGAGATGTTCGGTTTGATGATGGTGTCGACCACCAGGCCAGGCCCGTCGAACAGGCGCAGGTGCTGCGGCGGGACGTAGATGTCGTAGATCTTGTCGTAGCCGACGTCACCCATCCTCTGGTTGTTCCCGATTCTGAGGATCAACACGGTACACATCATGGCGCGGCTATTCGTGATGTTGCGGTCGAACAAGGCCGTCGGGTAGGCAATTTTCATCTCTTCATTCTCGGGATCGTTGCGCTCCCTGTTGGCGTGCCAGTAATCCTGCGAGGCCGTCTTGGTCGTAGCTTTGATCCTCTTGCCGTCGAACTCCTTTAACTGCTTGTCGTCCCCCGTGATGCAGTAGATGTCATTCGGCCCATCCTTCTTGCAGTTGACGTGCTCCTTCAGGCTGATCGTCACATCGCTGGTCTTCGAGGTGTAGTAGCGCATGAGATCCGCGACCTTGGTGCGATTGGTGGAGTCTTCGCTTGCGGTCAGCTTGAGGCATTTGTCGAGCTGCTCGTAGGACGATTGCCCTTCTTCACGTCGGACTCGACACGGTGCGGCGTGCAGAGCACACGCGCCGGTGCACATCGCCCTGCGCGGGTGTGGTGCTTGGCCCTCTGCAGGCTGCGGAAGCAAGGGGGGGGCGCGTCCTCTGAGGCCGCTGCGCCTCCGAAGGCTCGAGCTCGCGGCGGCCTTTGATGATGATGATGATGATGATGATGATGATGATGATGATGATGATGATGATGATGATGATGATGATGATAATGATGATGATGATGATGCGGATGGGGCAGCGATCGAGGTGGGGGAGATTCAGGATCAAGGACCGATGACAGATGGCCGAGGTGGAGGGGGAGGAGGAGGAGGAGGAGGAGGAGGAGGAGGAGGATGAGGAGGAGGGGGAGGAGGAGAAGGAGAAGGAGAAGGAGGAGAAGGAGAAATGAGGATCGAGCATGGAGGATCGAGAATCATCGAGTAGCATGAATATGGCGGAAGAGGAGTACTGACGGCGAAGGAGGAGGAGGAGGAAGAGGAAAAATCCACTATCGAGAGAAAGAAGGAGTAGAAGAGGAGGAGGAGGGGGAGGAGAAGCAGGAGGAGGAAGAGGAGGAAGATGAGGAAAGGAGGATGAGGATGGAGGAGGAGGAGGACGAGGAGAAGGGGGAGGATGAGGAGGAGGAGGAGGAGGAGGAGGAGAAGGAGGAGGAGGAGTACGGCAGGAGGATGCAGGAAGTCGAGGATCGAGACTCCAGGAGAATATAGGGTAGGAGAATGAGTTCAACGATCGAGGAGGAGGACGAGGGGGAGGAGGAGGCTGGAGAAATTGTTGAAGCCCGCCGCCCAGGCCTCCCCCTTCCCTTCCCAGGGACAGGAGCAAGCATTTTGAATCCCCAACGCCCGGGCTCCGAGACGGCGTCGATCGGCCAATTTCTGGATATCCCTCAAACGGATCGTGCCTCCAGGGCTAGAAGCGTTTTTTTGAATCCTCGGATTTTTTGTGTCAACCGTATCTAAAACATGATTGAATGCTCCATAATTCAAATGGATCCCCCACCCGCCACGCTCGGCTTTCTCGGCTCCCTCCTCCCTCGTTCCTCTTTCCTCCTCCCTCCTCCCCCCTTCCCCCGTTCCCCTTTTTCACTCTTCCTCCCACCCCACCTCCTTCCTCTCCTTCTGCAGCTTTCCTCCTCTCTCATCCTTTCTCTTTCCTGCCCCCTCCTGCCTCCTTCCCATCTGCACACCCTTCGCTGGTGGGATTACCCCGGCCGTTTTTCAGGATTCGACTCCTACAGTATATTTTCCCCAGCCTGCCGATCGCCTGGCTCGCGGGCACTTTCGCGGCACTGCCGGATGTAGTAGCAGCCCCCAGGGCGCGACCGGGTCGCCCGCTGCTGGGCCGCGGTGGCCGGCTCGACGGGCGGGAAGAACGGCTTCTTTTGCGCTGGTGCTGCTGCGAATCCCCGCAGCTTGAAGGAGCCGGCGTCATACCAATACCATGTGTGCTTCGCCCCTTCAGGGGCGACGCGCGCACCGAGACATCTCGTAGTACATGCGTCGTGGCGGGCGCTTTCTGGCCACACCAACACCGCTCGGGAAAAACGATACGCTAGAAGATGGGTCTGCGATATTGCTCGGGTCGGGCGCACGCCTCCGAGGAGGACGCATAGTACTGGCATGTCTCTGTGCGTCCCAAGGAGGGTCGGTCGAGGCTGCGATGGCCCTCCCAGGTTCTCTCGTGCCCGTCCTCCCTCTTTGGGCCTCCCAGAGGCCTCTTGTCGCCACGGCCAGGGGCCCGGCCTCGAGAGACGGGCCATAGGGCGGGCCCTCGTGAGGGTGCCGCGGGGCGAGGCCGAGCGGATGTTCGGGCCGGGCGCGAGAGCCGCCGTTGTTGGGACGCACGCGGACACACCAGTACTCGCCTTGGAGGCGTGCGTCCGACCCGCAAACGTAGTAGAACCATCCTGTAGCATATCGTTTCCCGAGCGGAGTGGCCAGAAAGCGCCCGCCACAGAGCTAATGCTGTAAGATTTCTCGGCGCGCGCGTCGCCCCTTGGGGGTGGGGGTGGGCGACGCACACGTAGTATTAGTATGTCGGAGTGACGCTGAGTTTAGTTGGCCCTTCTCAATGGGAACATATATCTATACATATATATTTATATATGTATAGACAAACTATGTTGTATATAAACAAAAATGATTTTCTTGCAGGGCAGTTTTCTTTACTCGAAGGTAAATAATTTCTGGGTCAAGAACCAATTTCTGGGGCCCACCGTGTGGGCCATCCTCGAAACATTTCCATTCACGGATTGGTTGGTTGGTGGATTGGTTGGCTGATTGGCTCGCCGGTCGCCGCAATGTTTGTTCATTGGTTGGCGGGTTTGTTGGTTGATTGGTTGGTTGGCTGCTTGTCTGATGGGCTGTTTGGCTGGGTTTCCGTTTGCCTTGGAATGGTTGGTCGATTGGTCGGTTAGTTGGCTCGCTAGATGTCAGGTCAAACATTTCTTACCAGGAGCGGTTGGTTGGTTGCTCAGTTGTTTGGCTGGTCGATTGGTGGAGCAGTTGGCTGGTTTGTTGGTTGGGTGGCTGGGTGGCCGGTTGCCCGCTTGCCCGGGTGGCTACTCCCCCTTCCCTCCTTCCCCTTCCTTCCTCACTCCTTTTCCTTCCCCTCCTCTTCTCTGTACTTTCCTCCCTTCTGTTCCCTCCCTGTCCTCCTCCTCCTCCTCCTCCTCCTCCTTCCCCTCCCCCTCCCCCTCGCCCGCAATTTGCTGCAACGCAACGTATCGCAATGCAATGCAGTGCACTGCAATGCAACGCAATGCAACGCAACAGGATGCAATGCAATGCAATGCAACGGCATGCAATGCAATGCACATTCAACGCGATGCAACGCAACGCAATGCCACAGGATACAATGCGCACGAAGGAGCATCATTCCGTCCACTCTCCTTGTCACGTGGCAGCGCTGCGAGGGCCGAAACAACAACTACTCCACACTATTCGTCACGTGGGGTCTTCATCATCGAGCTGGACGCCAGATTGGACGTGCTCAGGTCAGAGAATTTCGGCGGCGCCACGCTACACGAGTACTTCAAACTTTGGGAATGGCCTGGCGGATACACGAGCGGGAAAGAAATGTGCAAGAAGATCCCGTCACATGAGGCATCTGGCAGCGTCAACGAATACATGTCCACCGCCCCCGCGATCAGAAAGTACCTTCCTTTTCCCCCTTCCTTCCTCCTCGCCCCTCCTCCCCCCCTCCTCCCTCCTCATTCCTCATTCCTCCCCCTCTGTACCTTCCTCCCTTCTCCTATCCTGTCCCCCCCCCTCGCCTGCAATGCACTGCAATGCAAGGTACCGCAACTACACTGCAAATGCAACGCAATGCAACTCAACGCAGCGCAACAAGCTCGTCGGTTGGCAGGTTGGTTGGCTTGTGGCTGGTCCGTCGGTCGGTTGGGGGGCATGAGGCAGGATGCAGGCGGCAGGAGGCATGATGCAGGAGGCAGGGAGGCAGGGAGACAGGGAGGCAGGGAGGCATGGAGGCAGAAGGAGGGCGAGGAGGAGGAGGAGGAGGAGGAGGAGGAGGAGGAGGAGGAGGAGGGCGGAGGATGGAGGAGGAAGAGGAGGGAGGAGGGAGGAGGGAGGAGGGAGGAGGAGGAGGAGGAGGAGGAGGCGGAGGGCGGAGGATGAGGGAGGAGGGAAGAGGGGGGAGGGAGGAGGGAGGAGGGAGGAGGGAGGCGGGAGGAGGAGGGAAGCGGGAGGCGGGAGGCGGAGGCGGAGTGCGGAGGCGAGGAGGAAGGAAGGAGGCGAGGAGGCGGAGATGCGGATGCGGAGAGCGAGGCGGAGGCGGAGGAGGAGGAGGAGGCGAGGAGGAAGGAAGAGGAGGAGGATGAGGCCAGAGGAGGAGGGGGAGGAGAGAAAAGGGACGAGGGGGAGGAGTGGAGGAGGAGGATGAGGAGGAGGAGGATGAGGAGGAGGAGGAGGGGCGGAGGGAGGGGAGGAAGGAGGGGGAGGAGGATTGAGGCGGCAGGCTCCCAGGAGGAGGAGGAGGAGGAGGAGGAGGAGGAGGAGGAGGAGGAGGAGGAGGATGAGGAGGAGGAGGAGGCCGAGGAGGAGGAGGAGCGCGCCCTGCGCGCCCTCGTCGGCGCGCCAGGCCTGCCGCAGGGCCCCCCGCTCGACCCACCGTCGCCACGGCGAGATTCGCGTCGGACTTCTGCCCAGAACGCACCCCAAGACTGATCTCTGTTTGTCGGATCAACGAATCATGAGCAGAATGCTTCGCAGATCCACGGAGTTCGGCGTATCGAAGGCGCCTACGGCGAATCACCGCCGCCCCCAGCCTTTTTGGAAGCGCCTATGTGGCCGAACGTTGAGGCCAGACCTGTCAAGCTATCGGACCATGCGTTCCCCGCATCGGTTTGGAAAGCCTTCTGGGAACACGTGGGCATCTTGAAGGTCACCTGGCCGTCTGGAGGCCATGATGACCCTTTCGGGCCTTCTTGGGGGACGTCTTGGAGGGCTCTTGGGCCGTCTTGGAGGTCATCTTGAGCGTCTTGGAGACCTCTGGGGGCCTCTTGGGGGCCTCTTGGGGCCGTGTCTTGGGCCCCTTGGGCGATCTTTGGGGGTACTTGGGCCGTATCGGGCCGTCGTCGGAAGGCAGAACACAGGCAAATGCCACAATCCTTCAAAGGCCCATGGGACATCAATGATTTTGGCCTTTTCGGGCCTTCCTGGAGACCCTCTTGGAGGCCTCTTGGGCCGTCTTGGGCCATCTTAGGGCCATGTTCGGCCGTCTTGGTGGGCTCCTGGTTCGTCTGACGCCGTCGGAAGCCGTTTGGGGGGCCTCTATGGGCCGACTTGGGGCCCTCTTGGAATGCTCCAGGGCCATCTTGGAAGCCATCTTGGGCGTCTTAAAGGCCTCCTGTGCTGTCTTGGTGGCCCCTTGGGGCCGTCTTGGGGCCCTCTTGGGCCATTCTGGGGCCATCTTGGAGGCCTCTTGGGCGATGTTTCGACGATCTTTGGGGGCTCTTGGGCGGTCTCGGGCCGTCGGACGGCCGACAAGAAGCAAATGCCACAATCCGTCAAACACCTAAGGGGCATCAATGATTTTGGCCTCTTCTGGCCTTCCTGGAGGACCTCTTGGGGGCCTCTTGGACCATCTTGGGCCAGCTTCGAGCCACCTTCGGCCATCTTGGTGGGTTCCTGGCACGTCTGACGCCGTCGGGAGCCGTCTTGGGGGCCTTTCTGGGCCGACTTGGGGCCCTCTTGGGGCGCTTCGGGGCCCGTCTTAGAGGCCATCTTGGGCGTGTTGGAGGCCTCTTGGGCCGTCTTGGGGTCCTCTTGGGGCCGTCTTGGAGGCCTCTTGGGCCGTCACGGGGCCCTCGTGGAGGCCTCTTGGGCGATCTTGGGGCGATCTTGGGGGTCTCTTGGGCCGTCTGGGGCCGTCGGAATGCCGAGAAGAAGCAAATGCCCAAATCCCTCAAACACCAAAGGCACATACATGATTTTGGCCTCTTCGGGCCTTCCTGGAGGCCCTCTTGGAGGCCTCTTGGGCCGTCTTGGAGGCCTCTTTGAGGCCTCTTGGGCCGTCTTGGGCCATGTTGAGGCTATCGTTTGCCGTGTTGAGTGCATCTTGGCTCGTCTTGGAGGCATCTTGGAGCCATCTTAGCCTTCTTGGAAGCCATCTTGGCCGTCTTGGATGCATCTTGGAGACCATCTTGGGCCGTCTTGGAGCCGTCTGGAGCAGGACAAACCTTTTCAACCGGGTTTTCAGCAATCTCCCGGGACCCCGGCGGGACGGGCCGAAGCCCCAGGGGGAGTTCTTTTTTGAAAAAGAACCAACACCAAAACCGTAATAATTTGGCACGCCAGGCACCTCTGCGATGACTCGACAGGGGGCGGCGGATGACGGAAAGCGCGCGTTAGCGTGCGGTCCGTTAGTCGGAAGAAATTGGACTTGGGGGAGTTCGAGGGGGGTGGCATCGCGGGCCCCGGATCTAATTGCCCTCCCGCCTCGTTTTTTATCGAGTAGGACGGCTTTCGTGGCTTAAACACAGCGTTTCGCTCGAGACATCATCGGAGAACGCTTCTTGGGTGCTTCTTGGGCCGTCTTAGGCGCTTAAGACAGCCCAAGAAGCGGCCAAGACGGCGCCCAAGACGGCCCAAGACGGCCCAAGAAGCGCCCAACACGGCCCAAGAGCGCTCCAAGAGAGCCCCAGACCGCCCAAGGCGGCCCCAAGACGTCCCAAGAGGCCTCCACGACGCCCCAGGAGGCGCCCACGAGGCGTCCCAAGAGGGCCCCAAGAGGCCCAAATCATTGATTTTCTGTAGGAAAACGTGCATTTTTAGCGTATACGGCTTTTCGCCTTTCATGGCGTTGAAGACGGTCCAAGAGGCCCCCAAGACCGCCCCAAGACGGCCCAAGATGTTCCCAAGAGGCCCTCTAAATAGCCCAAGAGGGCGCCAAGACGGGCCAAGAGGCGTCCAAGACTGTCCAAGAGGCCCCCAAGAGCGCCCCAAGAAGGCCTAAGAGGCCCCCAAGAAGGCCCCAAAACGGCCCAAGAGGGCGCCAAGACGGCCCAAGAGGCGCCAAGACGGCTCAAGACGGCGCCAGGACGGCCCCAAGAAGGCCCCAAAAGGCCCCCAAGAGAGCCCAAAGACGGCCAAAGGCAGCCTAGTCCCTTCACCCCCGCAGCCCAGAAGCTGCCAGGAGGCCCCAAGAGGCCCCCGGAAAGCCCCAAAAGGTCCCCAAGAGGCACCCAAGAGGCTCCCCAAGAGCTCCCCAAGAGGCCCAAAATACTCCCGAAGGCTCTTAGCACCGCGGCTCCCAAGAGCGAGCGGTGACGTAATCGAGCTGATAAGACCAAAGCTCCCAACAGAGAGCTGCGGCGTAATGAGTTCTTGACGCCAGGGCACAGGGACGGGCGGCAACGCGCGGACAACGAGCGGTCCACGCAAGGAAAACGCGGGGTTCTGGAAAGCTGGCAGCCCAAACGCGGAAAACGCAACGCGACTCGACCGCCCCCTCCAAAACAAGAAACGCGCTCAAAGAAAGCTCCGCGACTCTCCGAGGCTGAGATAGGACAAGAGCGAGGGGAAGGGAGTCAATAAGAGGTGTAAGAGCGGACGAGCCAGCGATCTCGTGCGCTCTGAAAGTAAGTGCGCTTTCCGTCCCCGTGCCAAGCAGGTGACGGAAAGAGCGAGGTACGAGCGAGTGACGTTGAGTAGGGGGCGAAGCCCTTCTAGGGGGGGTCCAGGGGGGGGTGCGAGGCGCAGACGCCTGGTCTA
>CAUYUJ010022420.1:0-25000 GCA_963575745.1 Prorocentrum cordatum
CTACTACTACTACTACTACTACTACTACTACTACTACTACTACACCTACTACCACTATTGCTGCTGCTGCTGCTGCTACTACTACTACTCCTACTACTACTACTACTACGACTACGACTACGACTACGACCACTACTACTACGATCAACCATACACTCGTGAGCGCACCGAGATCGGACATTCCCCGGTGAGTTTTTTCAGAAAACGAATGGTGACACATAAGGCAACCAGTTGGCTTTCGAAGCTTTTGCGACCCGACCCCGCTCGAAACATTCGCAGAAGAACCGCCCCGAAAATGAGACATTCCCCGGTGCTACCGGGGAATGTCCGATTTTGCCGGGGAATGTCCGATTTTCCCGGGGAATGTCCTAGACGCGGGGAAGGCCCTCCCCTCTGTAATATCGCAGCGAGGTCGCGTTCAAGGTGCCAGATTCGATTGGGGGAAACGCCGTCTCGTCCTCGGCCTCCTCCCCCTCCTCCTCTTCTTCCTGCTCCTGCTCCTGCTCCTGCTCCTCCTCCTCCTCATCCCCCCCCCTCGTCCTCTTTGAATGGTGGTGCTTCAGCCCCCCGACCCCCATGCGTCGAGGGCGGGGGGCGGACTCAGTCAGGTCGCCATGCAAGGTGCATATCGCTCACTGGTGTTAATTTCTTCGCCGTCCGCAGCACGTTCGGCTCAAATGGCTGGGGCGTTGGAGCTTGAACTCTACAGCTTGTTCGCGCGAGGCAGGTTGGCAGGCACTTCTGTGCAGAGGCTTGCGCGCGCTGCATGGCTTGACGGCTGGGGCTGGTCGAACTCTGACGTTGCGTGTCGGTTGCGCGATTCTCGGAGTTTGCAGGACTGCCTGGATGTTTGCAGACGCGCGTGCGAGGGTGGCAACTGGGGTGCATCGCCGTCGGCTCATCAGTTGTACTCGGCAGGTTCGAAGGGTAGACATTCCAGCAACGTGCAGAGGGATATTTTCAAAGCTGCTGAGATAAGTAACGTGGTTGACGAGTTGCCCGACGCGTACATTGCAACAGCTCGCGGCCCCGAGGGATCGCGTCGAACGCATTCCTTGTTTCTGCCGCATGAGATAATTTATCATTGCAAAGTTCGCCGTTCCGTTTGCATGACGCTCAACGGGCATGAAGTGGATACTTCGCCCATGGGGCGGCTCGTGACAGATTGGTGCAATCATCGGGATGTCAAAGTGCCTCCCGCCCACGCTACAGACGTTGTTCCAGTCGGCATGCGCGGCGATGGCGTCCAGTATACCAGTACTATGCGGGCAGGACGCTAGCTTGGAAGCATGCGCCCCACACACCTCCTCCTCCTCCTCCTCCTCCTCCTCCTCCTCCTCCTCCTCCTTCTCCGTCTTCTCCCCCGTCCTCCTCCTCCTCCTCCTCCTCCTCCTCGCCCTCCTCCTCCTCCTCCTCATCGTTGTCTCGCCGCCTCCTCCTCCTCCTCATCATCCTCCTCCCCCTCTTCTCCTCCAGATCCCCCCTCTCCTCCCCCTCCTCCCTCGAGGCCATCTTGAGCGTCTTGGAGGCCTCTTGGGGAATATCGAGGCTCTCTTGGGGCCGTCTTGGCGGTGTCTTGGGGCGTCGCGGGGTCATCTTGGAGGCGTGTTGGGCCAACGATATGTGGGGCCTCTTGGGCCGCCTTGGGCCGTCGGAAGGCCGCAACGAAGCAACGTCCTTTTTCTGTTGCTCCCATGCAGGAGGGGCAAAGGGGGTCGTGGCCATGAGCTTCAACGTAGTGGCGGGCCCCATGCATATCATGAAAAAGCGCTTCATGATAACAGTTCTGAGCAAGGAATCGTTGTGCGATTGCGGGTGCGAAGGGTTCCATACGCTGCAGGACATTTACGAAATAATAGCATGGTCGTTTCAACATTGTCGCGGGCACGCGCCTCCGACGTGCCGGCATGATGGTTCACCTTGGACCGCCCACGATCGCAAGTCGAGGCTGCCTCCTGTGGCCATTGTGCCGTTGGCATCCGTTGTTCAAGTCAGGGGGGACTGGGAATGGATGTGCCAGGCATACAGGTTCAGGAAGCCGAACCAAGCGTGTTTTTGCTGGCTGTGCGACGTGGACAAAGACACGTACATGCGTGAGTTCCACAGGGATGCCCCTCACCGACTTAGGCTGCGTAGTCATGCGGACTTTCTTCGTGACGTTGCTCGCGAAGGCCTTCCACTGAGCACGATCTTCGCCTGCCCAGGCTTAGAGCTGAAGTATTTCGCAATAGACCAAATGCATTCAGGGGAGCTCGGGCCGCTGCTTGACGCTATCGGATCTTTGATGTGGGTTGAGATTTCGAATAAGAGCTGGTACCGCAAAAAGTCTATAGGCTTAACATGGATTAATGAACCATTGAAGAAGTATTACTCTGCGAACCCTGAGTTTGCTGCAATGACCGTTGTGATGTCACAAATCCAGTCGAAATCGCACCCATGCCCTGTCTTGAAGGCCAAGGCCGCGCAGGCTAAACACGTTTGCGCGTTCTGTCTGGCCCTCGCTCACAAACAGGCTGGGCATTTTGGGCGCCCTGCATTCGAATGGAAAGCAGGGCACCGACTTCACGGGCATGGCCCGTCATATTGTGAACTTATCGTGCGCCTTTTTCAAGCCCTGCGCGATTGCTATGAAGCGTCCGATTGTGTAGAAGTGGACTCTGAGCGTTGTAAAGAATTCATGTATATGTTTCTCCAGAGCATGGTCGGGCTCCACGACCCTAGGTGCCAGGGCTTGCCCGCCGACAAACACGTGTGCATGCCGTTTCACCTTCGGCCCAAACTTCACATGTTGCAACATTTGGTTGAAGACCAACTGGACATGTTTGGCCCGCCTCGCTCTTTCAGCTGCTACTTAGACGAAAATTGTATCGGTATCCTAAAGCAGATTTGTGCATGCTCGAAGCACCCTAAGACAATCGAAAGGGTTGCAATGGCAAAGTGCAGACTCTCAGCTGGGATTGCTGCTGAGACCTTCTAGCGCAATGCAAAACATCCTGCAGAGAAGATTCGAGAAACGAGGAGATGAGGAAGAGGAGGAGGAGGAGGAGGAGGAGGAGGGGGGGGAGGAGGAGGGAGGAGGGGGACGGAGGAGGAGGGGGGAGGAACGGAGGGAGGAGAAGGGAGGAGGAGGACGAGGAGGGAGGAGAAAGAGGAGTAGAGGAGAGAAGGAAGGAGAAGATATACTGGTGAGAGTGAAAGTGGGAAGGGCGCGGTGAGGAAAAGGAGGAGCGGACAAGGAGAAGGAGGAGGGGAGGCGGCGGAGGAGGAGGAAGGTCCAGCGGTCCTTCTCGAAGGGTCAGCGTGCCAAACACGCTTGTCGCCTGTTTTCGGGCCGCCGCCCCTATCGTGGACAGCTGCGTTCTGCGTTCTGTGGGACACGGTCCGTGTGAGGGGTGTGCCGACATAGGCGGGCCTGGGCACAACAAATCCAAAAACAGCAAAACAACTGCCACAACAACATTAACAACAACAACATCAACAACAACAACAACAGCAGCCGCAGCAGCAACAACAACAACACCAGCAACAACAACAACAACAACAGCAACAACAACAACAACAGCAGCAACAACAACAACAACAACACCAACACCACCAACAACAACAACAACAGCAGCAGCAGCAGCAACAACAACAACAACAACAAGAGACACGCAACGGGACAAGGATATCAGAGGACAGATGTAGAAGGGATCATGGAAGAGCGCGCACGAGAAGACCAAGGGGCACCAGGATGCCCGCTTCATGGATTTGTCATCTCCCATCTCGCATGCCGTATCCAGTTTGGCCAATGCCATTCGATGCCTCTCCATATCTAGTGGCCTTCGGCCCTTCCCGCCACCGTGCTTGGGCGATGGGTCAGGTCTCGCAGATGGTGGTTGGAGTCTTGGCCTCTTTGGGGCCTCGGGGCTAGGACCCCACAAATTTACAATGACGTTTAACAATTTTCATTTGCATTGGTTCCATGTTCAACAATGTTGAACATTTAACAAATGTTCAACAATGTTGCACCTGAAGACCCTCTGGGCAGAGGAGCCCAGAGCGGCTTCCGGCACCGTTTCCGGACAGATCCGGACAGATCCGGTGGATCCGCCGACGAATCCCAAACCGGCGCCCTCGCTTGAGACATCCTCACAAAACCGGCCCCGGGGGAGGTGCCCAGAGGAGCCCAGAGCGGCCTCCGGCACCGTTTCCGGACAGATCCGCTGGATCCGCCGACGAATCCTAAACCGGCGCCCTCGCTTAAGACATCCTCACAAAACCGGCCCCGGGGGAGGTGCCCAGAGGAGCCCAGAGCGGCCTCCGGCACCGTTTCCGGACAGAACCGCTGGATCCGCTGGATCCGCTGGATCCGGTGACGAATCCCAAACCGGCGCCCTCGCTTGAGACATCCTCACAAAACCGGCCCCGGGAGAGGTGCCCAGAGGAGCCCAGAGCGGCCTCCGGCACCGTTTCCGGACAGATCCGTTGGATCCTGTGGATCCGCCGACGAATCCCAAACCGGCGCCCTCGCTTGAGACATCCTCACAAAACCGGCCCCGGGGGAGGTGCCCATGTGCAGAGGAGCCCAGAGCGGCCTCCGGCACCGTTTCCGGACAGATCCGCTGGATCCGGTGGATCCGCCGACGAGGGGTGGATCGCCGACGACGAATCCCAAACGGGCCAAACGGCGCCATCTCTCGCGTGGCTCAATCTCACAAACCGGCCCCGGGGGAGGTGCCCAGAGGAGCCCAGAGCGGCCTCCGGCACCGTTTCCGGACAGATCCGGTGGATCCGCCGACGAATCCCCAAACCGGCGCCCTCGCTTGAGACATCCTCACAAAACCGGCCCCGGGGGAGGTGCCCAGAGGAGCCCAGAGCGGCCTCCGGCACCGTTTCCGGACAGATCCCTGGATTCGTGGATCCGCTGGATCCGGTGACGAATCCCAAACCGGCGCCCTCGCTTGAGACATCCTCACAAAACCGGCCCCGGGGGAGGTGCCCAGAGGAGCCCAGAGCGGCCTCCGGCACCGTTTCCGGACAGATCCGGTGGATCCGGTGGATCCGCCGACGAATCCCAAACCGGCGCCCTCGCTTGAGACATCCTCACAAAACCGGCCCCGGGGGAGGTGCCCAGAGGAGCCCAGACGGCCTCCGGCACCGTGTCCGGACAGATCCGGTGGATCCGCTGGATCCGCTGGATCCGGTGACGAATCCCAAACCGGCGCCCTCGCTTGAGACATCCTCACAAAACCGGCCCCGGGGGAGGTGCCCAGAGGAGCCCAGAGCGGCTCCGTCACCGTTTCCGGACAGATCCGGACAGATCCGGTGGATCCGCGCCCCGGGGGAGGTGCCCAGAGGAGGAATGAGGAGGAGGAGGAGGAGGAGGAGGAGGAGGAGGAGGAGGAGGAGGAGGAGGAGGAGGAAGGAGGAGGAGGAGGAGGAGGAGGAGGAGGAGGAGGAGGAGGAGGAGGAGGAGGAGAAGATGATGGAGCTGTGGGGTGGAGGAGGACAGACGGAGGCAAGAGAAGGATGGAGGAGGAGGAGGAGGAGGAGGAGGAGGAGGAGGAGGAGGAAGAGGAACCTCATCCTCACCCTCGCCAACAGGCGCACGCACCTTCTTCTATATACAGAAACTCCCGATCAACCGCAGAGCGGCCGGCTAGTAGTACAATATTCATGCTACGAATAATATGATGATGATGAGGATGCTGCTGCTGATGATGATGATCTGATGGTGATGATGATGATGCTGGTGATGATGATGAGGATGCTGAGTCGATGATGTTGATAATGGTAATGATGTGGTGCTGCTGGCTGCTGATGTGATGATGTGATGATTATGATGTGCTGAGGAGGAGGAGGAAGAGGAGGTGGAAGGTGGAGGGAGGAGGGAGGAGGGCGGAGGGAGGAGGAAGGAGGGGGGAGGGAGGAGGGGGGAGGGTAGGAGGGGCAGGGAGGAGGGGGGAGTGGCAAGTTAGGTGCGCTCGCGTCAACATCTGACATCTTACCCCTCCCTCCCATCTCTTACCATGGCGCTGATTTTCTCTATCCGCGGACGCGTGTCGTAGCGGACCTGTGGCTCCGCGCGCGTGTGCGTAGTGGGTGGTGGTGCGCGTGCGTGCGTGCGTGTGTGCGTGGTTGTGGTTGTTGTGGTGGTGGTGTGTATGTGTGTGTGCGTGTGTGCGCGTGTGCTGTGGTGTGACGTGGTGTGGCGTCTTGGTGGTTTGGTGGTGGGCCAGGTGCGTGCGTGCGTGATGGCGGTGGTGGTGGTGGTGGTGGTGGTGGCGGTGGTGGTGTGTGTGTGTGCGTGTGTGTGTGTGTGTGTGTGTGTGCGTTTGTGCGTGCGTGTGTGTGTGTGTGTGTGTGTGTGTGTGTGTGTTGTGTGTGTGTGGTGCGTGCGTGCGTGCGTGCGTGCGTGCGTGCGTGCGTGCGTGCGTGCGTGCGTGCGTGCGTTGCGTGCGTGCGTGTGCGTGCGTGCGTGCGTGCGTGCGTGCGTGCGTGTGTGTCTGTGTGTGCGCGCGTGTGATGTGGTGTGACGCGGTGTAGCGTGGTGGTGGTGGGTGGGGTAGTGCGGTGGTGGTGGCGGTGCGCGGTGGTGGTGCGCGTGCGTGCGTGCGTGCGTTGGTGGGTGGAAGTGGCGGTGGGTGTGCGTGCGGCGGGGCGGGGCGTGGTGCGGCGCGGTGGTGGCGGGCGGATGGGCGCGCGAGAAAGAGGCCCGCGCTGGGGCGAGAACGCCATCCTGAACGACGGAGGCAAAACACCGATCCGAAAATGAGGCCCACGCTGCAGCGGGAGCACGATTCGGAACGATTCGGGAGCAGAAATGAGGCCGGCGCCTCAGCGAGAGCAGCATTTTGAAAAAAAACGCAGGCGAAAACCCAACTCCGGGGAATCGTGTGTGTAAAAAACAGTACGCGGGGGGGCGAATACGCAAAAGACGTCATCAGGGGAAGAGGGAGAGTAGTATTCATATTGAGTAATTTGAGGAATTGTGGAGGGAGGAGGAGGAGGGGGAGGGAGGGGAGGGTGGCGGGTGGCGAGAGGAGGGAGGAGGAGGGAGGAGAGGATGGAGGATGGAGGAGGGAGGCGGGAGGCCGGAGGAGGGAGGAGGGAGGAGGGAGGAGGGAGGAGGGAGGAGGGAGAAGGGAGGGGGAGGAGGGAGGAGGGAGGAGGGGAGGTGGAGGAGGAGGAGGGAGGACGGACGGAGGGCAGGAGGGAGGAGGGAGGGGAGGGAGGGATGGATGATGATGATGATGATGAGGAGGAGGAGGAGGAGGAGGAGGAGGAGGTGGAGGAGGAAGTGGAGGAGGAGGTGGGGAGGAGAAGGAGGAGAAGGAGGAGGAGGAGGAAGAGGAGGAAGAGGAAGAAGAATGAGGAGGATGGAGGAGCCGACGATGGGGGAGACGGGCGATACGCACATCCTCCGCCGAGCCTGCCAAAAGGCAGGGCTCCCGCAGGCCGCCTCCGCTGCCGCTCACGCGCCGCCGCCGCTCGCCGGGCCGCAGGGCTCCCCGGAGGCCGCGCCCGCGGCCTCGCCGGCGGCCGCGCCAGGGGCGGCCCCCTGGAGAGCGGCCCCGCGGCCCGGCGCGGCGGCGGCGGGCGGCGAGGCGGCTCGTCGTCGTCGTCGTCGTCGTCGTCGTCGTCGTCGTCGTCGTCGTCGTCGTCGTCGTCGTCGTCGTCGTCGTAGTCGTGGTCGTCGTCGTCTCCTCCCCCGCCCTTCTGCTGGGCCGTTGCTGCTTGCTGATGGGCCGTGGTGGACCTCTCGATGCTTCGCCTCCCCACGACCGTTGGGAGCCGCATCGGCTCTTCCGCAGTGCCCCTCGTGGTATGATGTGCCGAGCATGTTGATGTGGGGGACCTCCCCCTTTCCTCCCTAGTCCGACCCCCGTTGGACTCTTGAGGAGCGCCACTTCCGTCGCCTTCCTCTCCTTCTCCTCCTCCTCCTCCTCCGTAGCCATTTTGGCTCAAGATGTCCTTGTCCCGCGGGCAGGAAGTGGATACCTCTATTCCGAGGCTAGCTCCCCTTTCAGGCAACCTCAGTCGGGCTGCGCGCTGCTGGGGCCAAGAGATTGCCTCCGCTGACACGTCTCGTCGCTTCGCATCGCCATGGGACCAGTGGGTTGCGATCGTACTCACCCTGCAGCCCATCATCTTGCCGACCATGGTGCGGATGCTGATACGAATCGTGCTGTCTCCACCTCTGATGCATATGCGGGCCATCTTTGCTCGGCATCGCGCAGTGGAGGTAGTCGGGGTGCTCGACGTGCCGCTCGCGCTCGCCAGCAGCCACTTGAAGATGAAAGTGCTCTGCCTGATGCTGCTCGCTCTCGCCGTGTTCGTGCTGGTGTGCGTGGTCGTGTGGCGGGGAGGGATGCTCCGCCTGCTGTTGCGTCCTCAGCATCACACCGCGGAGCGGACCTTGTTGTCTTCGCAGGAGGGTTCTCCCATGAACAGCTCGAGCAGTTGGCCCCCGACTTCGAGGAGGCCGCGACGTTCCCCGACACACCGCCCCAACAGTCACCGCAGCATGTTGATGCCACGACTGCCAGAGGCGCTCCCCCGTGTGACCCGTGGGCTGCAGCGGCGACGAGCGGTCCTACTCCTGGTGGTGCTGGTCCTGACATGGCCCCGGGTGTACTTGATGAGGAAGAGCAAGCTGCCTTCACCCGTGCGTTCTATCATGCTGACATTACCGCCCGCTTTACCCAGCTCCGCGGAGAGTTTAATAATATCGTCATCTCGGCTGCCTCCCATTCCGTCCAGCAGACCAGCGGCCCTATTTTCGCCACGCTTGCCATTCTCCAGAAACAGCACTCTCAACAGCTTGCCGATATTGATCAGCAAATCATGTCCGCCCTCCGCCCGCATGTTGGATCAGTTGCAGCGTGAGTTTAAAGTACAACGTGTTGCTCTTTGCCACCATGTCGGGGACACCGAGCTGGCTGTGGAGAACCACGCCACCCAACTTGCCGATCTGCACAAACAAGTACGCGAACTACGCCAACCGGCTTTGCTGGACCGCAAGCTCCCTGCCAGGCCTGCCGCCCCACCTGGCTTCGATCGCGAAGTTGACCCTGCTCAGGTCATCGTTGTCGCCAGTAAGCTCGTCGGTCTCGAACATGTGCGTGGAGTGGTCAACAGCTTTATGGGTGAGCTCAACTTCTCTGAGGAAGACTACCAGATCAAATCCCTTTCCCCGTGTCGTCGAAAAAGTTCGCTATCACCTTCATTGGCCCAGTCGGGCTTGCGTTTCCTCGGGTGCAGAAGGCTCTTGGCAATCTCAAGGCGGACGGGTCCTGGAGGGAACTCTATTGCCCTGCTCAAGGTGCGGGCCTTGCGAGACTCCACTTTTGGTCCTGACAAGTCTCCGAAAGAGGCTCGGGGTGAAATGCAGCTGCGAAATATTAGTTCTGCCTTGCTTTCGGCCGGCTCCCAGCGCAGATGGTCTGTCGATCGTGAGCGTCTGGTTCACCGATGTCCTGCGCCTGGTCCCTCGCCCTGGAGACAGGCCCCCTGAGATGTCTTGGAACGTCGCTGACATTCGTTCGCTCGGCCTCATCCGTGGAGATTTGCAGAATTCGATCCGTGGACAGATCCCGGCTCCACCTCCTACGCAGTGGTGTCTTTAGCAAGATCACTGACATGTTCGTGCTCCCCGTCTCCTCCGTGGGCGGCAACTTCTCTCCTCACCTTCACTTTCCCACGTGGAATGCGCGTGCTTTACCAGTTTGGCGGCGCCAGGGCTCCCCCGAAGCTCAAGTACCTCTTGCGCCTGCGCCCTGGGCGTGCTATCCTTGCTCTACAAGAAGTCCATGCTGTCCGTGTCGAGCTCGATTATTTCGTTGCCAAGACCTCTGCGACTGCAATTGTTCACAGTAGCTTCTGTGACGACGGGGATGGTGCAGAAGTTCGTGGTGCTGGGGGTGTTGCAGTGATCCCGCCCCAGCCGTTTTCTTCTTCGGTCAATAGCTGCGCGGTGCCTTTGATCAAAGGCAGAGTGCTACGCGTGGACGTGGTGCTGGGGGTGGCGCAGCTGGTGATCTTCAACGTGCATAATCATGGCTTGACGCGATCTGAGGTCCAGTTTGTCTGTGAGCAGATTCGCTGTGCCTTCCGTCTTGCTGGTGAAGATACTTTTTCCTACTTCGTTGTCTTCGGGGGGTACTTCAACAGCAGTTTTGACGCATCCTTGATTTGTCACCGCCCTGGTGGCGCTTCTGAGCAGTGCGCCTATGATCACAGAGTTCACGCCCCACTGTGGTCTACGACGCTGGGGCGGATGATGGAGGTCACATCGGAGTCGGCTACCCACTTCTGCAAGTCCACGAACTCGGTGAACATCATCGATCGCCTCTCCTGCTCGGCCTCAGGTGCCAGCTCATGACCGATGTAGGCATGATTGACACCCCCGAGGCGCTCAGCAGCGCCGGCGTCTCGGACCATGTTGCGCTCTCTGTTCGGCTTCGTCTCCGCGCTCAACGCCCGACTCAGGAGAGGCCGATCCCGAAGCACTTATTAATGTCGGAGATCTTCCAGAAGCGGCTCCAAGGCATGACCGTCGATGGCGGTGACGACCTCCTGTCCTGGAGCCCACCCATCGCCACCGAGCTTGTCAAGTTCATGATGAAAGAGGCTGCCCGAGAGACTCGGGATATTCTATTTGTTCGTGCCCCAGACTGTCCTGGCACTCTTCAACTGGTTGCGCGAGGATTCGCTCGGTCAGTGTGGCGTCAGGACGTCGGCTTGGCGACTCGGCTCATGGGTTCCTCCCAGCAGGCCATCGACGCGCTGGTCATCGAGGGCTCGCAAGTCCCGCTGCGCCGCGCCCCGACCTTCGAGCAGTGGTCCGATGGAGTTCATCGGCTGGTCTGTGAAAAAAGAGATCGCCGCTGCTGCTGCTGCCCAAGGTCCGCAGGGTTCCTCGGCCGCGTGGCGTCCTTGCTCAGCCACCCTTCTCAGGGCTCTCGAGAGGAAGG
Organism: Prorocentrum cordatum; assembly: GCA_963575745.1. Classification (NCBI taxonomy): domain Eukaryota; class Dinophyceae; order Prorocentrales; family Prorocentraceae; genus Prorocentrum; species Prorocentrum cordatum. Next base: position 10,959 of record CAUYUJ010022420.1, read on the forward strand.
CCTCTATCTGGGCCCTGCTCTCCAAGCGCCTCATCGTCTCCTCGGTCATCACTTCTGAGGGCCCTGTCATATATGCCCAGGAAAGGACTAGCCCCCCTTGCGTCTTACTGGAAGCCCGCTTTCTCCAGGAAGGTTCTCAGGCCCTCATGGCCCTGAAGTGCCTCGAGCGGTTCTTCCCGAAGGCCCCCCACATCGACATCCAGTGCCCGATGGCCCCCATGTTCAGGAACGCGCTGAAGCGTGCTAAACATTCTGCTCCAGGAGTGGATGGCGCCCCTTGCGCAGCGTGGCTGGCCTGTGACTTTGGTACTCAACGTCTTACTCGCATGTTTGGGTGGCTGTGCCAAGGCCACTCGCTCTTCGCCTCCGCCAGCGTTGCCCTCCGAGCCTTCCTCCCGAAGGACTCCGACGAGTCCGACCTCCCCAATGGGCTCCTGCGCTCGCTCTCCTGGCAAAATTTGGGTTCTGGGCTTGCGCGCCACCGACGTGAAAGCGTTGAGCTCGGTTATGAATGGGAACTTGCAGCCCGTGGTCGCGGCTGTCGTGCCCACCTCGCAGAGAGGCTTCATCAGGGGCCGCAATTTCGGATATAACATCTTGAAACTGGATGCCCAAGCTCGTCCTGCGTCTCAACACCCTCTTGCTGCGCGCCGTGTTCCTGTCCTTGTGGGTCTCGGTTGCTAGCGAGCCTTCCCCAGCCTCTCCCAGTCCGTCCTGCTCCAGATCTTGGGCTCGCTCGGGTAACCTGCCCAGCTCCCCTCGTTCGTGACGTGGATGTGTACGGCTGTGCAGGGGGCGGTGTCGGACGGTGCGGACTTCGCCGTGATTTTCTGGATTCGGTCTGGCATCATCCAAGGATGCGGCCTTTCTGGCTCGCTATATGCCGTGGTCTGCCCCTATGCTTGCCGAGTTCGAACATAGTATCGAGCATCGTTCTCTGGGTGTACGTCGCGCGCGTGCTGATGACCTGGGATCGGCGTTATATGGGCTGGCCTCGATGAAGATCTTCGTTCGTGTTCTCGGGGTAATGGAAAAGATCGCCGGCCTGAAAATCAAGATCGGCAAATGCACCCAGGCCCCCCTGATAGGCTCCATGACCGCCCAGCTTCGCACTACGACTCAGCCGCAGCTTGCTGTGATTGCAGGCTCCTGGTCAGGATTCACGATTGAAGGTTGAACGTTCTATCTGGGGATGATCTTGGGACCAGATGCCACGGTTGATTTGAATTGGAATTCTGCGTTGGGTAGGGCCCGTTCACGCTCGCGTATGGCGTGGGGAGTGGTTGCGGCTGTCAGTGCTAATTGCATCCTCTTCCGCACGCACGTGTATCCCTGTCTGTCCTACATTGCCCAGTATGTTCCAATGCCTGAGTGATTTCTACCGGTCGAGCGTGGCGCCCTGGCTCCGATACTCCGTGCTCCCATTGGTCAATTCGCGAATGAATCTATCCTCGAGCTCCCCCCTTGGGGTGGCCCAGCGCTGCCCTCTTGGGCTCTGCAGTCTACGGCGGGTCTGCTTCGTGCAGCGACGCGTGCCTTGAAGGGGGCATGGGCGCTTCCCCCGCCACCCTGTCGCGCAATGGTCATTTTGATGACGCCCCACTGGCTCGGACGGATTGTTTACGCCTGTTTCCTCCCTTCTGGAAAGCGCCCACCTTTGTGGGCCATCTTGGGTGGACTTTGCGGTCCAGGGACCCCCTCCTCCAGGGAGCTCGGCAAGCTTTCGCAGACGTGGCGGCCGTCGCGGATCGTTAGCCTAAGCTTCAGCGCGCTGTGGCCCGTCACTTTAACCAGCAGAGCAGTGGCCTCCCCCCTCTCTCGGCCATGCTCATGCGCAACTTTGCCCCGCACTTCGGTGACTACCTCCTCTTCCTCGCTCAACTCCACTGGCCCGCCATTCAAGATCTTCTTCGTCTCGCCCCGCAGAGCTGGGCTATGGCTGCACTTTGCACTCGGGGAAATGGGTGTCTCACATCGTATCGGATGATTCATCCGCGAGGAAATCTTAAAGGTCGATTCGGGTGTAACCGCCCCGATCATTTGCACCGCTATGCTCGCTGTCCTCGGCTTGCTCGTGCGGTCGAACACGGTCTCCAACGCCCCCTTCCTCGCGCTCTACATGGGCGATGGTGTCTCGCGGCCCCTCGCCCTGAACATCTTGAGGCCCTATAGGTCCTGCGCCGCGCGCTCAACCCCGCCCGACAAGGCTCACTAGTTGCCGCCCCTGCCCAGCTCGGAGTTTACGTTGGTGCTGCCATTCGTTCTCTTCGCCTTTCGCGACCGAGTCCGCTGCTAGCGGTGGGTTCCGCCTCTTCGTTCAGGTCGCCCGTCTTCTGCAGCGTGCTATTTGTCCCCTTTCCTCCTGGTGTGCCACCAGTTCCAGCTCTTCCCCGCCCGATCCGCCTTTCCGACCTCGCTCGCTTTGGAGAGGTACTCGAGGCTCATGCTGCCGCTGCTGCTGCCTCGGCTCAGGCGTCTCCGAGCGTGACGTGTTCCCCTTCGCAGTCACCTCGTCCCGCACCATGCGTGGCAGCGGCGCCTTCTCCACGTGCGCCCTCCACGTTGGTTGCGGCGGTTCCTTCGCCCGTGGAAATCGCTTTTGATAGTGATGAAGATCTTGTGCCTGTTCTTCGTCGTGACTCTGAAGTTGTGCAGCCCTCGTCCATGATTGTTGGTAAGCGAGCCCCGTGCTGCCGATCGGGCCTAGCGTCGCCGCCGGCTGGCCGCGAGGAGGTCGGTTTGCGCGATCGTCCTGCTGTGGGGCATGATGCTCGAGCGCAAACCTTGCCTGGAGAGGTGCCCTCTGCGTCGCCACGTGCTGAGCCTGGTGTCCGTATGCAAGCCCCGCTTTTTGATGTGCACCTTATGTGCATTTTGATGTCTGAACGCAAGTCCCGACGGGCGATGATGAGATGTCTTCCAAGCCCAATGGAGCTTTTCCTGCGTGGAGCATGGCGCTTAAGCTGCGCGAGGAAGCACCTCGTTTCTTCGAGCCGCAGTCGGGCTCGTAGTCGCCACTTACTGGGCGATCACAGGATGCGCCGCGTGGGCATCCGGCCTCCGCATGCCAGGTCACCTCGCGGGCTTCTTCGTCGCTGGAGGCACCTCCAGAGTTCACGATTTCGTCCTCTCCATTGGATTCTAGTGGTTCTGAAGCACCGACTTCCTCCATTTCGCTCTCACCTCTGATTGCCCTGCGTTCGCCAACGGCTGCGAGTGCGTCGACGCGGGCAAGCTCCTCGCCGTCGGGACGAATCATCTCGTCGACTCCGATTTCTCCTGCTGTGCGTGTTCCCATGGCGCTGCAGTCTCGTTTGTCTACTTGCCCCCCGCTTCCGCCCTAGCTCGCCCTCCCCGCAGTTTGCCCTCGTTTTTGATCCCTGCCTCCGTCCTCTCTCGCCCATCCTGCCGTGACGTGCTCTCCTCGGCCTCTCGGCGCTCTCTTTCTTTGTCAGAGTTGGTCGATGTTGGTGCCCCACAGGTGGAACACCGTGAGCTTAAAGGGAAGGATTTTCAGATCTCTCTGTTCTCTTCTCCTGGTCCATCGCTCGCGATTGCTGCCGCTGCTGTTGCTTGCCCCTCGCCTTCTTCCTCGCCCTTCGTTGCGAATCATTCCTCGCGTCGCTTTTCGTTTGTCTCCACTTCAAGAGAACGCGGCCTGGCGCCGCCGACCGTCGACGCCACCGACGTGGCATCCAGCGGCTTTCTCAAGGCAGGTGCGCCGCTTCCCGCCGTCGCCCCGCAGGCCAAAGGGGCTGGGGGTGCCTAGGTGAAGATCGATGACCCCTCTCTACGCTCGTCTCCTCCTCTTCTTCCTCCTCCTCCTCCTCCTTCCCCTCCTCCTCCTGCTCATCCTCCGCCTCCTCCTCCTCCTCCTCTTCCTCCTCCTCCTCCTCCTCCTCCTCCTCCTCCTCCTCCTCCTCCTCCTCCTCCCCTTCCTCCTCCTGCTCCTTCTCCTCCTCCTCCTCCTCCTCCTCTTCCTCCTCCTCCTCCTCCCTTCGCGGGAAGCGTGCGGAAGGCCGCCGCCGCCAGCGGCGCGGCGTCGGGCGCGCCGCCGTGGCGGCGGTCCGCCGCCGAGGCGGGTCGCCGTCGTCGCCGGTCGGCGTCGTCGTCGTTGTCGTCGTCATCATCGTCGTCGTCGTGGTGGTGGTGGTGGTGGTCGTCGTCGTCGTCGTCGTGATAGTTGTCGTCGTCGTCGTCGTCGTCGTCGTCGTCGTCGTCGTCGTCGTCGTTTTCTGGGAGGTGGAGGGAGAGGAGGATCGAGGTAATTTACTACCTGGGTCGCAGGGGGCGTTTTCGGGTCCTTGGGGGGCGCCTTCTGTGAGACCCCCACGTTGCCGTCGTCCTCGTCGTGGCTCTCGTCGTCGCCGCCGGCGGCGGCGGCGACGGCGGCGGTCCAAGGGCTCCTGGAAAACCATCCCCAGGCATCCAGCGCTTGCGATCACAAAATGGAGGCGGCCCCGTTCGCCCGTATGTTTGGCTTCTGGAGGTTGATTTCCTGGCCGCCAGGGGCCGTCTCAAAACATTTTTTGTGTCAGCAGCGAGGGCGGGCGCCAACGCGTTCGAATAGCCGGCGGGCCGCGTCGCATCTGTGGGTGCGCAAAGGCGACTGGGGGTCAATGGAGTGTGGTCGCGGAGGAGGAAAGAACGCGGAAGGAGGCCTCAGGCGTAGAGAATCATGATTGTCAGTTCGCGCAGCTCAGGAAGTAAAGCCGGCCACTAGGAATGGGGTCAAGTTCCGTAGCGCGTCATGGGGGCCTCGTATGCCGTCGAACTCCCGTCGTTCGAGTGCAATCAGCGTGTGCCAGCGTCTGGCAATCGATGAGAAGGCGCCGATCTAGCGTCGGTTCAGCGTCGATCAGCGCCAGCCAGCGTCGACTCGCAAGATCCAGCACGGTGACATGGGAGGATCGCCAATGGGAGGTCGCGAGGCCCAGGGGGCTCAGGCTTCTAGACAATTGCCGCGCGGGATGCTTGGGGCGGCGCCGCCGTCGGCGGCGGCGGCCGTTGGCGGCGGCGGCGTGCCGCGGCACCGACGCGTTGCCAGTGTCAATTTCGATCCGATGATGATGATGATGATGATGATGATGATGATGATGATGATGATGATGCTGATGCTGATGCTGATGCTGATGATGATGATGATGATGATGATGATGATGATGATGATGATGATGATGGTGATGATGATGATGATGATGATGATGATGCTATCAATGACATGCTATCAATGACGATCATGATGACGATGACGGTAATGATGGTAATAATGACGATACTTACAATAATAATAATGATGATGATGATGATGATGATGATGATGATGATGATGATGATGATGATGATGATGATGATGATGATGATGATGATGATGATGATGATGATGATGATGATGATGATGATGATGATGATGATGATGATGATGATGATGATGATGATTGATGATGATGATGATGATGATGATGATGATGATGATGATGATGATGATGATGATGATGATGATGATGATGATGATGATGATGATGATGATGATGATGATGATGATGATTATGATGATCGTTGTCGTCATTATCGGCTCTCGCTGGCCCGATCCGATTCGATTATGCTGCCCGGGGCGGTCCGATGCTGCCCGAGCACCTCGCGTGGCGAGGTGGTGCATCCCAGCGCCGCCAATGCGACTCGATGCCGAGTCTGCGCCGATGCGGTCCGATTTGATGCACGTTCCGACCCGATCCGATTTCCCGATTCCGTGCCGACTGTTCCTGGCCGCTGTTCGTGGACGTCTCGTTCGTGCACGCTGGCACGCGCGCGACGGCTTTCACAGTCTGAGCGTGGCCCCCCCCCGCGCCGCCTCCCAGGCCGTCCTCTGGCCCCCCTTTGCCTCGCGCTCTTGCCTCGTGCTTCAGCTCGTTTGCCTTCGTCCCAGCGCGCCTCCGATGCGACGATCGCCCCCCCCCCCCCCCCAGCACAGCACCCCCCCCCCATTCTTCGTTAGCGGCAGCGGATCCTTCAGTGTCCGCCCCACGGACAAAACACGGCTTGCACGCGTCGTCCCGGCGCACGCCCGACCGTCGTCTGCCTCTCCTGCGGCCGCGGGGGGCACAACGAAAAAACAACTCCTGGCCGCCGCTGGCGGATTTTTTTTTGCAATCCTTCGTTTTTTTGCAATTCTTTTTTTTGCAATCTTTTTTTTGCAATCCTTTTTTTGCAATCCTTCGTTGGGTTTTTTTGGGGTCCTCGCGGCGCCCGCCGAGGCTCTCGGCGCCGTCCCCGCGCAGGCCGCGGCGGCGGGGGCGTGCGCGGCGGCGGCCGCGGAGGCCTCTCCGCGACCCGCCGGCCGGTGGTGGCGGCGGCGGGGTCTTCGTGGGCGCCGCCGTCGTCGTCCGCTGGGCACGGCGGGATAGCAAAAAAAAACAACCCAAAAAACAAAAAAACAACAACAAACAAAAAAAGAAAAAAAAAAAAACAAAAAACAACAAAAAAAACAAAAAAAACAAAACAAACAAAAAAAAAAACAACAAAATTGCCCCAGTGCGACCCTACCTAGAAGTTGGAGCCCCTAGGAGAGCAGCTAAGGGACACCTGAGCTAAGACGTAAACCTGAGCTAAGATGAGGCTGAGCTGAGCTAAGCTAAGATGAAACAAGCTGAGCTAAGATGAGAGAAGCAACGCTAAGCTAAGGGGACGTAGCTGGGGGAACCGCGGGGCGGATACTGGGGGAACCGCCCGGGGTGCTTTCCACTGCCCGGCCCCTTTAAGCCCAGAGAGTAAGAACCCTTCTAGGCAGAGCCTAGGTAGGGAAAAAGAGACACAGACACAATGAATCGTCGATTCCCAAATATGGGAAAATATGGGCAGTGGGGGGGAAGACGAAAACCCCAAAAATATGAAAAATATGGGGAATCCTGGGATTTGTGTGTATTTATTTGTGTGTCCCTGGGCCCCCTCAGTACTGCCGCCACTGGTCTCGAGTCTTAAGCACCGAATGCGTTCCACTGCTGGCAAAGTGCCTGCTCGCAAATGTCAGAAAAAAAACACTGTTCTGCCCCGATGTCATATTCAGAGTGAGTGGGCCGAGCGGTCATTCACTGACCCTGGGCGCGTGGCTGAAGTGAGCTTCTGCGGTGTGGGTTGTTTTTTTGTTGTTGGTATTTGTTGTTTGCTGTTGTTTGTCGTTTGTTGTCGTCGTCCCCCCCGCGACCCAGCCCGCGGCCCACCCGCGACCCACCCGCGACCCACCTGCGACCCACCCGCGATCCACCCGCGACCCAGCCCGCGACCGGCCCGCGACCCACCCGCGACCCACTTGCGACCCACCCCGCGACCCACCGATACTGCTTTAACGAAACAATCGGCGCCTGCGGCCGGCTCGTCGTATAATTTGTGAATTTGGTGCCTGCGGTGGGCTTCTTCAGACCCGCGCAGACTGCCGACGTCCCCGCAACCCCCCCATTCATATCCGCAACTGCGGGGGGCTAGGTATCGTACATCCCCAGGCCAGCCACAACTGGGGGAGCTGTGTTCCTTACCCCTCTGGGGGAGCCATCGATTTCGACACCCCTCTCGAGAGATCGTCGATGCGATGGGTTCCCCCAGGGGGGTAAGGACCACAGCTCCCCCAGTTATGGCTGGTCGGATCCCCCGCGGCGGATCCAGGCCATGTGCGAGTAGGTACTTTGCGAGTAGTGGAACGCGCTTGTCTTATTGATTAGTTCCAGCCTTCCGGCCCCTCCCAGAACAGAAGGGGCCCCATACGTCGCCGTGGAGCTTGACGCATTCCCCCTGCTGAGCCGATCCGATCCGACCCGCTGAACCTGCTCATTGTCGTCCTTCTCCTGCTTGTCATTTTTGGCCCCAGGTGGAACTGCGGCTTGACATTTACGATCGTTCGAGTACGCTGACCTCAGCCATACCGCCGTTCGATCGATCGACCTCCCTTCTCCTCCTCAGACAAGAATACCTTCCCCGGTAAAGTGGGTTCTTCCCCGTTGAACAGATCCTCTTCCCGGTAGACGGTTCTGAAGCTTCTGAAGCTTGTGAGGGGCTTCCGAGGAGCTCCTGAGGAGCTGCTTAGGTGCTTTCTATGGGCTTCTGAGGACTTTGTTGGGAGCTTTTGAGGAGCTTCGGAGTTTCGGGGAGCTTCAGAGGAGCGCTTTTGAGGAGCTTTTGAGGAGTTGTCGACGAGCTTCTGAGAAGCTTTCGAGGAGCTTCTGAGGATCTTCTGAAGAGCTTCTGAGGAGCTGCGTAGGAGCGTATGCGAAACTTCCCAGGAGCTCCTGAGGACCTCTTGAGGAGCCTTTCACATCCTTTTTATGAGCCTTCGAGGGGCTTCGGAGGAGCTGCTTAGGCGCTTGTTGACCCCCAGCTCGATTTCACCCATGGCGCCCTGGAGTTCCAAACGTGCCTCCGCGGGCCAGCGGACGAGACGGGCCTCCCGGGGCTAGGGGATGTCATCGTCATCTCGTCGTCGTCGTCGTTCGTCGTCGGTAGGAATGCACAGCCGTGAAAGGCGGACGACTCAAAATGTCTGGCTTATTTATGGGGGCTTCAGCGGTGAGCGGGAGTAGCTTCCTCGCTCCGCCACGCTTGCTCTTCCTGGACCGTCGTCGTCGTCGTCGTCGTCGTCGTCGTCGTCGTCGTCGTCGAGGATCGAGGGTCGAGGTCGTCACAAGTATTTCTATTATTATTATTGTTATTATTGTTATCATTATTATTACTACTACCACTACCACTACCACTAGTAGTAGTAGTAGTAGTAGTAGTAGTAGTACTACTACTACTACTACTACTACGACTACGACTACTATTACTACTACAACTACTACTACTGCTACTACTACTACTACTGTTACTGTTACTGTTACTGTTACTGTTACTACTACTACTACTACTACTACTACTACTACTACTACTACTACTACTACTACTATTATTCTTACTACTACGACTACTACTACGACTGCTACTACGACTACTCCTATTACTAGTAGTACTACTACTACTACTGCTACTACTACAACTGCTACTACAACTACCACTACTACTACTTGTACTACTACTACTATTACTACTACTACTACTGCTATTTTTTTTATTACTAGTACTAATACTACTACTACCACTACTACTACTACTACTACTACTACTACTACTATTACTACTACTGCTAGTACTACTACTACTGCTACTACTACTACTACGACGACTACTACTACTACTACTCGAATTACCGTTATTATCACGACTATTTGCGGATAGCTACGATTACGACTACGCCTACTAATACCGTGACTACTACTACTACTACTACTACTACTACTACTACTACTACTACTACTACTACTACTACTACTACTACTACTTACTACTACTACTACTACTACTACTACTACTACTACCACTACTACTACTACTACTACTACTACTACTACTACTACTACTACTACTACTACTACTACTACCTATTATTTCGTCTATTACTATTACTACTCGTGCTACTGGACGACGACGACTACTAGTACTAGTACTAGTAGTAGTGGTAGTAGTAGTAGTAGTAGTAGTAGTAGTACTACTACTACTTCTAGTCCTATTACTGCTACCACTATTAGTTCTACTACTACTACTACTACAGGGGGTACGTCTAAAAGTATTACCACTACGATTACTTAGTGTATTTCTCACAACCACTTTCGCTATTACGACTACTACGACTACGACGACTACAAGTGCTACCGGTATTACTACTGTTGATTTTTCTACGACTACCACATCCATTACCACAACTACTATGAGTACCATCACTACGGCAACGACGACGACGACGACGACTACTACTACTACTAGTATTATTCGTGCTACTGATACTACTACTACTACTTCTACTTCTACTGCTACTACTACTACTACTACAACTTGTGATGCTACTAGTCTCTCGCCTACGACTGCTACGGCTACGACTGCGACTTCTGATCCTGCTATTTTTATTTCTAGCAGTATCACTACTACTACCACTACTACTACCATTACACTATTACTATTTCCACTACGACCACCCTACTACTACTATTGCTATTACGGCTACAATCACCGCGCTCATCACTCATACTACGACAACGACTTCCACTACCACGACAATTTTTATTAGTAGTGCGACTACTGCAGCTACTACGGCTCCTACGACTATTACTGATACTACTACTACTACTACTACGACTGCTGTTATATTTGTTATTACTATATCTAGAACCACTACTGCTACTACTACTACTATCACTACAACTACTACTACGAGAAGTGTTATCGCTACCTTGCAACGACGGCATTTACGACTACTACCACCACGACGACGAGTACCACGCCTATTACTATCACCACTATGACTAGTGCTACCAATCTTGCTACTACTATTACTATAATCGTTCCTTCTATTACCACGACTGGTGCTACGATTACTACGACTACTGCTACTACTACTACTACTACTACTACTGCTGCTGCTACTACTATCACTACTACTACTATCACTACTTCACTTTTACTATCGCTACTACTACCAGTACTACGTCTACGACTACGGCTACTACTATGACCACAATTACAACCATCACTAGTTTTACTAGTTGTACTACTGCTACGACTACTACTATTACCACTGCCACCTACTCCTACGACGACTACTACTACTACTACTACTTCAACCATTTGTATTATTATTACTACCGCTACGGGTATTACGACAGCAACCTGGTATCACTACGACGACTACTACTACTACTACTACTACTACTACTACTACTATAACGGCTACTACTACTACTACTACTACTACTACTACTTCTACTGGTATCATTATTTCTACTACGACTATTACTACTTGTACGAGCACTACTATTCACATGTTTAATATTATTTATATTGCTACAGCTTTTGCTACTGCTAGCACTCGTATTATTATTATTAGTAGTAGTCGTCGTAGTAGTAGTAGTAGTCGTGGTAGTAGTAGTAGTAGTAGTAGTAGTAGTAGTAGTAGTAGTAGTAGTAGTAGTAGTAGTAGTAGTAGTAGTACAAGTACTATACTAATACTTAGTACTAGTACTAGTACCAGTATAGTACTAGTACAGTTGTAGTAGTGTAGTCGTAGAGTAGTAGTAGTAGTGGTAGTAGTAGTAGTAGTAGTCGTAGTAGTTAGTAGTAGTCGTAGTAGTAGTAGTAGTAGTAGTAGTAGTAGTAGTAGTAGTAGTAGTAGTAGTAGTAGTAGTAGTAGTAGTTGTAGTAGTAGTAGTAGTAGTAGTAGTAGTATTAGTGGTAGTAGTAGTAGTAGTAGTAGTAGTAGTAGTAGAATTGGTATTATTATTATTTGTATTATAATTAGTAGTAGTAATAGTAGGAGTGGTGGTGGTAGTGGTAGTTGTAGTTGTAGTAGTAGTAGTAGTAGTAGTAGTAGTTAGTAGTAGTAGTAGTAGTAGTAATAGTAGTAGTAGTAATAATAATAGTAGTAGTAGTAGTAGTAGTAGTAGTAGTAGTAGTAGTAGTAGTAGTAGTAGTAGTGGTGGTAGAGTAGTAGTTAGTAGTCGTAGGAGTAGGAGTAGGAGTAGTAGTAGTAGTAGTAGTAGTAGTAGTAGTAGTAGTATAGTAGTAGTAGTAGTAGTAGTAGTAGTAGTAGTAGTAGTAGTAGTAGTAGTAGTAGTAGTAGTGCTACTAGTAGTCGAGTAGTTGTAGTAGTAGTATTAGTAGTAGTGGTAGTATAGTAGTAGTAGTAGTAGTAGTAGTAGTAGTAGTAGTAGTAGTAGTAGTAGTAGTAGTAGTAGTAGTTAGGTAGTAGTATAGTAGTAGTAGTAGTAGTAGTAGTAGTAGTAGTAGTAGTAGTAGTAGTAGTAGTAGTAGTAGTGGTAGTGGTAGTAGTAGTAGTCGTAATAGTAGTCGTAGTCGTAGGAGTAGTCGTAGTAGTATCTTTGTTACGAATACTGTCATGCTTCTACTACTCTTACTCCACATGCGCATTTTCCTGCTAGTCTCGCTCCAACTACCATTACAAATCCCCCAGATAGCATAGCTTTTGTTCTTCGCGCAGTAAAGAATAAATCAATGATACTGCGTGCGCGTCGAGCCATACATTCCACAGTGCGTTTCGCAGAACCCGAATGGTTATTACACATGCGCCTACCAGTTTTTCTCCCAGAGTTATGTAAATATTCGCAAATGGAGCACCGGTCAACTGATACATTCCCTGGTGCCTCCAGGGAATGTGCCAGTTTGCCGGGGTATATATCAGTTCGCCGGGGAACGTATGAGAGACCCTTCTCCTCCTCCTCCTGCTCCTCCCTTCTCTTCCTCCTCCTCCTCCTTTCTGCGTTGCAGCGTCGTAGCCTTGCACGCGCCGTCCGCTTGCGAAGGCGGCTGGGAGCGGCCATCAGAGTTTTGTTTCCCCTGCGGTCTGGGTCAGGGGCTGCGGCCCGCAGTCTGGAGGGGGCTTGAACACTTCGTATTCGGTGCGTCCTCGGTGTCGTCCTCGGTGTCGTCGTCGGCGTCGTCGTCGGCGCCGTCGCCGTCGTCGTCGTCGTCGCCGCCGCCGTCGTCGTCCTTGGTGTCGCCGTCGATCGGGGCTGGAGGACTTTGATGTTGTTTGCGCGCTTTCTTGGCCGCTGGGAGCCTATTGGAGCCCCCCGGCGGGACCACGTCGACGTCATCGGCGGCGGTGGCGTCGTCGTCTTCGTCGTCGTCGTCGTCGTCGTGGTCGTCGTCCGCCGTCCGTCGTCCGCCGTCCGCCGTCCGCTGTCCGCCGTCCGTCGTCCGCCGTCCGTCGTCGTTCGCTGTCCGTCGTCCGCCGTCCGCCGTCCGTCGTCCGTCGTCCGTCGTCCGCCGTCCGTCGTCGTCGTCGTCGTCGTCGTCGTCGTCGTCGTCGTCGTTTTCGTCGTTTTCGTCGTCGTTGTCGTCGTCGTCGTTGTCGTTTTCGTCGTCGTCGTCGTCGTCGTTTTCGTCGTCGTCGTTTTCGTCGTCGTCGTCGTCGTCGTCGTCGTCGTCATCGTCGTCGTCGTCGTCGTCGTCGTCCGTCGTCGTCGTCGTCGTCCGCCGTCGTCGTCGTCCGTCGTCGTCGTCCGCCGCCGTCGTCGGAAGCGTCGCCGCCAGGACGCCGACGCGGCCGCCATGCCGCCGCCCGCGCTGCCCGCGAGGAGGGCGGCGCAGGCGCCGGTGGGGCGCGCCGCGGGGGCCGAGGGCAGCGGCGGGGCTTGCGTTCCCTCCGATGCCCTTGGGCGGGTCGCTGCTGCGCCTCCGCAGAGGAGGAGGGGGAGGATGAGGAGGAGGAGGAGGAGGAGGGGGAGGGGGAGGAGGGGGAGGAGGAGGAGGAGGAGGAGGAGGAGGAGGAGGAGGAGGAGGAGGAGGGGGAGGAGGAGGAGGAGGAGGAGGGAGGAGGGGGGGGAGGAGGAGGAGGAGGAGGAGGAGGAGGAGGAGGAGGAGGAGGAGGAGGAGGAGGAGGAGGAAGGGCGGGGGATTGAACCACCGATCTTTGCGACCTCTCGGGGAAGCGTAAGCGTAAGACTCGAGTGCAGTCGGGTCGTTGAATAAGGTCCACTTACTCTTCGAAAGGGCTTCTTGGCCGTTCTTCAGGTTTGCATGCGTTCCGTTCCTATTTCGGTGGCGAGCCCACCCGGCGTTCTTTCAGACTTCATGGACCTCGTTGGGAAATAATGGGGCTTCGTTCCATATTTCTCGTTCCTTAGGTCAACGCCCGACTGTGCGCCGGAATTCGGGTTCGCCCACGCGAGGCGCGTCCTGGGTTCGACGGTCCAGTTGGCGTGGGATGTTTGCAGTGGGAGCTCGCGCCAAGTTTCAGACTGGGTCTCGTCATCTGGATGATGGCCCTGTCGGGCCAACCCGGGTCCCCCGAACCTCAGTCTTACGTCTCCTCGAACCTTGTGGTTTTACACAGGTGTTGTGCGCCATTTTTTGAATCATTTACTGGGATGACCGTGGGGGTTTCTAAGTGGATAGGGGGTTACAAGTGGATGCCAAGGCGGATTATATCTGGCCCAACCTGGCTTATA